>VZZY01009673.1:0-31725 GCA_013400335.1 Eurystomus gularis | reverse complement strand
TCATTATGCAAATGGAGTTAGTTGTGTTGTTTCTGACACACGCTTGTTTGTTTTTTTTAATTTTGAAATGTTTATTTTGTCTGTAAAGAACAGTGATTTTTATTAGTCAGAATATCTGAACTGGCGGTTTTCAAGATCAAACTGGACAAATACCTGAACAATCTTGTCTGACCCTGCTTTGAGCAGCAGCTTGGGCTGGAGACTTCCTGAGGTCCCTTCCAACCTGAATCATCCTGTGATCCTATGAACCTATGAAGGCAAGTTTGACTTGCTGCGCTGCCAAAAGCAGAGTATGCATAGGTTCAGATGGCCTAGTTCTTGCTTTCTGTCAGCTACCTTTTGAAAGGCCTGTAGCAGTTTTCAATACAAAAAAAGGTATTCCTAGCGCTTAATATTTATAATGTGCTAATAGGCAGAAATGCTAGCCAAGAACATAGACTAAGCAGAGAATAAAGAAGTTAGTGAGTAAATCATTAGCCTATGACACCGGAAATCAGAGTTCATTAGAGTCTTCCTCTATGAGTTTATACAAGTAACAGTGAATGCGAGTAATCTCATGTAATTTTAGCCCCTCAGAAATTACGTAGCTAATTTAATCTGGCTTTTTAGAAGGCCTCATGAGTCAACAGAGAGATGAAGAGCTCTAAGCCAATTCCTGCACCATATTCTGTTGGGGTGGGCTCTTTCTTCTACTTGACAGAGAAAGGAGGAGAGATAATAGCACTCTGTGGTTTTACATGGGGTTGTATCGATAAATCCATCCTGGACTGCAAGACACTCAGATTATGTCTAAGCACCTTTGATAAGTAATTGCTCTGCTTGTGCTTGTGTGGTGCATATACTAGAGGAAGGGAATAGTTTCCCACAGAGTTTTATGCCTAGGTCAGTAAACACAATACCAAAACACACAATGGTAACTTGTCTTTAAAAATAATTTCATCAAAAGAGATTCCATTAAACTTTTCTTTTTTCTTTTCTTCCTCCTGCCAAACCCATTCAGCCTCACCCCCTAGGCAGCCAGAAATAAGTAAATGAATACAAGATAAACAGAAAGTTGATCCATTTAGATGAATTAAAAAAAAAACAACCAGCACCTCCCACTTGTCCTGGTTTCAGCTGGGATAAATTTTCTCCCCAGTAGCTGATATAGTGCTGGTTTTTTTTGATTTAGGAGAAAATGTTGATAGTTTTAGTTACTACTGAGCAGTGCTGACACAGAGTCAAGACTTTCTCTGCTTCTCACATCACTCCACTAGTGAGTAGGTTGGAGGTGAACAAGAAGTTGGGAGCAGACGCAGCCAGGACAGCTGACCCCAACCGGCTCAGGCAATATTCTATACTGTGTAATGCCATGCTGAACAACAAAACTGGGGGGGAGTTGGCCAGAGGCTCGTGGCCCACTGCCTGGGGACTGGCTGGGCGTCAGTCAGTGAGTGGTGAGCAATTGCATTGTGCATCACTTGGTTTGTATATTCTTTTATCATTACTATTATTTTCCCTTCCTTTTCTGTCCTATTAAACTGCCTTTATCCCAAGCTGCAAGTTTTACCTTTTTACTATTCTCTCTCCCACTGTGGGGGAGTGAGTAAACGGCTGTGTGGTGCTTAGTTACTTGCCAGGATAAACCACAACACCCCTAACCCCACAGAAAACCTAACACAGAGAGGAAAAAAACAAAACCAAAAAACCCCACAGAACTCCCAATAAACAACTCTGGTGTTCTAAATCTGCATTAGAAATAGCTGGCTTCTGTTTACCCATGTTCACCTCTTGAGAGGACGAAAACAAATCCCAGAGAAGGAATGAGGAGAATGAGGAACATTAAGTTGATATCAACTTTCATGCTCAGGCTGGTCTGAGTGATGCAAGGGAGTGATGAGAAATTCCGAGAATTTCAAAAGCAGCCTCTGGCTCTCATTAACCTTCTCCATTGAGTCCTAGCTTAGAAAAAACAGCATCTACCAAACTTCACTGTATTCCCAAGAAGGCAACACTTCTTGAACTACTTGCTAGAAAGACAGCTGCCATAAAATAAAAGGGGCACACTCACATTTAATCCAAATCTTCTTGTGAGAAGTGCCAAGGTCGTCTTCCAAGTACCGAGGCTTAATAATGGTAAACATTGCCTAGTTTAACAAATGCTGATTTTCTAACAGGCAGCACAACACTTGACAGGCAAAAAGGAGTTCTTCAGAGATATCCTTTCACCAGCAGTTTACAGGTGCACAAGCATTCAGAAAAGTTGTCATACAGCAATTCTCTTTTAGACCTAACAGAGAGGAAGAGGGAGAATTGCCAAAAAACCCCAAACCAAATTATGAAATGAAACCAGCTGCCCATTTTATTTCTATTTGGAGTTTAGGTGGTCTAACCCCAGAACACTTCCCTCGGAGTATCTGAGGGTTTTCTATAGATAGTTGTAATGCTGAGCTTAAGTTGCCCTGTTCACATGAGCTGTTTGTCATTTTCAAGAGCCTTAAATATATATTTTTTCCTTTTGAGAAGATAAGTAAACTATAGAAGTCCATTTTTATCAGTGTAACCTTGTCACTCATAAAGCTATCTTTAAAGTCTTGTTTATCTGAAAACAATAGAAACACTCTACATAATTTCCTCACACGGAAATTCTGTGAATAGACAGAGAAGTGAGCCAGGCAAAGAGCCTGCACCCTACACAATTACAGGGAGAGAAGCTATCCTTCTGCCTGTGCTGAGGATAGGGGGAGGAAAAATTGGGAAACTTAAGGAAGATGAAAAGAAAAACCCCAGAAATTAGTAAAGAGTTGAGAAGATGATATATGCATATTTAGTGGGTAACGCTTGGTCAAAAGTCCCAGTCCCAAGGGGTGCAGACTAGCTTGTGTACACGCTGCGTAGCACTCAGTCATCATCTTCTCTAGGTCCTGTGTGACTTCTTTGGTCTTGAGGCATAGTTATGATTCATCTTTGTGGTTTTTTTCCACTATGAAGTTCAGGAAATAATGAATTGATGCCTTAAGTGTTTTCACAGCCTGGCACTGAGGCAATATGTTAGAGCCAATAACGCAAAACATATTCCTACTGCTTAGAGCATCCCCCAGAAAAATACTGTCTTGTCAGCCATGCCTGGTTAAATGGAGCCAACTGGACCCCTCCTGCTAGGAACCCAGAGGGGGAGCAGCCTGCACGCAGTTCGGATAGCCTAGGGAGTGATGGCCTGCAGTCATGTGGGGAGCAAGCTGAGCTGGTGTGCCACCAGAGACTTAAACAGGAGGAGTTGTTTAGTCTGATTACAGGGCACATAAAAATGCTGTAAAAGTCTGAAAGGGAGTGGTACACAAGAGTTGGTGATATGGGACAACATAAGTCTAAGATGGCAACCTTATGTGGCCCTTCTCAATATGCAATAGCTCACCATGGAGTTCAGTGCAGAGGTGATTGTGCTTATCACTGTAAATGTGATACACCAGTAGATACCTAGGCACTTAGGATGTTTTGTTCAAGGCTTCTTTATGCACTGGGGGCTTTAAAAGTTGTGTCTTAGATTCACCAGACCAAAGCTATTATGAATGTATAAGCTGGACTTCACTTTGAGAAGCTTTGTGCAAATTTTATAGGGAACATTTCTTAGATTTCATTAGCAGTCCGGAGGCCAAGCTGAGTTGGGAAAATCAAATTAATGAAGGCTATTTTTTCATTGTTAAATACAGCTAATTTACAACAGAGCCTAAAAGAGTGATGAATTAAATAACCTGGTCAAAGGAGAAAGACATAAAACTCCTTTCTTTCATGCTCTTCTTCCCTACATGAAAAGAACTCTTCAGGTGTACAGAGATCAACCTCATTCTCCTCCAAAACTTTTGTCCTACTCCGTTACCTTGATGACTATGTAAACCATGATGTGCATAGACTCCTGGGAGTGTAGTTATGGTTACAACAATTGCTCATAATTTTGATGAGCCATTAAAGGTAATGTAATGTTTTGTAAACTGTAAGTGGGATATTAATGATACCCAAAAGGTGGTGCAACAACAGATGTTCAGATGCAGTAATAATGGCCTTTGTGTGTTCACATGCCTTGGGTTACATTTAATATTAGTAAAGAGAACCATTAAAAAGTGGTACTGTTGTTTAGAGATAACATTATTATTTAAATATTTAAAGAAGGCAATGTTTTTCTAAATTTAATATTTTACAAATCAATATTTGTATATGTAGATACAGAATTCATATATTTACATCTACATAAAAACAACCATACATATCTTTATATCTACTGATCTACAGCTATATATATTATCTCTCTCTGATTTTCCGTCCTGAAATCCCACAGATACAGGATTGGATGCAGTGATGATGAGATACAGCATCAATGGGGAGTTAATAATAATAAATAATTAAATTAATGATTAGGGGAAAATGTTCTAAAGAGGAGAAAGAATCTATGTTTCATTTGTCTTGCTCATTTGTCTCATTATTAACTAACTACAACTAATCTGTTCTCAAATGTTCTAGAGATTCAACACATGCCTCCGACATTAGTTATCACTGGGTGATTAAGAGGGGATCTCTGGAGTTTCATGGACATTCTTGTTTAAACCATATTGTGATTTGATTGCATTGAGTGATGCTAAAGCAAGGGAAGAACTTTGCTTACCCCAGTGAACCCAACTCTAAACTACACTGTGAAGGAGCATAACAAAGGATGACACAACCAATTAAGATTCTACACTATTAAAAATACCTTAGTATTTGAAGTTACAGTTTGATTGGAAGAAATGAGTGGATGAAGGGAATTATCAAAGTCTGTTGAATTCCTGCTTAGTATGACTGAGACAAAACAGATGCTGCTGACCACAGCCAGACTCGTACTGAGGAAGCGTGTTCCCTCTGTCACTAAACACTTTACCCTTTATCCAGAGTTCTCACTGAAAAACGATACCTGTCTTTATTGCAAGGTGTCTTCTTTGGTGAGGAAACAGGTGAAGTCATAATTCACTAGGACGAAGTAAAAAAAATGTGCCCAGCTGCGCATGGCTTTAGTTATATTTTGAAATAATTTTTTCTTTCATAAAAAGTCTATGAATTTCTGTGGCTGCTTCTTCTTCTATGGGAGACCATAAATTTTGCTCCTCAAAAAATTCACTAAGAAACTGCTCCACTGAAATTTGTACCTGTTTACTAACCCTTAGATAGTCTGTACTTGCTTGTGGGTGGGACAGTTGGGAAACTTCTTAGACAATATTTTTAAATCCATAGATTAAGTAGGTTCTACAAGGAGGCAGCATCAATCACTAAGATTAGATGTCAGGTCAAAATTAGTTCTCTAAATTACCTTCCTAGTCAATGAGTATCAATTGGCATCTTCATGTTGTGAGTCAACTACCTATGAAGGAGACTAAACCTTTATTCTGCTAAAATGAACTGAGGCTAGGCTGCAGCTGGAAGAAGCTTAAATCCTCATTTACAGGCTGCTTCAACATTTTACAGTGACTTTTGCATAAGTTTAAAGGAAAGGAAAATGCATTTTAGAAATATCCTTCTCACACACACTGATAAGAGGAGGCTTTCCCCAAGAACTCCAGTACAAGTTGGGTGAAAATGACCAACTCGTAGTTTTTACCAGGCTGCAGGGCTCTGGCACAGTTCTATGGTGTGAGCTTCCCTAGTGCAGGATATAAAGCGTTCTAGAGTTACTGCCCATGGCTTTATTAACTAAGAACAATACCCTTGAAAACTGTTCTCTATCTCTGCATAAAACATTTTAAGTTTTCTGAAATTTTGCTTACAATTAAAATAAAATTTATATTTGATAATGTTTGTAATATTATAAAAGCCCAGTGTACATTTTATGGCTAATTCCTCTGGAAAAAAAAAAAAAAAGTGGTTTTTTTTTCTTTTTTATTTCCATAGGACATGCTGTTCTAATTGATATTTAAGTGATATTTTAGGTTATTTCCCAATTGCAAAACTCAAATGCACCATTTAAGTTTAAGAGAAGCCATTTTGTCCTTTTGTGGAAAAAATGTTGGTATACGTTTGCTTCTCCGTGGTAGAAAATACATCAAAGTTCTTATTTGTTTTCTTGGCAAAGCAGCATAAAAAGTAATATATTTTTATTATTCCATAAAATAAAAGCCATATATATTTTAATTATCTATATTTGTGTGTTCATTTTGATCAGCACAATCATTTCAAAAATGATGGCATATAATTCTCATCCTCAGCAAGAGAGCAGCTTCATGAAGTCCTTTGGCAACCTGATAATAAACTCTAAATAACATACTTCCAGAAATACATGGTCATTTTCTACAACAAATAGAAGCTTCTTCTTATAGATTTTTTGTAGCTAAATTATTTATTTACATCTTTATTTTAAAGTAGAAGCTTAACTGCGTTCTTAAGGGTTGGCAAATATGATACATCCTATTCAGTTGTATTTGCCATTTTCTTTGTAGATGAAGGACCTCAGTAGATATGATGCACACCAGAACAGAGTAGAAAGAATGGTATAGAATTACTACTGCATTTGGCTAAAAGGATCCTTTTTTGGACAAGTTTTTTGAAGCTTCTTTAAATAGTTGGATCCAACTGTATAGACTAAATAGTCTGCTCCCACTAACAGGCCATCCAAAATCTTTTCTGACAGTTAGTGTTATTCCAGTTACAAAGTTCTGAGCTCCCTATGGGAACCTGGGCTCAAAAACTGGGATTACAACAAAATATGCTTTTGCTGGTGGGTCCATCTAGACTGAAATAGCCAGGTATTCCTGGAGAGAAGAATGTCTCCCTTCCTTAAATATGACAGAGTATCCCCAACCTTTTAGAAACCCATTCTACTAACATCATATTGACAACTATTTCCAAAGCTAGGCCCACCTTTTCTGGGCAAGTTTATGAGGAAGCTTACCAAAGACCATTTACAAATGTAGTAATTGAAAACACATTCTAGATCCAGTGTGATCTGGTTTCAGGCCAGGCCATGGATAGGGGACAGGGTATAACATTGCCCTCTGGGCAGGAACAAATAAATATTGATCTTAGATTTCTTAATTTACTCTTGGCCACAAATTGCTGGTCCTTTTCCCATAAAAGTATGTCAGTATTTGAGCATAATGCATCAAAACAGCTAAAACATTCAGGAATGAACATGCCTCACCCTCTGTCTCCAGGTTTTCTGTATTCCTGGGTTCCAGAAGGCTCATTTCATTCCTTCAGTCCCTTCCAACATTTATTTTCAACCTGTAATGGAGAAATGAGTCACATACTGGGCAAACACTTGCATACTAGTACTATGCAGATGACAGATTATTCTCCCCTCATTACCATCACAAAATAATCCAGTGTTTGGGAGACCGTTCTTAGGTGAAAAATGGCTGATTTAAACCACACCTAAACAGGACCATTAGTTTTGAAAAAAGGCATTGAATATTTTTAGGTCAGCAGGCAAAGGTGTTGGGTAAGGAATACTGATAAGGGACACACCATGACAGCATGAAAATCTTAGATGCACAATGGAACAATCAATGGGCAACCATTCACTTACCAATATATTAGTTTGCAAATGTAATTAAAATAATTCATCAATACTACACTGCAAGGAGTACTTGGGCTCCTTTTTACTGATGCGTATTTATTAGACACAGTGCACGCACAATGCTTCCAAGTGGTAATTAGGATACTCCTCAAGTAAGCATGACTTTTTAATAGACCTGTGAGACTGGGTTCATCTCATCTAATTTTGGTACATGAACAGTCTCAGTAGTGGTCTAGGCTCCTCTGTCAGGAGTGATCTGACAGAAATTAGCATGCAGGTAAGGATTCCAGCTGCAGTCACCTTGAAGCCAACACTGAGGTAATTATTTCTATCTTGATCCTATTCTGTAATATTTCCGGGGCAGGAATCTATCACAACAGCAGGAATTCATTTCCTTCTACTTTAGTCTTCTGAAAGCTAGAAAACATCAAGTGAAGGGACTTGGCTCTGAACGCAGATATTTAAATCTAAAGGGCAGATTAATTTGCTTAAATGTAACCATTCAGTACCACGTTAGGTACACATGAAACTCAGCCTTTAACTGTGTTTTTTAGATGCCTAACTAGAAGATCTCTGACTCATAAGGCAGGCCAATGGGACAGAGGACCTATGGGAGAACTATGCCTTTCTGTAGCAACAAATGGATAGAAAAGGCATTCCAGTCACCTAAGATGTGACAAGGAAGCAGTAATTAACCAGCTGAGTCCTATCACTTGTGATCCAGATGCAGCTTCTCTTGCACTTAATGGAGTAATTTCCTTAAAGGTAAAGGCCTGGTGCTTTAGACACCTTCATGGGATTGACAATATATGAGATCTGCTTGATTGGAAGGTTGACACTAGGTAGGACATCTATCATGGAACAAGATGCATCTGTCCCAGAAGTGGAATCTAGGCAAGACCTCCATTGGCTATAATAGGAACTTAGATATCTGCCTTTTAAGTTATATATTTGTGTGTAAACAGCTATATTTAGAAATTCTATCATCTCAGACAGACATCGAACCCGGTCTGATCAGAAGTCCTTGAAAAAAATAACCTATTCTCTTCACACTCAGTGGAAAAGATCAAAACCTCCAAAAAGATTCATCCTAGGTCCCAGTTTCAGAGAAAGAATTTCTCTGGAGTTACTGTTTTTTCTAAAGTTATCTATTTTTTTTTTTTTTCAATTTGGTTGGGTTTTTTGGTATTCAGTGTGATAGACAGTTTGTAGGGTCTTAAAAATAAAGAATATATTTATCCTAAGTGCCATACTTATGTGATACAAAGGGTTAGGGCTAAGCTGACCATTAGACAAATGAAAGATGCTCTCTATTAACCTCAAGGGGAAAGAGAATAAGGGAGAGAGACTTATGGTCAGAAAAGAAAACTTAAACAGCATTAATGAAAATGAAAATAATAATAACATTAAATAGATACAAATATATACAAAACCAATATCAAATCCTAAGGCCCTGATAGCAATTATGTCACTGTGATCACTGATACTGCAAAGCAGCCACTGGGAAAGATCCAGACTGGACTCAGCAGCAGATGGGAACGGGATTCAGGAGATGGATTCCAGAACTGGATCCAGGAATGCACGTACTAGGATTGAAGGCAGGATGGACAGAGTCCTTCTTGGATGCCAGCCACTGAAGAAGAGAGCTTGACCCTTGTGATCCCTCAGCTTTATACTGAAAATGATGTGTGTGGGATGTGCTGTGTGGCTTCAGCCACCATCAATGTANAGTGTTGAATTCAGCAACATCCCCTCAGAAATCTTCTTTCAGACAGGCCTGCCAGAGGATCCTGTGGGCACAGCTCCTCTGCTGCCCACTATGGTGCCAGCATGGCCTGCTGGACACAACAGACAGAGATGGCTCCCTCAGTGGCCCTTCACATAGAAGGACACCACCAAGAGAGCTCAGCAAGATGCAATCAGCCCTACCTAACAGAAACCACACCCAACAGAAAACCCTTTCAAGTGATTGGCTCCTGGTTAATATAATCCTGGCCTCGCCCACCACCCCAACCATGACCACCTGGGTGAGGGCAGACACAGGAGGGCCAGATACTGCCTCTAGAACATGAAGCTAATAGGAAATACAAAGCATTCTGCTAGGCTGTGATTTATGAATAAGTCAACTCCAACTTGGGACCCACAACTCAGGCCCCACTACTTCAGGACAGAACACCTTGTTGGTCAGCTGAGGGTCCCCTGTCCTGGCTGCTTCTCCCTGCAGGTGCAGCCTCTTACTTTCTGCACCCCCAGTGTGGTACACAAGATTTAGTAGCAACCTTGGTCCACACACGAGCAAGTATAAGCAAGAGCCTTTCTGCACACACCAATCCTTGGTAGTAACTCTAAACATCATATGCCGTTACCTTCAGAAAGTGCAATTAGTTAGAAGAGACTGAGCTGAAAAGTAAAATCACCAAACAGAAATAGTTCTGTTCTAGATCAAATCAGGACATATGGAAAAGAATAGCAAGAAGAGATGTTGATGAATGCATTTTATTGTGGTTGATGAAATACACGTGTTGCATCAATACATGCCATTGTACCTGGCTATTGGTTTTATAAAAGTCTCAGAAAAAATGCAAGGTACCATATTTATTTCTTTTGCTAAGAGTCTCTCTAGATAAATGAGCTTTCAAGAAGATTTTAAGGTCTTAATTCAATCTCTGCTGAACTTTCCAATGACTTAGTGGGTTCTGGATCGTACCTTAAAGGGAGGAGAAAGGATGGCAACCTTTCAAAGGGCATGAAAAAGAAAAAGAAAAAAGAATGTGAAAATGAATTTGGAACAAGGCAAGAAATTTTTAAAGGCACAGCAAAGGATGGTGTTAGAACATTGATTGATTACAAAAAACAGGATATTACTTCCTATATAAATGTTTAAGTATTTGTTATATTAAGATCTGAAGTAGATCCCTCAGCCATAGCAGGAGGTAAGTGATGTTTCAGACACTCTGGTTTTAGAAAGAGCCTTGCTGAATATACAAGGAAAGCAAATTACGTGGGATTCAGTATGACTGTGTGATTCAGTGCTTTACAGTCTAGCCTTTTCTGGTGAAGTCTTTGAGGCTGACATTTATTCTTTTCAGGGATTGAACACTATCAAATTTGAAATCAGTAAAGTGAGACACAACTCCGCATATTTAATTGTTGGCCCAGGAAGTCTGGCAGTGCTGTGTGATATGAAGCAGACCTAGAAAACACATCTCATTAATGCATGACTGCAAAATGCAAAACTGAACTCCTGGATGCTGAAGCACTGACGGTCATCAAAGGATTTCTTCAGAGTTCAAGGCATTTTTTTCAAGACTGAGTTGTAAAACCAAGGTTCCTATCTTTAGGACACTCTCTGCATTGATTTCACCTGGCCATCCCGACTGCTTAGCCACAGAAATTGCACTACAAAGACAGTCTGATGAATTCCTTGCACAACAGAAAGCACTCTGTGTCTTCGCTGCAAAACTGACATACTTAGGACTGAGGGAATCTCAGACAGGACAAAAAATACCTTTGTGAGAGTACAAACACAATCACTTTCTGTATCTGCAATAGGAGAAGTTCAGACCAGGTCCCGTTTCAGTAGCTATTCATCACCTCTCTTCTAATCCCTTGCATTAGTTTCCTCTTTCCTCTTCAATACAGAATCAGCAGCCAGAGGCAGGTACCATCCTCAAGAGCATTTCAAGAGAGATAATCAGTTTTCCTGCAAAGGGGTCAGGCCCGACATGACACATAAGGGTCCTTGTGCTCATCACTTACGTACCTATCATTTCATCTGAGCAGCCAGTGTATTCAATAAGCTATCTATCTGCTCCACGGGGAAGGAAAGTACTGGGCTGGCATGAAATGGGAGAGCACACATTGCCCTATGAATACGTTATACTGCCTGCTAGTTCATGACAATGGACTTTCATAATGAACTGGATGAGGTGATTCACAAGTGCCTCTTCCAATTAAAAATAACATTTCTGCAAGGGCAAATGAGTGTGGTAACGACTGTAATTCTAATCAAGCTGGAGCAGCTGCCTCATTAGTACATACTCTGCGAAGGAAATACCGTTATAAGCTGTGCTAATATTCCTCAACCTCTTCCTTCTGGACCAAAGCAAACTTCACCCCCACAAGAAACACTGCTGGTTCTTCGGGGATGCAATTTCAACTCCTAGTGAGATTAAGTAATGTTTTCCCTGTGAGACACATAGTTGCACAACAAAATGGAGTACAGCCATTTTAAAGAAAGGTTTGATGGAGATAAAAGGCATTAAGTCCAACATTTTTTGAAAATTCACCTTTTACATAACATTTTCTAGTTTGGGATGAAAAATATTAAACCATTATTTTCTTGTGTTTCAGAAAAAAAAGGAAGTTGTTTCTTAAGAGAAAAGGTCAGAAATTTAGGAGATTTCTTATCACTTCCAAACTTTACACATAAAATGGTGTTTTAATAATAAGCAATACTTCAGGGGCTGAATCTGCCATAATACTAATGTCTCTCTTTCTTAATGCCAGATGAAACCCAGTTTCAGGTTTGACTTTCATGACAGAAACAGAGAAATTCAATCATGTTTTCATTCTCATTGCTTCTTGGGCTCACAGTTGAGAGAGGCTCTCACCTCCAGGTGACAATTGAAGGTCAGCTCCACTGAGGCAATTGAAGGGTTTGCTTTTGACTTGGTAGATGATCAAGTTCTACAAGTCCATAGGAGAGCATTTCAACAGCCAGCCCTCATCTGCGGTGTCATTAAGGAGGCGGGGAGGAGTGAAAGTAACTTGGCAAGTAAGGAATGAACTGACATTGCATTAGCAAATGTTTAAAATGACAGAGGTTTTCTTAAGCCACAAACTGCTGAAAATTTATTCAGCAGATGAAACACTAACTGCTGATATCTGAATGTTTAGCAGACCCCTAAGCTCCTGGTTTGGGCTCAAGCTGTGAATGAGTCACAACCTATCAGAAAGCTTTGGTTTTTCTACTGGCTTCGTGTTCCAGAGGCAGTATCTGGCCCTCCTATGTCTTTGTGGCTCTGCCCTCACCCAGGTGGTCATGGTTGGGGTGGTGGGCGAGGCCAGGATTATATTAACCAGGAGCCAATCAATTGGAAGAGCTTCCTGTTGGGTGTGGTTTCTGTTGGGGCTGATTGCATCTTGCTGAGCTCTCTTGGTGGTGCCTTCCATGCGAAGGGCCACTGAGGGAGCCATCTCTGTTGTGTCCAGCAGGCCATGCTGGCACCATAGTGGGCAGCAGAGGAGCTGTGCCCACAGGATCCTCTGGCAGGCCTGTCTGAAAGAAGATTTCTGAGGGGATGTTGCTGAATTCAACACTGGCCTGTGTGATCAGGCAACTGATGGCAGCATAAAATGATGATGGCTTAACTGGCACAGCATCATATTCTTAAAAAAGAAATAGCTCTGTTGGATATGTTTGAAATAAACCCCAAACTTTCTTCCTTCCATCCCCAATATTAGCAACAGTTGGTTTCTTAAATACCTAAATGCCCGTGGGATGAATGTGGTAAATGCTGCTGACCAGACTTGCCTTTGCTTTTTCTAACAATACCATTTAAGTCAAAATGAAAGTTGATCCTTTTGGTGAACTTTGAGTCCTATATTTCTGTAAATCAGTTTTCTAACAAAAGATTCCTTCAAAATGGCAGGTTAGTTCAGCTTGAACTCTTATTTTATTTAATCTAGATTATCTGAGAATGGAGTTTTGTGAGTTTTTTTAAAAATAAACATCCCAACATTCAAACCCTAATTAAAAATCTCAATCAGTGCTTTATGTGTATTTACAAGTGCTGAAACTCATGGCTTCAGTTGAAGTGATTTTTAGAGCTGAGTTGGAACAAAAGTGGACAGAAATAGTGTTACTAGTCTCTTCTGGGTTTGCAGGTCAGGGATTATGACCACAGCTGGAGTTCTCATCCCACTGTATCTGAATCCTTGCCTGTGTTTAGGGAAACACTACCTTGACCAGGAGTGAAGACTAAGTCAAAATCATAAGTTTTGCTTTAACCCAAACACGCAGGTGCTAGTATCTTCAGTGATCTAAGTATACCATGCAACCAACAGGCTACCTGCTAGACCACTTCTTCTATTAAGTTTCCCAACTTCTCTCACTTTTCTTCGGCAGTACTTCCCTGCCACAGTAAATGTATATAACTCAGTGGAAGCTAACTTATCTCACACCTGTTTTGAAGCAAACAGTGAATCAGAATTAGCTGACTTCATCCACTTTAAACTTCTCCTCTTGTGCTTCCATCCTCCATGGATTCACCTCTTCTGCGTCACATACAAGATACTGTCCCATCTCACCTTACAGACACAGCTAAGTAACCTCCCATTTCACAAGAAAGACCGTTGCCAGTAGTTACAAAGGGGCAGCTTTCACACTGCAAGGTTTCAGACTGCGACTGCCTCAAGACATCTTCTCCAAGTGCCCATATATTTTGCTAGTGATACACTTTTGCCATGACTTCTTAACATTTAAACAGCAGAACAGAAACATTGACTGAAGCAAAGAATAACTGTTCACCCATGATGGACAGACAACTATAAAGAGCAGGATGAGCTTATTGATCTCCCACTTCTTAGCAGAATACTGGCCATACCTATCATCTTTTAGCATACTGGTCTAGAGATTAAACATTGTAGCTCAACTCTCTTTGAAGGTTTATGATTTTTTTATTTTTTTTTTCTGCTGCTTGCTAGTTTTCTATCAGGAAATTAATCTCTGGGCAGGTGGAATGAGCTTCAGTGAATCAGTATCTGTAAAGGGATTTTAAACAAAATGTGGTTTATTTTGAAAGGGATGGGCTGAGTATCAGTTACCTCAGCCCTGCTGATAAACATGATCTTGTTAGATTGTGATAGGTTTACTTGCTTAGGTCATTTATACCATTCTAATTTCTGCTACTGCCATAAAAGGAGGTGGTTTTTCAGGCTTTTGAACACTATGACATTGCTTCATTAAGGTTTCTCCATTCCATCCACAATTTATATTTCTCAGCAGAAAATGGAGCAACATTAATTACAAAAGTGAGATTTCTATACTGAGATACATAATCACCATCACTGAAGTGCACATTGTATTTTAAGATCATGCATAACATACTCTGTTGACATAATAGGTAAAACAGATTCCTGATCTCTTCTGTTATTATTGTTCAATCCCTGGGAAATTTAAGCTATGTCTTTTCTAAGAAATTAAATATGTCTGGATTGTTCTTTGGTGCTGGAGCATGGAAAAACCCACATTCATACTATTAAGCTTTGTTAACATTTGAATCATGGTGGTGACATCCAAAGTGCCTGTTGCCTGAGCTACCTCCTGAGCTGTGTCTCCAACCTCGATCACAGCCATGCTGGGGTCCATTTTAGCAAATTAGCAGTAGGGGCAATGACTTCCAGTACCCACAAATGCTCCCTGCCACTACTGAATTTAATAGTAGAGACACAGCCTCAGGTTTCAAAGGCAGGAAGAAAAGAGACTTGACTTCCCAGTGGTTATAGATGTTCTCCATAGGTAGAAGCTGTATTGGTAGCATGTAGCTATTGATACTGTTAGCCACCTGCAGCCCTGATCCTCAGTGTAGTCACTCTTGCAATTCAATTAACATTTCGTTTGCCTACTTTTGTTCAAGAGGGAGTATACAGAGATTTCAGATGGATTGTGCTGCCTAGAAAAGATTTTGATGAGTACCAGTGGGAAGTTTCTGGGGCTTAGTATAGGTTTCAACACAATTTTTGGTGTTGTTAGTTGTACATCTACACGCAGAAACAGGAGTGATCCCATAGTGGTACTCACCCAGGTGTGAATGAGCACCCTTTCTCCAGTGCAGGCTCATTTCTAGAGCCATCAGTCTGGAAACCCTCATAGAGTTTTCTCATATGGGTACGGCCTGTAACCCTTGTAAAGCTGCCAACAACAGAGAACATCCCTGCATGTCAGAACTCCGTGGAGCTACATGCACAACTGGGACCTCTGCCCCGTCTGGGGCCTCTAATCTGCTATAATTTTAGATAGTTTGTTACCTTCCCTGAATAAAGCTGTACCAAAGTGCATTTTCATGGTAAAACTGGCTGTGGGAAGAGAGGTGATAGAAGATGGCACTTCACTTTCATCTCCGTTCCCTAGGACTGTTTTTACTAAAAGCAAGAGAACAGAGATGCCACTGTCTGCTTTTCTCCTAATCCTGGCTCTGTCAACATGCTACATCTTGACTTTATTGTCATCTTGAACTTTTGGCTGTCTGTGGATATTTTTCAGAAGGGCCAGAAGAGCTCAGCTTGTTGAATGACTTTCTCAGCTACTGGCAATTTCTTCCTTACTTCTAAAAGAAGAGGGAGAATGCTGTCAATTTTTTTTTCTGAGAAGGTCTGATCCTTTTGTCTGATACCTGTGAATAACTGCTTGATATTTCTTCTAACGTCAATGGAGATGTACTGGCCAAACTGTTGCCCAGGATATTGAAATTTCTGATTTTTTACAGACTAATCCTACTTTAAAGCTAGCTGAGAGATTCTGGAAATTCCTGAACTTGAGGAAATGTAAAAAAAAAAGAAAAAGAAATTAAAGCCAAATGAAGACCATTTTCTTATGGTGCTTTCAACACATTCATTCCTGAAATGAGTCAGTCAGCAGGACTTTTGAGATAAAAAAACAGGTGACACAGGCATTTCTGTTTCTTCTGTCATAGCTTTTATGAATAGTATGTTGAAACCAATAAGTTAGAGAGAATAAATGAAAGGCAACATTGACCAATTACTTGCAACATAAATTGTTGACAGAAGTATGTAAAAGGAGGTGCTCTAGAGATTACGACCATGGGCAAAACATGATCTGAGATCTTGACTTTTCACCATAATGCATCATTGCCTTCCATTGTTTAATTAAAAAAGGCAGATGTCTACGCTTCCAGCACCCACAGCTTGTACTGCAGTATCTCAGAGTTTGTCTTCAGTGCAAAAAGAGGTACTTGCTAATCAAAATCATTAAATTTCAGTTAGTAGGTGACAAAACACTCTTAGTTTCACATTGATTTATCTAATTGCAATAAACCTCAGCTGTGGGGACCTACACTTTAGTAACACTACAAATCTTTCATCTTCACTAAGATCTTGCAACTGTGCAACTCAGGACACACTTCGTGCAGCAGAGATTCAAGGAGGTTGTTTTTAAGACAGGAAATGGTTGGAAGAGAGATTGGCTCTGGATGTAAGTAAAGCCAACAGTTTGGTTCTCTGGCATGGAAAGAACACAGTGAGATATTGTAGCCTTTTTGCAGAAGTTTCAACGATCTTTCCCTGCCCTGGTCCCTGAAAAACTACTCCTGAGATGAGTATTTGGCAAAGCTGTGTATGCTTCCCTATGTATGTACCAAGTTTTCACCAACTCAGGAATTTGCTGACTTCAAGATTAGTAATATTTCTTTCTGTAAAAGTGTACATAAAAATAAAACTTTATTTATGACAGGAGTTGGAGCCAAGAGTCATAATTACTCATGATCTTGAAAATTTGTAGCTGATGCAGAAGTCATTAGTGAAGCCCTATGTAAAAGCCTATACACGTGCAAGAGTTTTCCTGTGTATTCTTGTATATACACAAATTTCTCTGTCTCTTTCTCTTACGTTCATTTTCAGAAGGGCAAGGAAATATTTAATAGGCAACTCTATTATCTAGGAAAGACATTCTACTGTTGGATACTTTATGGAAATGAGGCACAATTAATTTATCATCGGCTTTACGCTAGCAATAAAAAATATTTATTTGCCTGAAGGGATTTGCATAAACTTTGATATCTGATTAATCATAAGAGCTGGTAATATAAAAAAGACAGAAAAATGTTCTGATTAGTTTTTAGCGCTGCAAACCTACAACAGTTCTGCTGTTATGAATGTACATAATCTGGATCTGTACCAGACGAGATACCAGAGTCTGGCCCAAAAGAGGACTTCAGGAAAGGAAAGGTCACTATCAGCTCTAATTTTATGCCCAGTATGATGAATTATTATCACAAACAACAACCACTTAACCTTCCAGCTTTCATTTCACTGCACAAACATTAACGGATTTCTCTTAACCCCTGTATGAGGAAGGTCAGCATTATCCCTGTTTTAAAGATGAGGAATTGTGCAGAGAAAAGCAAATTCAAGGCTTTTCATACTCTGAACCTTACTCTGGCTGCTGAATTTGAATGAATTTGGCTCCCATAGCTCATATCTGTGTTATATGGTTATGATCTACAACCTACCTATTTTTGCAGGAGGTCACAGGGAAATGGGACATGGGCTCTGCGGAGATGCTGGCTCCATTGTGTTGTGAAGTAAATACTAAATTCTTACAGAAGTGAGGATACTAAGAGGCCCTAAGCCTTCCTCAACTTTCTCTTTGCCTCCATCCCAGCTGAGTGAATCACGTTTGTTTGTGGGAATTCCTGTCTCAGCCCTGCTGTAGTCAAGTTGTCCCTCCTCCAAATCAGCAGCACGTTTGTGTGTGTCAGAGAGCGGCAAAAGGCCTGAGCCATAGAAGCCTGGGGATGGACAAATGGCCTTGTACACAGCAACAGGGATCTGTGTTCAGTTCTGCTTATCCAGATTGTGGGCAAGTTGCTTAATTAGCTTTGATCACCTGTGTAAAATGAAGTAGTAAATCTTTCTAGTGCCCTTGGTCTTGTACTCTTAATTAGGAGTTTCTCTGACAACAGGGCTGTGTTAAACACTTTGCTCAACAAAATTGTAACAATAGTAGAGCTTTGAGACTGCTTTTGATCCCACTTTTCCATTCAAACCATAACAAGTGTTCATAGATGTGAGATATTTAAATCCTGGTTTGCAATCTGAAGACACTCCTTTGCCTTTGGAAGCTGTCGTGTTTAACTCTGCCTTTGTTTGGGGATCAGTTCACATGCTATACAGCATCCACCTCCCATTTCTTTAGGTGCAGAAACTGAATAACAAGGAAGCTGAAGATTAGCCTAGAAAAAAGATTTTTTGTGTTCCAGTACAATTTCTTACATTAAAAAGTTTTACAGAAATTAAGTAAATACTCTTAAGTCTATAAAAGGCTGACTGTGTGACATAGAATCCTATGAATCCTAGAATTGTTTTGGTAGGAAGAGATTTAAGATTATCAATTCCAACCGTTAACCCAACACTGCCAGGTCACCACTAAACCACTTCTCCCAGCGCCACATCTATTCATCATTTAAATCCCTCCAGGGATGGTGGCTCCACCACTTCCCTGAGCAGCCTGTTCCAGGGCTTTACAACCCTTTCTGTGAAGAATTTTTTTCATAATACCCAAACTGGTGCATCTTGAGGTCACTTCCTCTTGTCCTATTGCTTGTTACTTGGGAGAGAAGACCGGCCCCTACCTCTCATCACTAAAGTTTTCTTGTGTCTTGATCATTCCTGTTCAAGCGTTACTGTTGTGTGATGGAGGACCTCTGCCTCTGTCCTGAAGGCTGTGACAAGATGATTACTACATTAATATCATCTCCAAAACCAGAGCACCTATGTTACACAAAGAAAAACGAAGCTTTGATGCTTACTACACAGCAGAGGCCTTTCCAGATGAATAGGATCTCACAAAATCCCTGTTAGAGATCTGAACAATGGGCTCTGGCACTGGCAATCATAAAGATCACCTCTGAGCCCTTGTGGATTAAAAAACTATTCTTGTCCTTCATGAAGGATTTGGGCATTTCTGCCTTCTTTCAAACCCTCTCAGCCACCGTCCACATAGGCATGAAGTTTACAAATCCTGTTTTAGTGACTGACTGACTCTTCTGCAGCTGAGTGAGCTCACCCTCAAAGCAAGACCTTTAGTCCTACCCCTGGTACTGAAGTCTAGACATTGACTTGAATGTTTTATCACACATTACCTTTATTTACTTAAGTTAACTCAGAGGAAGATGATCCTGGGCTAGTTGCTTCAGGAAAATTTCCTTTGTGGGAAGATGTCAGTGCCAAGTCTCAGTGCAGGTAGGTCATCACTCCAGTTAACTTCACAAATAGCCAGAATCTTTTGCAGATATAGGAGCTCACTCAGCTATGCCCATAATCCAAGGTCTTCCAGACTTGGTTTCTCTTCTTGCAAATGCTTCCTTGCCATCTACAACTGCACTTCCCACCCCTCAGAAGAGCAGCCAGCATAGATATGATATCATGCCTCAGTGTCAGTGAATTTTAACATAGTTATTTAGTTCAGGCATGAAGTTTCTTAACAAGGCTAATACAATTGAGCCAGAGAATTTAAAGACCAGTCAGACAAGCTTGAACTTCTAGAAAAAATATTGGAACAGATAATCAAGCTACTGGAAAGCACTTGGAATTTAAAGTAGTGCCATGACTGTACAGAAAAAGCTCCATTTAAAGTGGTATTTTAAATAAACTGCAGTCACACACAGGTCAGTGCTAGCACTAAACATCTCTGGAGACCGCTTTGCAATCCAAAAATAAACCCAGGCCAAAAACCCAAATTCTCAGAGCAATTACCTTCATTTTAACATTTTCCAATTGTAAAACTCCTAACACATTGAATTAATTCTAGAAATACTTACATGAAACATGTAAAACTCAAAGGAAAACCACTATTTCAAATAGTGAAGTAGAAATGAAGTGGAAGTTGCCAATTTTTTTCAAGAGAGCTAAGATCTACATAATAAATCCCAAAACCAGAGCTGTACCTCTTGCTCCCACCCATAACACATATGTTTTCAAAGGCCACACATTTTTTATGAGATCATAGAAGTGTACAAAATTACTGGTACTTCACAGTTTAAGTCTCAATATCTGAAGGCATGTTTCAATGTAACTGAGGACCCGCTTATCCTCCACTCCTGCCATTTCATCAATGTTGAAATAAATTTGTTTGAAGACTTCAGAATATGCATGGAGGTGGGCTAGTAAACACGTCAGTCTAGCTTCACCCAAATGATGCAACACTTGGCACTTGTCTAGGAAGAAAAATACTGTATTGTTTTCAGTAAGAAAGTTTTTAGGCTTAAAGTTACTTATGTGGCTTGGCAGAAAGACCCATCTGATAGGTAAGGCTGTGATGAAGGTCTGACATGTTCTAAATCCTACTGTCTGCTGCATCAGCGAAACAGGGGAATGTGTATTAAACCACAGCTTTGCAATTTGTGTGATGACAAAGAAAGCCACAGAAAAGCCAATGATTAATTGCACTACAATTGTCTATCGGAATGAAAGGTACTGAAAGCCTTGGAAATGAAAAGAATGTCTCCAAATTTGTCAGAAGACAAGGGCAGCTCTCTGAATATTCAAAGGTACATATGCAATAGTAAATAAACAGCACCAGGTCTCCGGTTCAAGAAGTAGGCCATGATTATCTGTGCTGTTTAATTGCTAGCATGTTCTCTAGGTTGTATTTGCTGTGGGTCAACCAGATGTGAAAAACAGGACATGCCGAAGACCATTCCCAGCAGGCAGACTGGTTAGAGTCACCCCCATTTTGTGGGAAAGGTTAGCCATGGAAAAAGGTAGTAGTTGAGTGCCTCAACAACCAAGAGATTGGGTAAAGACTGGGGCTGTCTTGCAAACATTTTTCAGCATCATAACACATCTATATATAGCGGAGAAAGTGTGGTTTTTACCATACTATTTTATTTATCTGTCTCTCATTTCATAATGAAGTTGCTTTCAGGACAGTTTGAAACAGTAATATAGATTACTTCATCCATTTGCACAGCTAAGGATTCATAATGACAAAGAATTACATGAGTTCAATTTCTTTGCTATTTGATTCATCTGAGCCTAGCTCTGCAAATCACAGGAAAAGACACTGTGACCATTTTTCCCAGTTCTTTCTTTATTTCACAGTTCACTAACTTTCATAAATATCAGAAAGAACAGAAATATTAAGGAATGCCTAGTAATTTCCAAAGTATCCATGCTGAAAATGCATAGATTATGATTATCATCATCAACTCCTGTAGAAGCTGACACAGAGAGTCTTTTAAATGTCTTGACAGAAGAAGCCTTTTCAATAGAAGCCTGAAACTCCCTGATAATTTTTCAGACATATTTGTCAGTGGAAAATGTCTGGAGAAGGTCCAGAGAAACCTAATATAATTTTGGAGTTGGCACTAGTCTGCAGAGGGTATTAGATCAGATGAGCTCCCAAACAATTCCAACAATTTTTTTTCTATGATTTTGGATCCAAATACCCAAAAATACATTCATTTCAAGCTGTGATTAGAACGAACTACAGGAAATGTCAATATGGCAATTCTCCACAAAGCAAAGCACTAAATATTACAACAATCTGAGAGCTTTGCTTATACCACCAATATGCTAGGGACTGTCCAGACATACCAAAGGATAGTTTGTACTCCAAACAACTCATAAGTTTTCATTGACTCTGTTATAATCAATATATTAACTTAAACATTCATTTTTAATTGAATATGGGGATATATAATGCAAATATCTTTGTCCAAGCAAGTAACCTTGGACTTCCAGTGTGAGCAGAGCTGATGGCTAAAGCTAAAAGAGTTTAGTGGGGACTTGTATCATTTCATGGTGGAAACTTTATTCTTTTCAGGTGAATTACATTCTAAACTTCAGTGGCTGCAGTGATTACAGTGCTGCTGACTGTACTGGGAGGTTTGATGTGGATAAATATGTGCTAAACACATAATGGTGAGAAGATTCTTGTCCAAAGCACTTTGTAAAGGAGTTTAACATCATTGTGACTAACTTCTATCCTACAAGTAGGGAAAATGGAGCTCAAAATGGTGATGTGGCTCTCTCAGAATCTGTGCAAAGCATGTGAGAGTGCAATTCAAGCTTTTCAACATTTGGTCTGTGGTGCCCTCCTATAAATTGCCCAGCTAGAAAATACCAGGGCTACAACAAGAAGAGAGACTAGTCTTTATTAAGCGTTATCCATTGCTCATCGACATTAATTAAAGATCTGAAAGACTGTGCAGGAACTTGGCTATGATTTCGAAGCAGACCGTGTTCATACGTGGTAGGCTAATAACACTGGCAGGCAGGAGCAGCAGTGGATATATTACTTGCTGGTGTAACCTAGATACACTACCAAGTCTTTTTTAAAAATGTGATATATAAACCCATACATTTCTATTTAGTATTAAAATTGTAGGAGTAAAAAAACCCACTAAAACTCAAAGTTAAAGTGAAAGAGAAGCCATTCCTGAGATTTTTGATACTCAGCATCTCTATTAACTCTATTGAAAAGTCCATTTTTTAATCCTTTATCCTAAGGTGGCTTATATTGGCATTGTAACATTTATGTGTCATGCATGTGTCAAACCACCATGAACTGGAATAGGCTGGAAATACACAAACTAGCTGATTGCCACACTGCCAACTTTGCAAAAATATCTTTCAGCTCACAGCTTCTTCTGTGTTCAACAACATTGACCTAGGTGTTACCCAAGCCCTGGCCTATCAGGCCCTGTGATGCTATAAGGAGGATAGCATCCACTTTGTTCCCAAGCTCTCCAGTACATGATATTAAAAATGGATGGCTTGTTCTGTTTTTTCTTATTGCTCTGTAGGTGTTAAGGTCTTTGATCAACTGCACTGGCATGAGTAGTATTTATTATAAAGCTAATGACTTTTTATTTACACTGAGGCAACGCCGCAGCAGTACTAAAAATCTCACTGTTTCAACATACATTAACCAATACTGAGATTTCAAGGCTTCTTAGAGAGCAAATCCAACCCTCAGGATCCAAACTTCCATAATCTACTTAAATTGAACTCAAAGTCTGGCAAACATGCAGATAAGCTTTCTTTTTAGTCTACCCTGCAGAGGAGAGTCTAGTTCTTTATCCATCTGAATAACACAAGCTGGGTTTGGGCCTTAAATCAATGCAAATTCCTTGGCAGATTGTATCTCAGTCTACATTTCTCATCATAACGTCTATCTAGAAATACAAGGAAGGAAAATGAAAACTGCATGAATCCAGGTGAAACCAAAAGAAACCAGATGAAATCTAATGCCTGTTAAACTTCTGTCCCACCTGATCATCACTGGAAGCACTTTTTTCTGCTTGTCTCTGTGGTGACTTAACCTTGCCTGGATGCCAGATGACCACCAAGCTGCTTCATCAGTCCCCTCCTCAACTGAAAAATATAGAGAAATATATAGAGAATATATAACTAAAGGCTTGTAGCTTGAGATAAGAACAAGGACATCACTCAGCAATTACAGTCATGGGCAAAATAGGCTTGACTTGGGGAAATTGGAGATCTGAGAGACTGACTTTCTCTGGGGACAGAGAAATATCTTTGTTGTAGAGATTAGTACCTAAGACCACTGAAGGTTATTTTACTGCCTTCAGCTTAACAACACAAATCACCTCTTTTTATCATGGGATCCTCTGCAGGTAGAGGCATTAATTAACTTGAGATCTGCCTTCAGAGAGGAGCAAGAGTTGCTATAGTGACAGCTTGAAGAGGTAAGTAAGAGAAATATGAGAATCTGATGGTATATCAAATCCAGGTATCCTGCAGTGTATGAAGCACTGATATTACTACAAAGAGAAACCCTTACATCCCAGGTAGTGTTATGAGACTTCGAGGTGGTAGACACTTAATACTGAGGTCTTGAAGATGTTCAGCAGAACCCAGAAGGTTAAGTGTGTATTCATCTGGTTTGTTGAATAATTTTGTAAGACTGTGATGCTGTCATTAATGATTAAGAAAATCACATATCTAGGGATATAATCACAGAACTCTAAATCCTTCTTGGGTATATATCAGAGCTAATGGAGAGATAATTCACAAAGATTAGAAACAGATGAAAATGAGGCTTAGAACTGATTGGAGGATGTCGTCTCCCTCTCATGTCTGCTAATCTTTCTCTGAAAAATTAAAATCTAAACTTTTTATTTTAATATACAATCAGAAACTCTTCAGAATTTGGGTTCTTGCCCAAAACAAATATTTTACAAAACTGGAATGTTTTCCATGCACATTAATCTTTAAGAGTTTTTCAAATATTTTTTTTCAATGTAAGTAAAAACCATGATCAAAAGCATGAAATGCTCTGTTTTTCTCTAAGCGAAAAGTAATGCTTGGAAAGTAAAATAAATGCAAAAGTTAGTCAGAAACTAAGGGTATATTATCTGGACTAACACACTTGTTCTCTCCTGGCTGAGAGAAAGCTGTATAGGTTACATTTCACTACACAAACTCCCCCAAACTACCAAAGCTGTGTGTAAACAGGAGCATTACCATCATGATTTTTGTCCATAATCTGCAGAACAGATAATGAAGTTCCTATTGGGAAAAAAAAAAACAAAATCAGTGAGAACAGAAAAATGGATAAGAAAGTAAATTCAGAAGGAATTAGGAGCTCAGGTTTTTGTGTGATCCTGGAGGTAAGGAATAATGAGGAATATGACTAGCAATAAGTATTTGAGAGTAGTGAAGAAAGAGGAATTATACAGCGTGAGGCAAGAAAGACATACATAAGATCAATGGGAATCAATTAGAAAAGTTTATGCTGATTTCAGGGGGAATCTTCCTGACAGGTAGACCTATTAATCTATTACTGAGCTCCCAAATAAAGCAAGTCTTTCTCAACTCTGATAGATGTTTCCTGAAAATGCTCATATTTGCATGGGAGTGAATGACACCATAAGCAATTTCTTTCCCTAGTTAGTTGCTGTACACTGGTCAAAACTGTTGTCGTATTGAAGCCTAAGTCATGAGGGCAGCATTTTAGACCTCTTTTAGCATTCTGGAAGTACTGCACACCAGCAAGTATTTCAACTCAAGATCTCTTAACAACTTCAGATGTAGAATAGGTGTTTTCTGAATTAAATGGGACGGTTACATACAGCCTGAGTGAAGACTATACTCTTGTTGTTGGGGAGCTCTATTTAAAGAGAATCACAATTTAAGGAAAGAGAGAGGAAAAAAAAGTCTTTACAGTGTTTTGATTTCAGTTGCTGTTTGTCCCATGGCAATAATAAATTAAGCAGCTAAAACCCTACAGCAAATGTGTTTAAATCAATTGAAACAGCAAAGAATAACTTCATAGGCTTCAGCTCAGTCCTGCAAGAGTCCTATTGCCTCATAAGGGACCCTAGCCCATGCTCAGCTTGAAGGTTGTCTTTGGTGCTCGTCCTGGCCCAAAACTGGCTTAGACAGCTCTGTTCCTTTTGTGACCAAATGCTTAACTGTACTTTCCCTATATATGAAATTAGGATCATTTATCATTCTCTCACTAAGGCTTTGAAAGGCTCTATGCCCAATATTGGCTCTGACTGATAGTTCATCAATTCATAAGATTGATGTTGGCACAATTATTATCTTCCCTTTTAAGTAAAATAATATTTTCCCATAAATATTTTAGAGAGTGTCAAGTCTAACTAGATCTTAGAAATTAAAAATTAGAAAATGTCTATCCTAACAGTGTTTTGGGGGCCCTATTTTAATTCTGTCATTTCAAAGTTTCTGAAATGAAACTTCTAAAATTTTAGTAAGTACTTTACGTTTAACATCAGGAAGAAATATTAAATAGCTGCAATGATATATTCCATAATTATGGGGGAAAGAAAAAACAAGCACAAAACAAACAAAAAACCCCCAAACAAGCACAAAACCAAACCAAACAACAACAAAACCCCAAACAATTAAAATACAAACCAAACCAAACAAATACAACCCCACAACAATTGAACTTGTATTTAGAAAGATATATTACAGATATATACAGTTAGAAAAACACATTATTTGGTTTTTATTCCATAGAAATCATTGGAGATCCCAGCTCCTTCCAGATCTTAATTTTAAGATGTGATATTTTCACAGACAAAGAGGCTTCCATATGTAAACCCCAGGAAAGTCACGCAAAAGAGGCTATGTCTGAGGCTCATCCACACAATATATTTTCCCACTCCCACTGTTCTCTAACTCTACTGTTAGAGAATGTCACATTGATTGTCACAGGTGCAGGTACTTTCCCATTGCTAACTAAATCTGAAAGTAGCATTCTTGCTCTTCCAACTCAGGTAATGGTTTTTTGCCTTGGTAGAAACAGAAGCTGGATATGAATATTCAAGTATTGCTTTCCTTTCCCAAATCTAACCCACGACCATCCAGCCTTACTCACACTGCTTGGATTTGCTTGGTTTTCTGGGACTAGGGAAGGTATAAAATAAATGAGGAATAATTATGCATCGGTAGTGATCAATTCATTAGTGCACCTAGAAAAGTACAACCCATGATCCTGAAGAGGTCTGAGAGAAATCTGGCCAAAAGTCATTTAGAAATGAGCAGAGAAAGGACAAAGTACTTCAAAGGTCATAACAGCCTGCCAGACCACTCAGCTCTTCCTCAATCTCATTTCCTTCTCACCATGCACCATTCTGAAATGGTTTTGAACAAAGAGCACATAAAGTGAACTGAGTTCTTTTGACGGGTACCTATAGACATAGAGAAGCTACAGCTGTCTTACTCTCCTGTGTCAACTCTATATGCTGAACATGACCAATCACAGCACAGGACTTCATAAACCTTTATACAAATTGCAGCTGTCTGCACCCCTCCAGTCTTGAGCTAGAGGTGACCAGGAACCACCTAATCTTATTTTTCTCAAGAACAGAGAAATTGCCAGGACATAGTAAGTGTCAAATAACACCATGGGCTACACAAAGCACCATCACATCTCCACCTCTTACAGACGGCATTGCTGCAGAAGGGATGATAAATGGATCTAGATGTGTCTGCCCCCAACATACTGGAAGACTGAGATGAGTTGGCAGAGTTACAAGCTGTCTTAGACAGAATGTGCAGTAAATTTTCTTTCTTGTCAGCAAAATCTCATCTTCTTCACCCAAGAAGAGCTTCCACTGAATTGCTTAAGGAGAGACTGTATGAAAAGTTAGTTAAGGACTGTACAATTAGTCCCTGATAAATGTTGTTCCCCACAAAGAGAAAATGGAGACAATTCTTTTTCCTTGGTGAGCAGAGGAGGAAGACTATGTCTTCTTACTTCAGGTGAGGCTTTTCTATTTTTTTCTTTTAAAGAAACAGGTAGAGTTAAAGATGGGGTTATTACACTGGCAATTATATTGTCCCACTTTAAATTTAGAAGGGATCCATAAATTGCTTTCATGGTGTTTTCAAGCCAGCTGGTGGCTGTGTTGGCTGACTATCTAAGTTATTAGTGAATGATCTGGACACGGTTAATCACTGTGCACTCGCATTACCAGCTTTGGCAAGAAATTTTGCTTCCTTAAGGAATTTCCCATTCTGCAAATCGAAGTTTAATACCAACCAAACACCATCCATCAAGACTAAAGTCTGCCTTACACAGTATGAATTGCATTATTACATTCATTTCCAGTGATAAGTCTCCTGAATGTCTTGAGGTTTTTTACCATCTACTCTGTTTAGGAAAGCAAAGCAATTTCAGAATGTAACTTCAGAATGGCTTTTCAATTTATACGCTCGAATAGTGTAAATTCCATTCCAGCAATACATAAAATGTTGGTTCCATGCTTTGTAACTTGCTCAGGCTGCTTGGATACTAAGACAGTAACCTCTTGCATATTGTCATCAGTACTTAGCAGATTGAGGACAATCTTTGAATTAAAATGACTCTCTGCAAGTTTTGCATTTCCTAAAGTTAAGGTTGGCATCAAGACAAACCCAAGAGCAGTAGAAAATAAAATATTGTAAGTTTTTCCTTAGTATGGTCTAGAGAAAATAACAGCTTTTTATTCTGACCCACGTTGACACAGCATGCTGCTTGTGACAAATGTCATGCCAACTGCAGTGCAGTTACTACCATCACCTGTGGCTTCATTAGAGCCTAACTCAGGATTTGAAGGAATAGGTAAATTTATGTGTAGCCCAAATACATTTTGGTGGTAATGACTCCTGATACAAACTGGAATGACAGGCTTCCAGCACACCAGCATACAGCACACTCTTTACAAATGGAGTGGCAATGTAAAAACACCTCAAATACAGTAGTTTCCTGCAGAGCAGAGACTGGAGTGGTCTGTAACATGCACATACTCACCACCTGGCATCATGGGTCTATTGAAAGTATCATCTTTCAGAGAACTGAAAATCAGATTGTTTGCCACTTACAGTCATTTTAAGTTTGTAAACAGACAAATTATTGATCCTTGTACTAAGGAAAAATTCAATACAAGTTGCTTTGCTACTTAAATTCATGTTGATATGTCAATTCTATGCACTTTTCATACCCATTTTTTGCCATAATATTTCTATACAGCTGGTGAAATACATTTTAGGGATAGCTCCTTGAGACAAAGGAAAGCTGGTCATTCTTTCAATGCAAAATGCAGTGTTTTGTAATTGATTTAATTTAAACTGGAATGAAAATAAAGTGAAAAAAATCAGATTTCCTATTCAGCAAAGAAAAAATGTACATGCCAAAAAATTTCTTCTTCAATCCGATATTCTAGTTAACAGTGAACTATATGCTC
This sequence comes from Eurystomus gularis, assembly GCA_013400335.1. Classification (NCBI taxonomy): domain Eukaryota; kingdom Metazoa; phylum Chordata; class Aves; order Coraciiformes; family Coraciidae; genus Eurystomus; species Eurystomus gularis. The sequence goes on along the minus strand of VZZY01009673.1, from coordinate 2,742 downwards.
AACTTCAAAATAGAAATTTGAATTTTTTCACTACAGATCAGATATACTTCTTTTCTTTTCTTTTTTTTTTTTTTTTAATTTCAAAACAAAAGATCAACCAAATTTCCCCGCATTACTGCAGTGGTTATTATGGTCATTCCTTCTGGTTGTATTTCAGAATACAGAAATGGCAAAGTCACTCACTCTTTGGGTTAGAAAAGGTAGAATAAGCAAGAAAATTTTTCCTTTTTTCCTGGAGAACTTTGATTTTTATGCTAGGCTTAGGTTTGATGCCAACATTTTACAATGGATGGCAGGGCGCTGCTCTGGATCTGCCTCTGATGCACCCAGCTTTTAGAATCTTCTGTTCAAAGTCTGTTACGCAGGGAGTAGTGGAGGTAGATGTAGTCGAGTACCTTTCACTAAACTGGCTAGTACCCATGGAACACACAGAAAACCAAAACGAAAATCAAACAAAAAACAAATGCCAAAACCAGCCCTGTTTGGGGGTATGGGTATTTGTCTAATAAAAGCTATACAGTCTCCTACTAAAGTCATTCATATTCATAAACCTTCCCAATTACAGACACACCACCCTTGTTTCCATGTTTGTGCGGAGTGGAAACACAGCCAAAAGAGAACATACAATAGAACATGGCACAGAAATCGAGTTCATGAACATCACTTGTCATCAGCGCGTTTGTTTCTTTTTTTAAAGGTCTGCTTTCTTCTCTAAAAATAAATTACTTCCTAATGCCAAGAAAATATACAGCCTTATCAAAGAATTTTTCAAACTGACAGTATCAGCAACAGAGAAGTGTCATCAACTAACTGAAAACTCATCTCAACAGTTTTCAAGACCAGTGACATTTTATATGCACCAATTATTACTACTTGCAAGCCCAAGTTTCAAGCTGAAATGGAATTTCTGTTGTGGTGTAGCCACAAACTTGTTTTTCAAGAAACATCTAAGATAACCACACATGACCTTGCTAGCATACTACATCACAGTGATAATTAATATCTATTACCTGGAGATAGTTTTAGTGGAAAATAAATTAAATCAAGTAGACACCAATTCTTCAAGGGTTATATCTTCAAGTGTCTTTTTCTACCACCATTAAACTTGACTACTCTGTGCATCTTTATTCTTCTCTTTTAATAAAGACTATTAAACAGAAATATAATTGAGCCAGTTGCAGGGAGAAAGCTGTTCTTTAACAATTTTAATAGCTTTTGAACAAAACCACACAGTGATAACCAGCCAACTGGATACCGCAGGGGTTACTAGATAGCTGTGGTAAGGGTATTCCAATAGGGACACATTGTATGAGACACTTCTGAACCACGTGATAACTGCTTGAGCTTTTAAAGCTCTAGCTTAGCAGATTGCTTAAAAGCATGCTTATTCTTAAGCACTACATTTAATAAACCTGCTCAGATGCCTAAAATTGCACAGATTATTGCCATGCTATGTCGTTAACTGATGTACTGCAGTTAAATGTGTGTGTGAGCCCTAGGTCTTCGAAAACATGTGCAGACCACAGGATGTTTCCTTCTCCATCTATACTACCAAGTAAGTCCTAAACTGAGAGTGCCCATACTGTCCTTAGGATACATCACTGTCTGGTGGACTGAGCTTAGCTTCATCCAGAAAAATCAGACATGAAGTCTTGGCCTGTCCCTGGGCTGCTGAATACCCTTTGAAAGTGGTTACTCTTTCTTTGTCTCATAAAGAAAACGCAAATGAAAAGGTGGAGATTAGGCTTGACTGGTGTTGAGACCAAGCTTGGACTTGCTAAGACCAGTGTTTCCTGACTCTCTAAATGACCTGATATTTGAAGTGAGAATCCTACTAGTCTCCTTCAGTGTCCTACTGGCACTCACATTTGAAAGAGTTAACCTACTTTTCTCTAGTATATTTAGACAACATAAACCATCCAGGTCTCGTTTCTAATGAGTTTAATCATAGCAATATACAAAATGGCAGGGATATCTAGAAGCCATCTGTTCTGATCCCTTGCTGAGAACAGGTCCAGTTACATTGGGATGCTCAGGGCTCTGTCTATTCTTACCTCGCTTGTCTCTGAGGATGGAGATCCTACAACATCTCTGTATCCCTGCGTCAATATTTGACCATACTTATGATGAAAAATACTTTCATTACATCTCATCAAAGTTTTCCATGTACCAACTTGTATCTTTTGCCTCGTGTCTTATTTCCATGCACCTTCAAGAAGCACCTGGAATTGTCTTTTCTATAAGCTCTATCAAGTAAAGGAAGATAGAAGTTCATCTGAGCACCCTTGGTTTTCACTCCAGCCAAAACTAGATCACTTCCCTCTTTTTGTGCATCATATGCTCTGGCTCCCCAGCTATCTCAGCTGTCCTCAGCTGGACCCTCTAAAGTTTGATGGTATATATATGTATGTCTAAACTGGGGGCCTAAAATAAAACATGGTTTTCCAGGAGTGTCCCAGAACGGCAATAATTGCCTCCCTGGACCTCTTTCCTCTTGTTAACACAGCCCAGTATGTGGTTGGCCCTCTGTGACTCAAGGACACATTATTCATTTATGTCCAACTTGTCATCCACCAGGACCACAAGGTCATTTTCTATTGCTTAGTCATTTGTGCCCCAGCCTATACTGGTTCACAGGGTTATTCTATCCCCTTGTGCTAAAGTTCTGGACTGGGAGAATATCTGGACCATTTAAATACATGTATTATAGTGAAAATGTAAGAATAGAATAGAGTAGAATAG
>VZZY01009669.1:61183-78611 GCA_013400335.1 Eurystomus gularis | reverse complement strand
TATATTATATTATATTATATTGTTATATTGTTACTTATGCAGGAACTCTAATACTTTGGACAATTGCTGGACATTCACCCTTATATTGCCCATATAGAGTGCTCATATTATGGGCACTGTTCATCTTAGTGGTAGCTCCTTCTTCTCCAGGAGGTACTTGGTATCTACTGCAGATGTACATTCAAGCTAGACAAAACATGTGTAATGGGTCTCAAACTTCCAGGAAGTACTGGTCGACTAGCTGTCACACATTGCAGTTTATTTCTGTGTGTGCACACCCATCTCACACCTCTTGAAAGTATTTATTAACTGTGCATATTTAAAAAAAATATATAACTGTGCAGCACATGGAGTAGGTCTGATGCTTTTCAGAAGTGTCAGACCTACAACTTACAATCTACCTGACATATTCTTAATATACTGGTTTGCAGGTCAGGAATGGAACAATTCAACAACAGCTTAGTGATTTGATGCTAAGTATAGTCAACATTTTGTATTTCCATAGGAAATACACCCCATTGTTAGGGCTAGTAGTCCAGGGTTGTTTTGTTTTTTTTCCAACATCACATTAGTCTGTGAATAGGAATCTTATAAACTAACCAAAGAACACAATTCAAAAGGAATAATGGGAAGAGCTTAGTAAGCATGATTAAAGACAAAAAAGTGTTCAACGATATTTTGGTTTCATGTGCAAGTAGAACAATACAATGTCAAGTGGTTAAAATAGATGTTCTAGATGTGCTACCATGCATGGTTTATCCTTTTACAGCTAATTTATTCAGTATTGCCCTAGTAATTATGGGGAATAATTGTGCAGTGAATTGAACTCTGTATTACACATTTTTTCTTAGTGTCCACCATTTCTGCTCTTATCAATGAAATAGGGTAGAACTAACCTGATACTTTTCATGTACATAAAACAGAAAAATTACTCAACTTAGTTACAAATAAAATACTTGATATAAAATACCTGCAACAGCTATAACAATGCACAATATTTACAGAATTATTCCTTTTATTTTAAAAAGTGGTATCTAGCAAAAAACCCCTCCATTCATTCTCTTCTTGAAATCTTAAAGAGTGTAAGGATTTATCTTTTTTTTTTTTTTTTTTTTCAAATGAAGCTAATTAATTTTAGGAGTCATCTATTTACCTTTCTGGTGTGCCTGTAGTATTTCTCTCTTGCTTTCTTTTTTGTTATCTTTTTTCTTGTAGGGTTTTCCACTTTGGAAATGAGATGCTGAGGCAGCAGCGTTATTTCTGGCAAACTGCTTGAATATACAGGAACCAGTCAGAGCAAAAGGATTTGCATTCACAGTGGTATTGCGCACAAATACTGTAACCACATAGACATTATGCAAATCCTTATACTCTGATTGTCTAATAATGGTTGTCAGTCAAAAGACAAGAATTTGCATATGCTAAGGCTACTGAGAAATAATCACACAGTGCTTATGCTAATCAAACACATTAACAACGTGTGAAGGACTGTCAAACTGGAACAAATCTGTGTATGTATATGTACGTATGCTAAATACAGAAATGCACAGTGCTAAAAGAACATTAAGGTTGCAGATCAAGCCCTTAAAAGATGAAATGCCTATAAACCTTAATTTAACATCTTTATGAATTTACATTTTTGAAATATGTTTACATATTTTTCCTGGAAGATTCTGACTTTGTTCTGTTCAGAAGATAGACAATGTTCAATCAATGAGCAACTGTTCAATATTTCATTCTGTCCAAGGGGTTCAATGAGTAGCCCTAGACCTCATTTACTGAAACCTTTCTTCCAATGGGAAGTCAGGCTATTCATTGGCTCTCCTACATTGACACAGGATGTAAGTGCTTCATAAGTATAATTAACTTATTTTCAAAACTTCTTTGTTGGATAAAAGATGGTATTTTCTCAGAAATGAAGAATAAAAGTGTACACTAGTTCCAGTTACCCAATTTAATATACCTAATAGTACGTACTATTATATTGCCTTTCATAAGTTCACCACACAGCTCCTGACTTCAGATTCACCTGTGAAGGTGTTACACAGACTAAACTCAGCCTTGCAACTTCAAGTTCATAAAGTTGTCTACGGAAAGTTTAGGTTAAGTGATTTGCCTCATATCTCTCAGAACAACTCTGCAGGGTAGTATTCAACTGTTATTCTGGAATGGGATGGGCCTTTCTTTTTATTCAGTCCCATCTCATTCAAAACACATTTTCCAGTTTCTTCAAAAATCAGAGAAAGAATACCATGGATAATAATCTTACAAATTACAAAACCATTATTATTCCCCAGTGCCAATCCACAGGACACACAAAATTCTACCAGACCTAAAAGATTCTCCCAAAGGAGAGAAGATGAAAGGCAACTAAATGTGGCATGTTTGTCTTATTTCTCAATTATCCAGTAGACAATGCTCAACACAACAATTGCAGCATAAAAACAGATTAACATGAAACAGACCACCTTGAAACGGGCACAGACTAGAAGACAGGAAGTTCTACCTACACACAAGGAAAAACTTTGTTACTGTGAGGGTGACAGAGCACTAGAACAGGCTGCCCAGAGAGATTGTGGAGTCTCCTTCTCGGCAGATATTCAAAACCCACCTGGATGCATTCTTGTGCAACCTGATCTAAGCGAACCTAGTGGGGTTGGACTAGATGATCTCCAGAGGTCCCTTCCAACCCCTATCATTCTGTGATTCTGTGAAAGTGGAACAATTACTCACTCTACTTCTTGTAGGCATTACCAAAGTGGTGTAGAATGAAGGAGTGGATTGTTTCTTTTCAGCTGCTCACTTAAATGAGCAGTGGCAGATGGTAAAAATATGACTAGACCCAAACAATTGCTTAAAACAAAAAGAAATAAATGTTATACTCTCTCTAAAGATGTCTCTAAAGATACCAATAAAGATAAAAACCCATGGTTCATAAATGTCATTTGTTTTCTTAGCTTCAACCAAGAACAAAGCAAAAATAAGCTCATGAGAAAAAGAACACATTAAAAAAGCTAAGGGCATTTTCATGTTTTGTGCTTAAGAAAAGAGCTCGGAACTGCTCGGAAGCTGGCAGGCATGAGGGTTACACAACAAATTCCCAATAGCATAATTCCTATGTGAGTGAATTTCAGAAAACTGGACCAAATGTTATAATTGGTATTTAATAATAGTGGGTCTTTCTAATCACAACAACAATAAAAGCAGGATGTGTGCCAGACAGAGAACTAGCACAGAGGCACTTGATTCACTCATACAAGTGAATTGCTCACAAGTACCAGAGTCCAAAGTGGCCTCTGCAAACTACTACACATTTTTCAGAGAAGTGGCTGTGTATACATGTGTTTAAGGAGTGGGAAAATAACTCTTCAATGCAACCTTCCAGATCATGTTGCTATGCTTTTTTTAGCCTATTTTAAAAATTCTTATTTACCCTTTTTTATTCTGGTGACTCCAAAGAAATAATTAAGAACTAAGGGGGGGGAGTATAATTACAATGTTTTAAAATATGCGTTCTTACCTGAAAATGGCCAAGGGATCTGTCAGACATTATTAAAATACTTTATCAAATCTAACCTTTCAAATCACTCTTAGTCAGTTAAGACGAACACTGGGAGAAGTTACAATTCTTAAGACATACTTGTAGAACCAGAGGATAAGAGATTAAAAGGGACCTCAAGACATCATTTAATCCATACCTTACACTACAAAAGGAAAAAAAATGTTATGGAGACAGAACATTTTTATCCCAGGTTTTGGCAGGGGGGGTGTGAGTAAGCAAATATTTTGGGAAGCAAAGGGTATAATACAGCAGTGGAAACTTGAAGAGGCAGAAATTTTTCAGTTTCTAATTTTATAATTGTTTCAGAGTAAAACACTTCAACATTTAAGCTGAAACATTTACCAAAGCTGGTCTGCTTGTTTAGCCACTAGGAGTCCAGCCCCACTAGGTTGCCTAACCCTTTACAACAGAGTAATTAGAAAATTACGAAATTTTTCTCTCAGTTATTAAATAGATGTCTGTCTTTCTTCAAAGTCAGGTAGAAGCACTTTGCTTCAGGTGCAAGTGTAGACATTTAATGGTATAATTATTTGACCACAGGCACTTTTTAAATATTTTTTTTTTTTTTTTTTTTAGGTCAGCACTGAAAAAAGCACATAAAACCTCTTCGCTCCCTTTTCTCAGAAGAAATGTTCTCCTGTCTTTCTTAAAAATATTCAAGGATATAAAATTATGTGAACAGCTGTCATCATATTGCCTCACATATTGAGATTCAAGACAATTTTATTTAAATTAATTTCATCAACAGCAGTCAACACAGAATAATAATGTTCCCCAGACTCTTCACATATGGAAACCGAAGTGCTATAGTTTGCACATAGAGCGGAATATACCCTTATAATAGGCAATGGTTAAAATATGAGAGTAAATAATGTGCACTGCTATATTCATAGCACTCACACAGATCACCAAGAGCATTATATTTCCTTGCATACAAAAAGTATTTTAACTTTGCTTGGCTCATAGATTATGGTCCAAAGGAGAAGTCACTAACCTGCTTACTCCCTCTATAACATTATTAGCTCTAAAATCTGCCTTAATTTTTGAGCCAGGATGAGACTGTGTGTTCTGGAAACTCAGTTCCACTAAGAGAGAAACATGAAATTGGAAAATGGAAAAAAAATGTAGTAAATTCTCTTGATATAATTTGAGAGCTTACATAACAATGAAAATAAACCTTGTGGTGTTTAGTAGCTGTGTATGAATAAACAACATTAGAAGTTAGCACTAAGCTGTGCAAGATCCCAAGAAGATGAAAGAAATAGTTGGCCACAAGGTGGCTCGCATTTTAATAAGGTATTTGTAACTGCAAAATTAAGATGAACCTGATGCCTGCTTGTAGTGGGTCTGGCTGAGCTGGTTTTCCACACAGCAGCCCTCATGGTGCAGGGTTTTGTGCTGGGAGCTAGAAGGGTGTTGGTAACACCCCCGTGTTGTGACTACTGCAGAGCAGGGCTTGCACAGCACCAAGGCTCTTCCCAACGTTTCCTCCCCACCAGTGGGATGGGGTGGGCGAGATCTTGGGAGGGGACACAACCAGGACAGCTGACCCAAACTGACCAAAGGGATATTCCATACCATATGATGTCAGCTCAGCTATAAAGCTAGGGAAAAGGAGGAGGAGAGAGGGGGCTGTTCCATTGTCCTCCAGAGCAACCACTATGCGTCTTGGAGCCCTGCTTCCCAGAGAGGAGCCAGACATCGCCTGCGGATGGGAAGTAGAGAATAAATCTTTGTTTTCCTTTGCTTTTGCACGTGGATTTGCTTGGCTTTGCTTCTGTTATTATTAAACTGCTTTTGTTTCCTACCTTATTTTCCTCCACTTTTTTTTTTTTCACTCTTCTGAGGAGGGAGAGGGGAAAAAGAGGAGTGATAGAGCGTCTTGGTAGGCACCTGGCACTCAGCCAAGGTTAACCCACCAAACTGCTTCAGACTCTTTAGGATACAAAAAGTATGAAAAGACAGAAAAGAGATAATTTAGAACAAATAGAGATTATTACATTATTAACCAGTTGAAACGTCTCACATTTTCTTCATGGTACAAAACCAAAATTATGTTCACTTTTGATGAAAAGAACACGCTTATACCTGCACTGGGTACCCACTTTGTGACTGTATTTTTTGAGTAATTCTCTACAGTTTGTCACTGAGATTCATTGCAACTCTCCTATCAGTCTTAGTGACTGAATCATTAGTGTGATCCTCAGTACACTGAACAGCTGTGGAGAATCTAGTTATGGCTCATTCACTACTTGAAGTGTTTTAATCCCTTCCTATCCATCTCTGAAATGTGATGTATTAAATAATTCTCAGCATGTTTTTATATATTTTGGAGAAAGATGAAAAGTTAACAGTGTACACTTCCATGAAATTTCATCTTTGAAGCTTTATCAGAATGATAAATTGAAATTAAAATTTAAAAAGAAAAAAATTATTGCCAGGAAAGTACTATTCTGTCCTTGACTTCTGAGCTTTTTGTAGATCAAACAAGAACTAAATGAAATAAAGAAAGGAAAGAAAACCTGTTGTTACTTGTGTGCATACAAAAATACGATCCCAAAAGTTCAAGATATTTCAAAAAAGGGTTAAAATGGCAATCTCCACTACTCCCAGAAGTCCAGTAATATAAATAAATATTACTATATCTACAAAGTCTCAAATGTGGAGGTAGTAGGGGCTGTAAGTTTCTCTGACTGTTTCAGTTACTTTTGTTTTTTTCTGTTGTGAAAAGACAATATGAGAAAGGGGAATTCATTCACTATTTCACCATCATGGTTAATTGGGACATGGTTTCTTTCTGTGCTAGTGATTTGGCTTGGACCTAGTTCACTTTTCTTGAGTTCTCTGTTTAAAGTTTCTTCATGTTCATTTTGATCTCTCCATGGTTTTAGGTCAAGCACACTCAAACTGGATGCTCTTATCCCAACTCAGCTCCAACTATACTGGTGATGTATCAATCCTGACACACACAAGGTAGTCAGAGGTTCATTGACCTGGTGAGGACAGTGGTGCAGGCTATGGTCCAGTGCATAGGAAGACATGTTGTATGTCCCTCCAAGGTGGAACCACAAATGAACTAATACACATGGATGGGAATCAGAATTTTGGCAAAAAGTTAGGGATGAAGCAGCTAGACACTGAGCTACTGCTGGCAAGTGTTCTTGAGAGTTCTTCCATCTCCTCAGCTGACCCCCAGCCAGAAGGGCAATATCACTTAACATTCAGTGAAGCTAGGGTGCTGTTGAGTATTTTGAATTAATCCTGTTGAAAAGGATTTCATGTATATTGTGAACTTATACACAATAGGAAGTCTCATCTGAGTATTTCACAGTGCTTTTCAAAGACCACTTAGAGGCAGGTAATTAACATATGAAAACTGAGCTGTACTAGAACTTTTGGCAAATCCACTTGGTCTCATTCACAGCCTTATGCCTTAGCACTAGACAGCAGAGGCATAATTGATTTAAAATCATCTGTGTCTGGAGTACCTCACACAAGGACCTATGAATGTGAAGACAGGCAATTTTATTTCCTGTGAACTGTCTAGCTGATGCCTGCAAGTCAAGTACTTAAAGACATGTGAGAAGATATCTACAACACAGAATAGGTAAAAGGGACTTGATAAAATGGCAGCAACTAATGAAAGTATTCTGAAAAAAAACAAAGACACCAAACGTGCAGTGCAAACCCCAGAGGGTTTGCTTCCATCTTCTTAGGTGCCAGCAGGGCTCTCAGCCCTAATGATGGTACTATTTTCTACCCATTTAATTATCTGTGATTATAAAAATATCATGAATGAAAACGTCATTCCTCCTGCTACTATAAAACACTTTTAGCTTTATACTGAAGCTATATTAGAGATGAACCCTATTCACCAGGACTTATTGCTGCTTATCTTGAAACTTGTGATGGAACAAGTTCAAATTGAGACTTGACCTTGGATCTCAGCTTTGACAATTATGCCCAGATTTTAATACTTACGTAACTGTACGCATTAATGTGCCAGGATTAATCATTAATGACCAGGATCTTTGTGACACACTTAAGAGGCCAGGAAATATTATCCTCATCTACAGATGGGAACTGTGAGTAAATAATGGTTCAAGGTCATTGTGGAGGTCTATGCCTGAATGCTGAGTTGAACCTACTGCTTTCCTCCACCAACCTCTTCTTCCTAGCTCAGAGCAGAACCCTCAGCCAACCCCTCACCACTCTTCATGTGGCTCTTGGTTCTCACTTCGAAAGACAGTCTGTCCTAGAGGAAGCTTTTACACTGGCAGCTTTCAGGAGCAGCTGCAGGCACAAATAGTTCTGTTATGGGATAGGATAACTAAAAAAATACTTTTCCTTCAGAAGCAGCTGCAAACTTCAGTGCTCCAAACCTCTACCCTTCTTTTTTTTTTCTGTGTCTTCTTAAAAATGCTGCTGCCTTTTCAGGCACTACTAAGATAAAAGTATTTATTGTAATCTCCTTGTAATTTGCATAGCAGATTGCCTCTGCAATGGTTGTCCCTACAGCTTGAAAGAAGAGAAAGCCATGCGACTCAAATACAAAATTAAAAACAACAATGTAGTTAGTTATATTGAAATACACTTGTATCAGCTCAGACCCTTCCACACATGAGATATCCATGTTATTAAAAAAGGCATCTGTGCAGTCACCAATTTGAATTTATCATTGGATAAATAAAATCTTCAGTTAACACTCTATGTAAGGAGCCACTCAGTACACTTGCAGCATGCAGCAGTGTCTACTGCTCCTGAAAAATCCAATATGTTTTGAGCATCATCCATTAACTGTTTATAAATGGCATTTCTGAAACATCGTCATTCAAGTGACGGCTTTTAGTTTTCCTTTCAGATTTATGATTATTGAAGTGGCATTACAAGTGCAAATTCTGTCTTTTTTTTCTGTCATTTCTTGTCTTTCTCATTATTAACTGCAACTGGAAGTTTAACACTTTAAGTAGCATTATGCACTTATCAGGGTGAGATTTGTCACATCAGTTTTATATTGATAAGACAATATTACACCAAAGGCACACACCAGTGTACGGTTGTATCACCATTTGCTGGCCAAAACCAAAGGAAAACAAGTTTAAAAATCCTACATGGCAAAAGCTTTTATCATAACAGGTAGGTTAGATTTCCCAACTGTTAACATTAAACATGAACTCAAGTAGAACACACTATTTCCTGGCTGCTCTCTGGAAGACCAGCGCCTTGTCAAATCCGCTCCTGTCTGCAGCTGGTATCTGAATTTGTACCGTTGTTTGGTCCAATGCAGTTTTTGTCAGGCTTCTAACAGGACATTCATGACAACTGTAATGTGAAAATCACAATGACATCTTCTGACAGTAAGTTTCTCCTCCATGGAGCCTCCCACAGATGTCAGATACAAACTAGATGTGCTTTCCTTAATACTCTTTAAGTAGAATGAACACTTGGCTAATGGTGGTCAATTACTATGCAAATATCCAGTAATAGCACCAGTCAAACCAAAACGTGTTACAAAAGGCATTTTAAAAAAACAGCAAATGACAAAACCTAAAAAAAACTCAAGTAAAAGCACAAATGAGAAATGACTAGTACAAGGCATGAGTTAATTATTAAGAAAGTGAGAAAAACTGTTTCCCAGTGTAAATTTTCAAAACCTACGTTGCTTACAATGATGTAAATATAAAAGAGCAAAGCTACAACTTTAAACCGGCACATTGCAAGTCTTATGTTCCTATAATTATGCTTTTTCTGTCTAAGATTAATCAGGGTAGTTAATGATGCAAAAAATTACATTTATAATCCAGTCTGAATACAGCTGTACTGCAAGCTAAGATCTAAATGCCATTAAGGTAAATGGAATTAATGGGCTGTCCCTGGCAATCTTTATATCTATCAGTTACTAATTAACATTCTTCTGCAAAGAATAATTTATGCGAGAAAAATACATACAGAAGCAATAATGTAAAAACTTGCAACACACTGCGGTCACAGGGTAGTCATGCAGTTGTAATAGACAATGTATTGTGCTCATCTCAACAGAGAACAAGAAAGTGCCAACTGGCACTGCAATCAGTAAATCTTTAATGTTAAGTGATTTATTTTATATGGCAGCAAATTATTAGTACCAAGGATGAACTTCTGTGGGAAATGTTGACTTCAGCTAATAATGGAGGGACTGAGCAGAAGCAGCAATAAAAACGTGGTAGTTAAATTAGCTACTAAGAAAAATGAACACTGTGTGTTATCTTTGTAGATAACGTAGCACATTTGCTTCTTCCAACATATGACTCCCAACTTGATTACTGACTGTGTGCTTTCAGTACTTGCATTAGCTTTAAAAGTCTTCCTGCCAAACCTTTACCACAATCTTAATTTGGCTCTCTTTTCGGTTTGACTTTATTACTCAAAAAGCACTGCATAATTCTTTAGAGTCCTTTATGAAATCCTCCTTATCTTCTTGCCTGTGAACCTATGCACCAGCACTTCACATATCAGGAACTAATAGCAGAGAATAAATCTTACAGTGAACAGCAGTGCTTCAGAGGCTATTATATGCCTCACCTCTATTTTGAAAACCAAACCAAACAAAACAAACCCCAACTAACCCCTCAAAAAACAATCCAATCCCCTCAAAACATTCTCTCCCTGCTGGCAAAAATACACCTAGGAACAGACACACACATAAGTGAGTTGTGGCATGAAACAAAACCAAATGGTGGCTGTTGCATCTGAAAAATATTCCCCTTACTAAAGGCACTATTAGTAGTTTTAAACCAATATCAAGATATTTAGGTTTACTTACAGCATGAGAACAAATATATGTTAAGCATTCTAAACTTACACTTACAAAAATCCAGCTTACAGTTAATCCTTCAAACCACTGATCACAGCATTATTCCAAGTACGCATCATAGAATTAGGATTATTTTAATCTTCTCAGACCATAACCAAAAATGGTATGGAACAATGACATGCTATATTACTGCCAAAAATGGTAATAATAATAATATTACTGGTATCTATATAAGTGAGATTCATTAAATAATAATGGCATTTCTTACATTTCATACTTACTCTCTATGTCAGTCACTATGAATTTTAAGTTTGTAATATATGCATGATGATTGATATGAATCACAATATAATGTCTTCCAATTAAAGTTGCAAAGCAATGTTTAGGATATTTGCATGTTTTTCTAACTTAGTCACTAAGATGCCAATGATTTTAAAAATAAATCCTATCTTTATAACTTATATGGACACTTATTTTGCACATACCACAGGTAATTAACAGGTAAGATTTGTAATTAACTCACAACAACTTAGCAAAATTTGCCACATAGGGAAAAAAGCCCCTGACCCCTTGAGAAAATACATTATACTGATGTAAAAATTATTGTACATTAGAAAGAATTCCATTCTAGTGCTATAGGAATAAGCAATAAATATTCTAACATGCTGTATTGTGAATATAATCTCCTCCCATTGTCATTCCACTATGACCTCCCAAAAGAAAATCTAGTCACATTTGGAATTAACTGTCTGGACTGTGGAATTTTAAGCAGTAGGGGAGGAGAAATTTTTTTAAAGTAATGATTTACAAATGTTGATTAGCTTGCAGAGAAAAGAAGGAAAAGTCTATAAACACAGTAGCATAAAATACGGCAGACCTAGTGAATTTCCTGCTTCAAGAGCACAAAGAGAAATACGTAATTTCATGTTTCTGAGAGAATTGAATGAGATAACAGATAAACACTGTCAGAATGGATCTGACTGCAATGCAGTAAATGCCAAAGTAGGTGTACAGTATTTCCATTATACGATATGGCACATTTGCAATATAACTAAAAATAACATATACAATTTTTGTCCAAATCAATGGGTTTTTAAAAATATATTTTTAATGCTTCTGATTACGGAGCATATTGAGTTAAAAAAAACCCCAACAAACCACAACACATTTTAGAACTCTTCTCTGGTGCTTTCTATACCAGTGCATCAGACATGTTATTGCAGGACCTAGTAATGCTTTTACAATGAAGGTTTTGGCAGGCTTCCTCACAGTAACCTCTCTGAATAGGAGTTTATAAACATCTTGAATGATATGCTTTTGCACTGAACTTTACAGAAGGGAAAAGAAGATCTTTCCTGGGAGGACTTGTATTGACCTAAAATCAAAATCAAATGGAAAAACCATGTAAAGGTATCTTCAAACACCACATTAAAGACAAATACTTTTGTAAAGCAAAAGGAAAGTAAGACAATTACATGATTATGCGGTTCAATCACTTAGGTTATTTGCTTTTAATAATGAGCATTTTATTAGCAAGAGAGCTGGACTGGCCATTTTGCACATCTATAATGCAATGTGCTAATCCACCAGAAGCTGCTGGGTAGAAGGTCATTGTGCGTACCTTTGATGTGCAAATTTATGCTTAATTGCATTGAAGAACTAGGGCCTACAGTTCATAATGAATTCACAGCAACATAACACTCTATCCTTTGGTGCTTTATCTGAATGCTATCTTTTAGGGAGGACTTTACTAAGAGCTGGACAGGGTGGTGTTGATTCTGTGAAAAGCAAGTTTTTAGGTAGTTGATATACTAAAAGTGGTCTTCGCCATCCTTACTTGTATTATCTGTTTGTTGCCATATTTTTCTGCTTAAAAATACCTACTATTCCTTTTATCTAGTTTGTAAGCTACTTTGCAAACAAAGTGAAACAGAGTACAGCACTTTCAAAGGTTTCATGGTCCTACACATGCTTTTATAAATGTTCAGTTTTTAAACTTATTAATCTTAACTAAGGCATTACCAATTTGCATAATACACTGCGATAGACTGCCATTTTACAGGTAAACTGTATTTGTCAAAATAAATGAACAAAGTTCATTATATGATGGTACAAAAATATAGATGTTAATTGCAGAATTTGCAAGATTCCACTAATTCTGATTTCAGAATTCAATAATGAATCTGCTGAATAAACAACTTCATTATGTTAGGCCAGTAACTCAAGGTTCTGGAAGCTAAGCACTGGAATGGATGGGTGAAAGGATGCCCTACAGTCAACAAAACTAAACAAAGTCCTATAAAGGAAGCAAATCCTCAGATGTTATAAAAGTTTAATCTCAGACCTACTACTTATCCACTTATCCATCTTTGCCTCAGAAGCAGGGAAAAGAACCGGGGAAGCTATTTATGTTATGAAGCTTCTCCTATAAGATGGCCTCTTTGAAAAGCAGTCTAAAAAAATATTTCCACAATATATGTATTAACAGCCAATGCAGTGGCGCAAGGGTATGCCTGTGACCTGTCCCCCCAGTCTCTTAGTGAGCACTTATCACAGGAGACAAGACCCCCCCCCCACCCCGTTTCCTGCAGTTAGCTCCACCTCAGACCTGCTACAACA
Source organism: Eurystomus gularis (assembly GCA_013400335.1). Taxonomy (NCBI): domain Eukaryota; kingdom Metazoa; phylum Chordata; class Aves; order Coraciiformes; family Coraciidae; genus Eurystomus; species Eurystomus gularis. Next base: position 65,637 of record VZZY01009669.1, on the reverse strand, counting down.
CTCACCTTTCTCACTCGCTGCTTTGGGACAGTTACAACTACCCTCCTCCATAAATACACCTCTGAGGTGACACGTGCCTCATTTTGCTCTTTTCTCTGGGTGGATGACAATGGCCCAACTGAACAAACTGAATCTCATCATTGCTGTCACACTACACCTATGGGAGTTAACCAAAGTGCTTTCAGGTGCCCATGAGAGAAGCTGATAAGAGGCATCAAACAGGCAGAGGGACACTTCTTGTGAAAAGGTGCACACAAGTAAAAAGAAAGGTTAAGCCTACCCAGGGTTTGCCAATTTAACTGTTAGATTTATCTCGTGCTTCATGGAGAACTCAGTTGCCTGTTTAGAAGCAACATCTAAACCTTAGACAGGAGAGGAGAGCCTTCCTCCCACACTTTTTCTCCTACATTCTCCCAGTCAATGTGTCTAAGTATTTTCTCCCCATTGACTCACGTTTTCTCTCTAGGTAGGAATTTTTAATGGCTTAAATATTCTTTTGCTTTTAGATTCTGGTCTGCAAAACATAAGCTTGTTAACTGAGATGGCAACAGGAACATCAATATTTTCTGGTGACAAGCTCATCATTTTTCCTGTAAGGAGCCTCAATATTCTTTCTAGAGATAAGGTGTATATCCTTCATTGTTTTCTTCAATACCTATTCCTCCCTTGAAGATTTGTGTGATTTCATTTTTGAGCCAGAATAATACCAAGCAAGTAATCTTATGCAAACATAATATTTATATGAAACAACATAGCTTCTCCATTGCCATATATAAAAATACTTTTTCCTAAGCATTTGTGATTGATTTCTGGTGGTGCCTTTTCTTCTTCCTCTTCTTTTTTTAAGCATTTCTTCATGAAGAAGGAATAGTTCATAACCACGTTTAAGTGACAACAGATCAAACTTAAGGTATCAATGCAGCTACATCAGTGAAGGGTTACTTAGAAGCAGCAACAACATACTGTCTGCTATGTGTACAATCTGTTTTAAACAGTCACATTTCCTGTTGACAGTTTGTCCCGGGTTTGGCTAGGGTATGGTTAATTTTGACAAGCAGCTGAGAGGGGCACAGCTGGGATAAGCAATCGAACCAGCCAATGGGATATTCAATACCATGCTGACTAGTGCTGATATATAAGGGGAGGGCTGGCCTGAGGAAAGGGCTCATGATTTCAGCTTTCGGCTGGAGCAGGGAAAGCCTCATCCCAGTACAGTGTTGCAGTTTATATAACTCGCGCTATATATTATTTCATTAGTATTATTGTTATTACTGTTTCTTCTCTCTTTGTGTTGTTCTGTTGAACTGTCCTCCTCTTAACCCACCGGGTTTCACCTTTTTCTCCCAGTTCTCCTTCACATCCCACTGGGGAGGTGGGGTGTGGGGCAGCAGTGGATGAGCAGCTCTGTGGTGATTAACTGCCAGCTGAGGTAAAACCATGACACAGTTGCTCTTTTCTGCCATGCTACATTTACACTGCTGAATGACAGTAGTCCAATTTTGCTATTATGGGAGACCATTCATCTCTACAAAAAAAGAAGGAGATTCTGTTCTTCACCACCAGGTAGCTCTTTGGGCCATAAATTTACAGGGATAAAATGAATGGAGGGTGCAGAGTATGTCAGTACAAACACACAAAACAGTTTTGGGAGATACAGAGTTGTCCCTGTCCCTTCTGACTCCCCATCTGTAATAACTTGAATTTAATTCTTAGGATTCATCTCTCTTCCTCCTGCTTGCCAACTAGGATACCAAAATCAGCCGGGGGCTTTATATATTCTGAACTTGTCCCTACTAGATACAGAGATTTAATTACATAAAGAGTGGGACAGTGGCACTGTCACATCATTGGCACTGGTGAGGAGGAGTCTTGAAGAAAACCTTGAAGATAAGGAACTCATCTTGAAGATGAGGAACTGAAAAATGGCATATTAAGATATATTCATAAAGTTACAAAGAAGGAAAATGGGCATTCTGCTGTGAGACTCATAAGGAGGAATGCATAATACTAGAGCTTATAAACCACTATATGAAAACATAGGAAACCAGTGCCTCAGAGGTAGAGTACCTCATATGCACAGTAACAAATGCAGAGGTTGATAGAAGACACTTAAGGTTTTATTTTTAATGTTCTTGGAGGAAGCGGAACAATTGCCTTAGGGTCAGAACTGCCTGGGTTTTTATTCTTCTGTCTGCTGTTCTCTATACAGTTCCTTGCATGTGCTCCTTTCCAAAGAGGCTTTCATTACAATCATCTTGTTTAGTTTACTCCCAATGAATAATTTAAGAGATACACATTACTCCATACTTTCTTGCTTAGGTGACCTGATTAAGAAGAGGAAACCTCAGTGATAACACAATTTGCACAATTGTTGATCTGTCATCCAGATGCAACATCTGCATTTATTGCTATACAAAGATATTTGAGGGATCTTTTTAAAAGAAAAGTAAAATGGATCTAAAAGAAACATGCTACATAAATCTTAGACGAGAATTTATTCTATATGATCTGCTCTACGATATATCTGAGTTAAGGACAGGAAACCTTTTTGGTCTAATAAGTTTATGTTCCAACTCGTTCTCTAGGAACAGTAGATGTATTCAGCTATTTCATATTACAAAGAAGATGATGTGATACCTCAAGGACTAGCATGCTACATCAGATGCATAATAGTAGTTCAAATGCAAAATACAGTCTGTTGAAGGTCCCACTTCAGAACAATACAAAATTAAAATACACATTTTATTACTTTTTTATTCTAGTAATGAAATGATTTTATTGTAATAAGTTTTTTATCAAAATAATTTAGTTTGAGACTCAGCTAGAATGTCTGTCTAAGTGATAATATCCTGAAGTTGAACTCTAGTAATATTTTGGAGTGGGAAAAGTGAACAAGATCTTAGAGAATGTATTCACTACCTCTGGAAGAAAAAGGGATTGATAAGCAATTTCATTGTTTTCATTTATATATTTTCTTGCTTGAGATAATCATTGACAACATTTAACAAAGCCTTGTTTTAGAAAAGACATATGACTCCTATTTGAAGCTGCAGCAATACTAAAAATCTGTAATGGACACATGTAAAATCCTATGATGTTTTAACCAATATAGATGAAAGCAAATATGTGCAGTGAAATATGATATCATTCCCTCCTTCAGTCGCTCCCCACAAGACTACTCATGAATATACTCTTTGTTAAAAGATTCTGCTAATCTTTTCAAACTAAAAATACATCAAGCAGAATCTGATTACTACAGCCAACATTACTATTTGGAAATCACTTGGAAAGACATAGCTCATGTCTCTAAACCATTAAGTCATTTCAAAACTACATAAGAAAATTTGGTATCTCTGAGCAATGGAAATAACCACCTTACATCATCTTAAAATAATGGGTGCTACATTTGAGGGTCTGACAATTGCCCATTTTCATATCTCCTCTTCATATCACAGTCTTGTGCATGAAAGGAAACAGCAGCTACCTCATCCCACTGCAGAGACGAGCTTGCAGTAAGCAGATACTACACAGTTTAGAAGAATTCAGGTCACTCTCTTGTTCATTCACTTATCTCCTCTAGGAGACCTGAAGGAAATACCAGTGTCTTTGTATCTCAATTAACCCATTAAAGAGAAAATGAGGTACACAGGACACTGCAGGATAAAATCATTGAAGACAGAGAAGGTTAGAAAACAGGATCTACTCTTGCTTGCAACAAGTTGGTTTTGCAACTTAGCATGGAGAAGTTTATCAATAGATCTTTGCAGAAAATACTCTTACAGGAACGTGACTGTCCTGGAGTCCTTGGCCATTTCTAGCTTTCACAGTACTCAGGAATAAGAAGACGACTAAATTTCTCAACTGCAAATCCATTGAAAGATTGAGCCCAGTTTGTAGCTTGAATTTATACAGCCGTGGCAAACTCACACCATGAAAAATTTAAATTTTCTTAGTGTATGTGTTGCAGTCGGGTGCGCAGAGGTCCGACCACCTCCCAAAGGGAGAAGGGTTGAGGGTAAATTGGGATATCTCCCCACCAGGCTCGCAAACAGACACGGAGACCGAAATGAGTATCTAACAAGTTTATTACTAAATATATTCTAATAAAACCTTATTTACTCTATGGAAATATTACGATATTAAAGAACATCACGCCCACCCATTCACTCCTCCTCTCACTCACCGAGAGATAAGGGTAAATAAGGACTTAATTATGTCAAAATACGACCTGTATGTGTGGATGGTGTGTGTGTGTATGTGTCCTTTCGGCGTTTGGTGATGGTCCCCGTGGAACGGCGATGATGTCCGGCCGGCAGACCTGGACTGTTTTGATGACGTCAGCAGCTTCTAGCTTTTCGGTGCGATTGGAGTTTCTTTCTCTCTCTTTTTCTTGCTCTGTCTCTCTCTCTCTCTCTCCTTCCGACGGTGGCGTCGGCTTTGTCTTTTCTGGCAGC
>VZZY01009669.1:0-61140 GCA_013400335.1 Eurystomus gularis | reverse complement strand
GGATTCCTAGAGCAGTGTGAGTCAGCAGTTCTGCCCGGCGGCTCTCCGTGGCGGCTGCTCCCTTCTTTCTGACTGCCTAGTTTCTTCAGGGGGCTGCGTTGACAGCTCAGTTCAATTTCCCCCTCTCTGGCTGCTTGGCTTCTTCAGGGGGCTGCGCTGACAGCTCAGCTCAGTTTCCCCCCCCTCAGCAGGTGCGCTCAGCAGGAGCGATGTGCTCCCTTTGTGCAGTGAGGCGGAAAAGAGAGTGATTGTTTACTTTTTCAATATTTATGGCTGGTGTTATCACATTTCCGTCTTCCTGGAGGATTTATGCAGAATAGATTTATGGGAAATCGAGTTTTTTGCTCACTGTTTTAATAAGACAGAAAAATCATGTGGTCGGTTCACCACAGTATGTCTATCTGAAAAAGATGGGTCTGTGCAGTGCTCACTGCAGTGCCTTCCAGTCCCTACCCCTGTGCATTAGTCTTTAAGCAAGACAGTGCTGAGTACTAAGAGGACTGCCAGGGTTAGCACACTATGAACACAGCAGCTCTTTACAATAAGTAGGTAACACTGTCAGATGGGAATAGTCTATCACTGGTTGGAACACCACCTCTGATTTTACTACTGAAGGAAAATAACAAGAATGCATGCCCATGCACATACATACAAGCCAAACCTCTAGATTTTAATAGTAATGTTATTAAACTGCGGGAAAAAGATAATCAAGATAATTTAATTTCACACAATGTCAAAAGAAGACATCGTTTTGCAGCAGATGTTCTGGCAAGCATAATGCAGACCGAACTCTAAGCTCTAATCGTGAGCGTCTCCCTCACAGTGTGAATTTTCCAAACCAAACATCCCACTGTCTAATTGAAGTACTCAACCAGCATATGTTCTGCTTAAGCAACTGTGTGAAGTTTGAAATACTGTACATAAGCAGTATTAACTTCTTTTGCTTTCAAGGGACCAAACACCTGGAAATTACTATTCCTTAATTTAATGCTGAAAGGCAACTTCAATTACTAAGAAGTGGCCTCCTCTTGATGAAAATACAGTTTGTAAATATCCAGTAAGGAATGATGTCACAGTTTAATAAAACCACCAATTTCCATCCATACTCCATTGCTGTCTTTTTCTATCACTGTACAGTGACACCAACAGGTTTTGAATATTCTCCATCACTAAGCCACACATACATCTGAGTCTGGAAAGAATCTACTCACTGGTTCTAGATCCCAGTCCCAAGATTCATAACTCTATTTGAGAGCTATCCTTTTGGACAAGAGGCAGTATAGTCTGCCACAGTTCAACCCCAATGTCTGATACCTTTCTTTTCCCCTATTCCCTATACTCCCACATTCATTTATAAACAACTAGAGAGCTACCAAGACTATGAGCTCTCTGGAGTAAAATAGCAATAATGCAACGATTACAAACTTAAGAAAAACACACCTTATCCAGAGATCTATTTTATAGCATCACATAATATCTTGCATATGCCATGTCTACTTATAATCTCTTGTTAAGTGCTAGCTTGTTGATCTAGCACAATGTATTTCCTCTCCCTAACAACATGCATTGCTTGAACTGCAATATCCAGCATTTCTGGCTGGACAGAATCCTTCCTGCTTTGTTTCTTCAGCACCTCCCTTTCATGGTTTCTTATCTCCTGTAAACACGATAGTCTTAGTTTCTCTGCTTTGTTGTAGGCCTTTAGAATTCACAGAATGATTTAGTTTGAGAAAAAGCTTCTGGGTGTCATATGCTCCAGCTCCCTGGTTCTCAATGCAGCACACTAACTGGCAGCTTTGTCCAGGCCCTTACACAGGGTTTTGCCCAGTAAAGTTTTGAGTATCGCCTGGGATGGAGAGTTCACAGCTTCCCTGGGAAAACCAGTATGGTGTTTGACCACACTCACTGTGAAAAAAATTGTTTCCAAGATATAACTGGAATTTCCTTTGTCAGCTGGCTACATCAAGTACAGCATTTCAAGACAGCACTGTCAGTATAGGATTTATTGGAGATAAGTATCCCCTGCAGATGATTAATGGCATCACAGATAAGCATCTCAGGTGATGTAAGTTGCTTTCTGTGGCTACCCATCTTTCTTCACTGACTCTGGAAGGGGCTGAATGATTCGTTCAAATTGAACACTTTGATTTTTGACATCAGTTTAGGTCAGATACACCTCATCCACTCTAAACTTAAATTTCTGCATGAGAAGTCATAGTATGACTTGGTTAAATCCTCCTACAGTAGAGATTATGGGGCATACTTTGACACATGCTTGAATTATCAAGCATGTAGTGGTGACAGAACAAAAAGCCAGACTTTTTTTCTTTATAATGGAATGGCCTCAAGATAAATATCTCAGATATTTAACTATACTAATCTTCAGGACTGATCTATTAATGGACACTAGTATTATTGTGAATAAGTTTATTTAATGACTATATATTTCTAACTTAAAGTAAATAAAATACCAGTAGTTTGTTTCAACATTTATTTTCCCCACCCTGTACTAAAACTCTCTCTCTATTTTTTCCAAGTTAAAGCCAGAAAAGTCTGTGGTAGTCTAACTGCTTGTTCTTTCAACCATTAAGTTTATGGAGGTCTACCACCTTCCTTTTTAGATCACTGCATGAATATGAATTTGAGTTCTAATATACAAATAGAATAAGCCATGTCTTCACAGATCAAATACACTTATTTGCTTTCTTTGTTTAAATCAGTTCTTTAAGATTGATTTGAAGGCCAAATCTGAATATATTCAAAATAGTTCCTTTAATTAACCATCTACCTAGGGAAGACAGCGATGGCAACAAGATCAGAGATGAACACTAAATTAAGAAAAGCTCAGTACTTAGAGCCATATGCTTCTGAGGAAGACGCTGTAATAGAGGTGAAAGGAATAGGAAAGGAGAACTATTCAACATCGCTAGAAAGACCTGTAGATTGCTGCAGTAAATCATTCCATACTTCCCAACAACCTAAAAATATTTACAATTATGCAATATTTTCATGTGCTTATCTAGAGATGAACCAATGAGGTAGTCCCTGTACAGATTAAACAGTTTGTAGATTCTGGGGGCTGAGGAGGGATCAGTGGGTTGTAACTCAAAAGCACATATGATAGAAGCATAAAAACTTTCATCTGAATGAGCAGAAATGAAAGAAGGGCTGGTAGTGATTCCATTGTAAGAAAACAGATGGATGGTAAAGCCAAATTAAAGTTACTCAGAATTGACATCTCTTGTGTAAAATTAACAATGGATGAATAAGATGAAATAAAATAAGGCTTAAGGATGTTTTTTAAAAGACTATAATTTCAACTTGAACCTCATAGGTTCAAACTCATTAGATTAACTTAAACATATTTTCTTTTCGTCTATGTGCTTCAGCATTACTGGCTGGAGGAAGAAATACATCAAAGAAGCTACTTCAGTCTTAGACAACATGAGGAGAAAAACCAAAAACAATGCATGGTTAGCTTATCATCTACAGTTCTGGGCTGGCTACAAACAGGAATCAAACTAATTTCCAAGATTGCAATGAGTCCTCACTAGCCCCTGTTACCATACAGAACTTCCAAAGTTCAAAAGCTACCTGAATTGCACTATCCGTAACACTGGCAACTTTTATCCAGTAAAATTGCCAAGCCCTTTAAGAATCATATCTATCAGCAAGAATGTGCTTCTTCAATTTTGTTGAGGTTTCTGTCATTCTGTACTATGAATAGCCAGGAACAACTAACTGAAATAAATGATTTTGTATACTATTATGTGACAAAAGCCTAGCAAGACAAAAATTTCTTAGCATAGCTTGGAAGCCTGGAATAATGTGTGCTCATCACCAGCTGTAGCCATCTAAAAAAAAATAAAATCTGCTGATTATATAATCACATTAAATTCCTATGCAGGTTGAAGACTTAAATGTTGTTAATGGGAACTAAAGACCAAAGCAGATGATTGTTAATCCTTCTCTTATTTAAGAGAAGTTACACACTTAAAAATACATTATTGCAGTATTAAGTGGCTTTTTGCTTTACTGTTTAGTCTTGTGTCTTACTGAAAAGCTTAACAAATATCTAAGATGATCAATTACTGAACTTGAAGTTGCTCTTCACAACCTCTCTTCTGGTGTGTTCTGGTCCACAGAAATGCTGTTTTAAGAAATCCAGCTAAAATATTGCAGTATTTTACTGTGAGACTGAGTGGTATGAAGCAGAGATATTAATCAAATCACAGAACTAAGTAAGAACACATTTTCTATGTCGCACGTTCTGTATTTTAGACTTCTGAGTTGGTTAGGTTCTGCCTTTTTCTCATTAAACTAAAAGACAAAAAAAAATTAATTTTACCAAAATTAACACTTCCCTCTCTTACTTGCTTACATTCAAAGTTAATAATTTCCTTGTATTAGTACAAATGCCATTAACTACAGATTTTTGTTTGTTTGTACTTTCACCTGAGCTGCTCAAAGGACACTAAATTCAGCATCTCACAGGAGAACTATTTACCCTCAGGGTCAGCATCAGTTTATGTGCCACATCTCTTGCTGTATCACAGCAGCTTTTAGAAAAATTGAAGGACTTTTGAAAAAGCTGCAATGATTTGTGAAGAAACAGTGAAGAAAAAAGTCTAAATGAAACACAACTCTTCCCAATCAAATGAATGTTGGGGCCCTAGCAAATAAAATAAACACTAATCTTCAGATGCATAGTTTTTGTGCAATTTGGCATCATTTGAAACAGATATTTCTTCACATTCTAGAAACAGCCTGTTTGAAGAGTTAGGGAATAATTTATTTTGTTATGACACTACAGAGCAGCCATGCATACACAGTATTTGCTAAGATAGACTTTACCTTTATCTATTGCTTTGCTTAATGGAAAAGAAAGGCACTTAAGACCAAAAATACATGCTATCCTCTGTGCACAGAAATTTCAGAGCAATTCCTCTTCATCAGGGGATCCTTACTGAGGGACAGAGAGTGAGCAGCTGTGGAACTATGACATTTTATAGTATCTGAGAATTTGTTCTAAAAGAAGGATTTTCTCTAATTTCAGAAGCACAGGCTCTTTAATTTCATAGTTGTTTTAGTTCAGCTTGAGACATATTTTCATTAAGTATCAAGGTAATTTCTCTATTCTTTCAAATTCAGAGTGAAAAACATAATTAGGTTTCAAGCAGACATAGCTCCTGTAAAATGAAACTAAATAAGATAGATTTACAGAGAACAAACTTGCTTCAAAAAGTCCCATAATTTCCTGGGAAAAATATGTAACTAAAAAGGAAAGGAACTGTTCCTGCCAGGAACAAAGACATAAGGACTCTTTAAGTGGAAACTGGATAATTTAATTCACTTTGTAATGTTTCCACCATTATTTTTATGCGTGTGCGAAGCAAACACAACTTCCAAATACCTGTTCTGAGATATTTCTAAGTTTCTCTTCTTGAAAATCTTCAGCTCATCCTATCACCTCTTTTCCAAGCCCAACTCCATATTATCCAGTATTTTCCAACCCTGTCACTGGCAATCTCGTCACTGCCACCCCTCTCCTAGTCACCACTCTCTCATGTTACTTCCTAATGCCAACAATAGCTTTTGCTGCTTCCCAGGGCTGATAGTGCCATTTGGGAGGGCACTGCTATAATTAACTCTGGCATCACCCTTATGATTTATCTTTGTCATCAGGGTTCTAGCAACACCAATAATGTAATGGGTTGGATCCATTAGCAAATCAGTACATTTCAAACATAAAATATGAATAAACCGATGGACATTTCTTCATCCACTGCCAGCTCCCACAAGCATAGCACCTTAAAAAACATCCTTAGACTTCTACTGTTTAAAGCAAGTCATAGTTCATATACTCCTATCTCTTTCTTTTACTTCGGTTGCCCAAGGATATTTTCCTGTATATCTTCCTGCCTGGATATATTAGGCACCACCTGGAAAAGGGAATGAGCACACTCAAATTACTTCAAGAGCAGTTAAAATATACAAACTCTCCTGTTGATTCCATTCATTTCAGCATATTACCTCATGAAGGGCTATCACATGCCAAGATAAGACATTTGGCTCAGGAACGTACTAAAATCTACCTCACGAGAGGCATTGTCTGGCAACTGTCGCTATGTGTGTTCTCCACTCTTCTGTTCTTCTGTATGTTGTCAGAGAAAGTCTGTAGGAACTTATAATGCTTTGGCCTCATCCTGACTTTTGCTACCTTGCTATAATCCCATTGCACCACACTCAAGTACCATAGCTGCCCTACCTGAATGCATAGGTACACCCGATCAGCTGCTTAACTTCTCTGACCATGGAAGGATGATAAGCTCAAGAAGAAAAAAAAACCCTGTTAATTGGCCTGTACTATTTTTAGGATTCCACACTGATATCTTTGTAAGATGGACATAGTTCCCCAGATTTTTGACAAAGCATGGACATGATGGAGCACAGATAAGCCTAGTGAAAACTGCACAGGAATAAAGGAAGTAAAGGCTGCAGGTTTACACCTTTTCTGGCTTCTTAAAAAAAGTCCCAGGAATAACCTAAAGTAATACCAGTCCCCTAAAATTTTCTTCAAATATTCCCTTCCTGGGGTCATTTTATTCATCTCAAGGAATTCTTGCCATGGCCTCCATTTGTTAGGATCGCTCTCTGCTGTTCAAACATCCTAGCAATTTCACAGTGGCAAACTACTAAAAGAAACTTCCACTGGTCAGCTTTCCAAAAGGCTTTATATCACCTCTATCTGTAATTAGGAGTGTGTCTTTCCCCTATCTCTTTTAATTTTTTATCTGCAATTTTCATCCAGTTACAGACTATTCAGCCTCCTGTTGTGAGTTGTTAAGACAGCTTTTTATATTTCATTCTAAATATGATTGCTTTTGTTGTCTAATGAAACTGCATAATTTATTTAAAATTTTTTATTCTTTCTGATTAAAAGTAATGTATATGTACAATATGTAATCTAAAACTTTTTACTCATTACATCACAAAGCATTTAATTCTGGACAAAATATGTCTGACAGGAAACCATTGATTTTTATTCTTTTAAATAGTAAGAAATAATACCCATCTATTTTATATAAACCAATGTATTTTAAAAAAGACACACTGATTTCCTGAGAAATTTTGTACTATTTTTTAATGAATTATTTTGATTCCCAATTTAATCTGTATGGATATGTACACAGTAGAGCCAAAGGAAAAATGCCAGGAAAAACAGTAGTTGCATGACAATCTGGAGTTCTATAGCCAGTACTACTGTACAAATGCAACATGTAACCTTTGGGCACTTTCTTCCCTTAAGAAAAAAAAAATAGGATAAAATAAATTAAACAGGACATGGACGTTACAGAAATATTTAATCAGACAGTGCATCATACAATGACTCCAGATAAATGAGTTCTTCAGCATGTGACATTTACCAGCCCAAACTACTGTGATTAAAAAAAATGGGAAAGAAAAAGCCTCAAATCCCTTCATGATGATAAAGGATAAAAGTGAGTGTGTTTTAGGATAAGTTCTTGAATAACAGCAGCACTGTTACTGAATGCTATGCATAAGAAATTAATGATGTAATTGTGCTTAGGAATGTATTTACTGTGTGTAAAATTACCTGTTATGCAAACTCATGCTTTTTTCAACAGATATCTTTGGAATTCTTAAGAACAAACTGCAGGTTGTACAAAAAAAATCACTAAATAGTTATTCAATTAGGTGAGCAATAGAAACATGCCTAAAACTAGGAAAGATTCATGCCTTATTTTAAATCTTCCCAAATGTCTGTCTCGTCAACAGAAACAATACTGATGTTAGAATTTTATCACTCTTTCCTGCTCAGACTACAGTAATCAAATCATTGCTTTAAGCAATTCCTTTTCACTATAATTGCGGCTTTTTTAAAAACAGGTTAATAACCATCCATATTTAAACTGTAGATTTTATGAGTTATACTTATTATGCAACCCATTAAACTTTTATAGTCTGTGCAGAATAAAATAATCATTGATCTTCTTCATCTGAGTGCTATTAAGACAAAGGGTGTAAACATCAACTGATTAAAACATTATTTAAAACGCTTTATAAAATACTTTATAAAATTTAGTTTTAAGTAATTCCACTCATCAAGACTTGACAAATCTGAAGAGTACTTCATTTAATTTCCTTTACTAGAATGTTTTGCATGCAAAGCAAAAGCCTGAGGGACCCTCAGTCCCCAATAAAGCCTGTGCTATTGCCTTTGCCTTGGATACTATGACTTTCCAGCAGCAAGCTATCTGTCAGCGCACTGTGCAGTGCCCTTCAGCAAATGTGTAAGGCAGGATGAGATAACTTAGAAAGTCTATTCTTTTGCTAGTACTAATCATCAGATAAACAAACAAGCATGTGAGATATTTCGATCCTACTGATTGTTTTAACAATAACAAAAAATCACTTAAGTAAATAATAAAAAAAATACACCGAAAACAAAGATTGCTCTAAGTCACTTTTAGGTATGTGGAGACCTTTGTTTGAAGATCATTTCCAGCCTACAACACTGCTCGTGAACATGCCTTCAAGTTTATACTCCATAACCTACTGCATGGGCATTTACGTAGTAGTGTAGTCAGACCTTTACAATTAATTAGGGACATGAGAATTGGTGTAGACTAGTTAGAAGCCCACCCATTCTCACATGGCAAAAAGGAGCAGCACAAACATCTGCTCTTCAGCCACAAGGTGCTGAGTAACTGGAGAAACTGTGATCTATCAAACAGATGGTGGAAGTACACATTCTATATACTCAGCCTGCATGAAGAACAATAACCTGCCCACACACAGAAAGTAAATAAAATCTGCAGGCAGAAATTGCCAAATGATGACCAGCATTTGTGCATCTGTAAAGACCCTGAATGAGGTCACAGAGCTGAATGCCAACACAGTGCTATTACACACACACTGGTAATAAGTCTTATGGATAAATCAAAACAGATTTTCCAAAGGCACACTTTACACACCAAAAACTGGATAGCAACCAGAAAACAGATATGGTCAGATAATTTACATCCACATTACAGGTACAGAGATTAATTCAAGGATAGGTATTATAATGCTCAGCAAGGTGAAATGACACAATCTTAGGCTATTTTAAGATAATCTTAACATTTGCTTCCCCAGGAGAATGCACATCCTAGAAACCTGAATTTCTACTGAAAGCAATCACAGAAGGTTGGAGTACCCTTGATACAAATTTAACTTAAATAAAAATATAACTTTTTAATGGATTTTTTTTTTATAGTATCTACCCATTTTTACCCATGAACTAACTCCTCTAAGCTCTCAAGACTGCTGTATTCTATGTTGTGACAGCTGCTCATTGTAAGCATAGGAGACACATAATGCTAAAACTGTTCAAATAAGTTGTGAGAAATCAGAGAATGGGTTGGGTTGGAAGGGACCTTTCGAGACCAGGTCCAAACCCCCTGCCAGGGGCAGGGACATCTTTCACCAGATCAGGTTGCTCAAATGCAACCTGACTTTGAACACTTTCAGTAATGGGGCAACCACAACTTCTCTGGACAACCTATCACCACCACTCCCACCATAAAATATTTCTTTCTTCCAATTGGAATCTACCCTCTTTTAGTTTAAAAACATTGTCCTGCATCCTGTCACTACAGGCCCCAGTAAAAAAGTCTCTCTCCATCTTTCTTATAAGCCACCTTTAAATACAGAATAGCCACAGTAAGGTCCTCCCAGAGCCTTCTCTTCTCCAGGCTGAACAACCCCAACAGTCTCAGCCTTTCTTCATAGGAGAGGTGTTCCAGCCCTCTGATCATTTTTACAGCCCTCCTCTGGACCTGCTCTAACAGGTCCATGTATTTCTATTATTGGGGACCCCAGAAGTGGGTGCCGTACTCCAGGTGGGGTCTCACAAGAGCAGTGTGGAGGGAGAGAATCACCTCCCTTGACCTGCTGACCATGCTACTTTCTATGCAGCCCAGCATACAATTGGATTTGAGTGCCCATTGCTAGCTCACGTCCAATTTTTCATCTACCAGTACCCCAAGTCTTTCTCCACAGGGCTGCTCTCCCTGACTCAGGTGCAGGACCTTACACTTGGCCTTGTTGAACTTCATGAGGTTCACATGGGCACAATGAAAGCAATTCCAAAAACAGGGCCAGGAGGGCTGCTAGAGTAAGGCTAAGAGAAAGACAACAACACAACTTTTGTTGATGCCTGGGTTGAAACTTTCAGGATTCCCAGCTATAAGTTGCAAGCAGAGGCCAAGCATTTTTAGAGAAGGTTGCAAAGGGATTAAGGCTAGATTTAGAAGGACACTCCTTAACAATGCATCAAGTCCAAAGAAAATAATAGCAATCATTCTGGAGACAACTCCTAGGGAGCTGAGATGCTACTCCCCAGACACTCTACAGTGCAAAGGACAATAACAACCATGCAATCACAGGCAGCCATGGGATGATTACCTGATGGTTGAAGGAACACTCGTTTATACAAAGTCAGAATATGAGCTCTGTTCCTTGTTCATGACACAGAGCATAGACCACACATAAGAACAGGGAGACAGAGTATTCCTGGAGATTTGGATCCACCCTAAACTGACTCAAAACTGGAAAAAGACAAAAAGCTTAATTTCACCATGTCTCCTGAGCTGTGAACATTTCCACTGCATCAGAGAATCAGAGCTTTACTGTTATCGCAAACAGAGCTCAGAGTGTAGATTAAGGATTTAAATGTACAACAAAGAAGTCTGGCCAATTCAAATAATTGAATGTTTCATATTGATGTTGATTCATTCCTGTTTTGTAAGCACCAAATAATAACATCTGAGTTGCCAGAATTTTCTTGTGTTTGCTCATTCCGTAATTCTTCCCCTGCAGGCTTCTTAAAAAAATGTACTGGCTGTATTTTGAAAAATATTCAGCTAAACAGCAATAGAGATACAGACTGTAAAGAAGAGTATAGCTGTCAACTATACTCCAGGTCAACTGGAGTGCTATGCAAAGGAAAAGAGCAAGCCAAACCCCGTGTTTCTAGACACCTGTAAATGAGCAGCCACTCAAGGAATATCCCCAGAACCAATAATCCCCTCTGTTTGTCTGACAAATTAAAAATTTGGTGCAGTACAGTTCTCCACCTGATAAAGGTCCTTCTCATGGAAATAATGTTAAAAATCAGCACAGACTATAATTTTACTGCCAGGTTCTTTTGTATAGGCAGTATTCCATTTGATTCACATGAAACTGAAGCCATTGTGTTGTCCCCTGACTACCCTATTCTGGAAACAAAGAATTCTGACAGCGTGTCGTCAACTTTCAAATGATGAGAAAAATAGTCTCATTATGCTCCTCTACTCAATTATGTCAGAAAACACAAAACAAAACTATGATGTAGAGAGATACAAAATCCCCTGGGTTTATTTTGTAAATTTCAGGCTACTAATGTTTAGAAAAACTAACATTTATTTCAGATTCTTCCTCCATTCTTCACTATCAAAAAGCTACATCTTATTCATAACATCGAGAAAACTGGCACATCATTTCTGCAGCACATATCGCTCTTCTAGATAAAAAGCTATCTAGGACTAGAGCCTAAGGAAAAGATTTTTAAAATGCCTTCTGGCAGCTTTTTGACAGGTTTTCTCTACATTTCCTGACATAACCCTTCCCAGAAAAACTTGCCAGCAAGTAGGTTTTCTACGTTGTCCATTTCTATCAGTTATCTGGGCACAATAGGACAAGACTGCATTTCCCAAATAATCACACAGCTACGCTCTGTACAAGCTAACTCAGTGGTTATCAGCAGGCCAGGCAGAGTCCAACAGCAAGACCAGAGCAGGAAGAAAAGCAGCTCCCAGTGAAACGAGCTGGCCATAAAAGCCCAGTTACGTGCTGATACCTACAAACACAAGTTTCACCCCTATAAGCAGAGAGTGTAGCCTTTGTGGTGCCTTGGAAGCTTCTAGGATGTTGCACAGGCTGGTTGCCAGGAAGCAAGAGCACTACATTGGCACCCTAAAGCAAGCTGCTGCTGAAGCCCTCATCTATGGGCAATAGCTACTGTTACCTCCTCCTCCTTTCCCATATGGAAAATCTCCACCAGGGGAAGGTGAAACATGAAGCCCTTAATATTTCACCTGGGGCTATTGGCATAGAAGAAGCAAACAGGAGAAATCAGGGGACTGAACAAGGATTACTACAGATGGATCATGAGAAAGAGATGTCTGTAGAGTAATAGTTCATTTTCCATCCATGTTTAGTACAGTTCTGATATTGCCACTGCTCTTCTAAGTCATATGTTTCTAGTCAAAACTGTAATCATATTTCTTTCCAAAGGATGCTTCTTTGGGAAATTTTCCACTGGCAACAAGGAGAGATCAGGCTTTAATTTGGAGTTAGGATGGAGCTTTTCAAGCAACATCCCTGTTTCTGTTTACAAGCATTTACTCAGATCTTCTACATAGTGGACCTCTTCCACTACATGTTACACTCATACTAGAAAGTGTGATACAATATATTTTAGAAATTTTTCAGGGAAATGGTCAGCATATCTTTAAAAGAATAAACAAACAGGGAGTGTGATGGATTGTCTGTTTTTCCATCTAGTAATAGCAGATATCCTGGATTTGTAAACTTCAAATTCTGTTTCTCAGGAGGCTGAAATACATAATTCTGAGAGCTTCAGAAATAAGCAAAGCCTAGTTTCTGATACATCTGTGCTTTGAGGATGATGGGCTACAAAAAAGATCTGTGGTTTTTTCTGTGGGAGTGTCACTTAAGGATCACGCTGATGTCTAGCAAAATGAAGCGTTTCATCTTAGTCCAGGGACTCATGTCAATATTTTTCTACAAGTTCATTAATGTCTAGACTTTGATGCTTTGTGAAATTTCTTTGCAACCAACCATTGGCTCATGAACAGAAACACCACATATACACATTCTCATGCACCCACAGACCAGCATGTATTCAGTACAATTACTAAAACTTTGTGTCTCTAAGAACTATTTCTTAGAAGCACATAAGACTTAAAGCTTCTCACTCTGCAGAAAATGCAGTATACCAAATGTTTGCTAAATATTCTCAAACATTTTTGAGAATAGATAATAGAATTATTTTTTATTCCTCTGACAACCTTTGAATCATATTTTAAAAAGCAACATAGGCATTGTCTATAGTTGTAGTTTTTTTATTCATAAAATTAGCCATTTAAATCACATACACTTGTTCCTTCTTTTTATATCAGATAAACTTGCAATGAACTTGCTGTTTTTAAGGGTCTGCACCAGTGGGCTGTTTTCAGTTTAAACAGCTGTTGTTACAATTTCTTTTTTACATATGACTTGAGGGTGCCCATTTGCTTTACAATTAAGAACATAGCACCTAGAAATGTTCAGCTAACCAGATTGTTAATTGGTATGTTTGCTTTACATTTTCTTGTATAAATAGGAAATGTTCCATCTGAAACTGAATGGTTCAAAGGTTCACATGTTATCTTCCTTACATTTCTCAGGTTACTCACTTTTTATTTTTCCCTGTCCTCAGCGTCCAGAAATATTACTGATAAAGTTTTGCAAACCCCATGTTATCTGTTCTATTCTCTGCTCCAAGGAAAGCTTTTGTCTTTGTAGAAATTAGTGCTGAATGTTTTCTTCAGAGGCAGCCAGTAAAAACTGAGCTAACTTTAGAGCCAAATCACCAGTAACAAAGAAAGTAATCTTATGTTTGTAATTGTGATACTTAAGATCAGTATTTGGTTCTATTAGTGCTCCTATACGTGCCTGAGATTCTCCACTGGTAAGTTACTTTTGCTGTCACCTCTCCTTAATTTTTTGTTCAGTTCATCTGAATCTTCAGAAGTCCTCTAAGATTTTCTTCATACAAAATTAGAAGCATAACTGCTTGATAAATGGGAACATTCCTC
This sequence comes from Eurystomus gularis, assembly GCA_013400335.1. Classification (NCBI taxonomy): domain Eukaryota; kingdom Metazoa; phylum Chordata; class Aves; order Coraciiformes; family Coraciidae; genus Eurystomus; species Eurystomus gularis. The sequence goes on along the minus strand of VZZY01009669.1, from coordinate 47,215 downwards.
TGTAAACATAAAATACAATGTCAGCACTTCTGTCATTTGATTTCTGAGTGGAATATATCCCCTGTGAATAGCTTATGACCTGTTCCATAATGTGGGATTCATCTAACTAAATCTAAACACATCTGAGCCAGTACCTCATTATAGTTAGCAGAGATGAATAGCAACTTGCAGGTTTCAATTCACCTCATGCTAAAGTAGATACGTAGGGTGCTTGCATTGCAACCTACCTTTATGTTCTTTTATCCACTTCAAAAATTGGGAATTTTCATCTTTTTTCTCTATTATCTTTTTTAAGAAACTTAGGCTCTGATGGCTATGCCTATCACAAACAAACTCTCAAGTTGTGTTAGGATTGCCATAAATAGAGACCACTTCTTTTCTCTGAAAAATGACTGAATTTTTACTCAAGTTTCTCCTTGATTATCCTCTTCTCAAGGGAAGGCTGTTGAAAAAGTGGCCAGTAACCAGCCAAAACTCCAGACTTCCTTCTAGCCTCTTTGGAAGTAGCCTGGACATAGTGCCAAACTCATTAGTTCCTGTGGAATTGCGTGAGGGTCAAGAGGTCTTTAGAAGCCTATTTCCTAAGACACAATCTATGACCATAATGCCTCAATCAAGGGTAAAGCTAATTTATCAACATTAGAGAGAATATCCAGTTCAGGTGTTCTTTTACTGACCACTTGCTTGGCCTTGATTTAGCCACAGAACATAAATGTTTCTCCACTGACACTGTGTAGGTCTGTCAATGAATATAAAGCATTATCAACAGCTACAAATGGTCACGAGCAGTTGTAGCTTTACAAAAATCATTTTTTGGTTAGATGCTTGTTTTCTTTCTCACATTCACATACTTAAAGCCATTGTCAGATGTCCTGTTTAAAGTCTAATATGACTTGTGTGTTACCTTCTCCTTAGGCTGATAATGCTAAGCATCAGCTGATGAGCAGCAGCTGATGTGTCCCGAAAAGATTCGTCAGCTTGGAAAGAATTTCTGGAAATATGTAGAACTTCTCAGCTAGCCTACTTGTTTGGAGGATGCCATTAACCAGCTCTGGCCTATGAGCTAAACATAGCAGCGTTCAATAATGTACTGTTCAGAATTAAAATGGGAACACTGAGGATGACACTGCATGTCAGCACACATGATGAGAAGGCAAAGGTCACGTTGCAAGGCAAAGATGATGAGCAGCTAGGCAGGTGACAACTGCTCTGATGACAGCATCCTCACACCCAGGACTGACATTCAGCAAAGGTGGACTTGGCAGATGGCCATACATCAGGAAACAGTACTTTGCATGGGAACAAACTTCAGAGTGCTGTTAAAAAAGGGCTGTTAGTCTCACTCTTGAAAGCTAGGCTCAATTTACTGAAAAATTGAAGTGACGAGGAATCTGTAAAGTCCAACTATAATGCTTATACCAAACGATATACTACTAAGATGATATTTGGGAATATCAGAGGTTTGATAGGAATCTATTTTTACTTTATTACTTCCAAATTAATACAAGCACATCTTCCTCCTCTCTCCCTCAAAATAATTACTGTATAAAACCAGTCTTTTTTAAAAACAGAGAAACAGTAAATTTATGGATAACACAAGTTATTTCTTAAAATTAATCATTAAAAGTGCATTTGAATTATGCACAGTTAAACAATTTATGAAAAAATCTGAAGACTCTGAACTATGGAAAATCTTGAAAAAGCAAAAATTCTAATAGACAATTTCTAAAAATTCAGCTGACCTATTGCATTAAATACAAACAGTCATCACAAAGCAAAATTGATTAAAAAAAACCCTAAAGCATACTAAATAATTCAAATGTTTTATCCATTTCATTATGAATTATCAGTAACCAGGTTACAACCAGCACCTTTAAAAACTTCACTGCATATGTGAAATGCATAGGCATCTTAAAATTTGATAAGGTTTTTTAAATAAAAAGTTTGCAATAATAATTCTTTGGCATATTGTTTCTGAGCATTTTAAGACTTGCAGCTTATAGTTTCTCTGATTTCTATTAATGCTGTGAACTGCTTGAATTTAACACTGCTTAAATAAATATTTTTAACAATTAGTTTATTTTAGTTACTTTAAGGCAAAATGAACATCCATAAAAGGTAAATAAATGAACATTTAATTATGGAAATCTGCTATTGATTACTACAAATTGCTTCTAGAATGGGTATGTTCTTTTACTACTCTTAATTACAATAATTAAGAGTTTTGCATGTTAATTAGAATTGTTTTGGCATGGGAAATTCCACCCCTCTCAGTGTCTCTCAAAGTAGGTAAGCACACATATTCTTAGGTTTGGGCGTTTTTTTATATCTAGGATATGTAAATAAGGAAAAGAAGTGCCCAGCGTATGTGCAAATTAAAAAGGGACATAATTCTATAAAGTCAAAATAACATAAAACTAATTTAGATTTTTATTTTCTTTTAGAGCATTAAATATTAGCCAGAAACAGGAAACTTGAAACATTCATGACATATTTCAGTAAAATATTGAAACTTAAGGAAGAATAAGATTTGCATAATCATAGATAGTATGAGTAAGTAAAAAAATTATTAAAGCAGAATCTAACCTTATTTAAACCAAAGGTGTGACAAATAACATATCCTAACCTGAAAAAAATATACTGGATTGTTTGCCAGTGAATAGCTCATGTACCAGCTAATGCTGTTCTCATTCTTACTTTAATTGCCCTGACAGTTTTATCTTTTGTAGCCCCTCCATTTTGTAAATTTTACGTATTTCCCAGGAAGACTGTTGGAGATGGGATGTAGAACACCATCACTGTGAGAGTTTTACTCTCTGAGAGTTGCAGCAAACTGTAAGTTAGTGAAACTCTGCCTGTCTTTAATTAGAGCAGGAAACTCACAAGCCCTGGACTGAATATGGCCTGCAACTTTATTGCATTTCACTTGGGATCCTATCATTTTTTCCTTTACATTATTTCTGACTAACACTGAGCTAGGCTTTAATTTATGGCCTACCAGTGTGTCTGAAAGAGCTATTTGGCCCTCAGTAAGGGAGAGAATATTCCAGGTTTAATTGAGTACATAAAATTCTACTTTGTGCCCTCTTGAGTCTTCCATGGAAACTGTGGCTCACTGAGATGGACAGTAACTGTTAGGAATGTACTTACTGCATTGAAGTTGGGAAAGAGATTGACTGCTGCGGCAGTGTCCAGAGGAAACGGGAGAAATGGTTTAATATCCAGTGATGGCTGCAAAGGTGGAGCAGGAGGACGCACTAGGGCTGGAAGAGCAGGGCTCTGGCATGTACCACCTAGGCATAGAAAGAGACAGAATGCATTCAGCAAGGACTATGATTGCGGGTTGGGGGTAGGGGAGCCAACACAAAAAAGCAACAACCAAAAGCCAATATTAGATTAAACAAATACATTTTTTTTTTGTCCACAAATTGCTGTGTTATTGAAAAAGAGCATAGCTAATTCAGTGACTGTTGGTTATAATTCTTTGCCAGCAATTGCTTCAGGTATCAATCTATTGTTATTTAAAATCAGCTAATAAATCACTTCTCTCCCTGGATTACATGGAACAATAGCTCAGTGGATGCCTAACTTGCCTTTAGAACTCCAGCTAATCTCATTCTGCTATAATTTCAGTGTTTCATCCAAACTTATTGCTCAATTCTCCAAGGGCAAACTGCCCCAGTAGAAAAACAACAATAACTGGCTGTCCAGCTCAGCAAAAGTCATGTCATTTGCAGACTTTTGATTTTTTAAATTAAATGTTCATTCATGGAGCTTACAGCTTCAGAGACAACCTAAACCTCACAAACACAACATACCTTGCTGTCTCAACAGATGATCAATACAAAACTAAACTAAGAACCATTTCAGCAGCCACCAAAATTCTGTTTATGAGAAGGTATTGACAAACACTTTCTGTTCTTGCAATAATTGGAGCTGATTCAGACTCTGTACAGCAGAAAGCTCCTCCTCACTAATGCTACCAACCACCAGCTCTGTGGGAACGTAATGCAAATGAAGAAATCCCCTTGCATACCAATAAGTCACTACCTGTTTGCAGTGGACCCTATTTTACTTATTTGTTTGCCCCTTGCCCCAGTCAGCTAAAAGCTGGAAGGATCTGAGCGCATTCTCTGCGTCCAATGTCTCCCATGTTTTGGTTGCTCTCCAAAACATCAATTCCCTATTAATTAAAGACTATTTGGATCCTAGGAAACTGTTCAAATGTGCCAGTGTTCTTCTAATCTGAGAGGCAGGCAACAGACCGTAAAAACCTGCTGGTAAGAGTCCAAGAAACATTAAGAAAAAAAAAATGGAAAGGGAGTTCTACCCCACTCACTGAACAGAGACACAGACAGACAGAACAACAGGAGAGATCTGAATCTGTTTCTTTTTTTCCTCTCATACATACAAACACTTCATTCGACAAGCTGCATACATTCTTTAAGAGCCCAAATATAAAGTAGTCAGAATGATATACAGAATCTCTCCATATTTCTCCAGAAAATCTGCTACCAAAGTTTGCAAATTAATGCATCTAATTGAGGGCTAACAGCACAGGATTTAATTAACCAGTTGTAGCAGATCATCCACAGTTCTGCTTCTGGGTATAAAATCAGCCGGAGCCAAATTTTCAAAGACAGCATTTTTTGCCAACTTTCAGCTCCTCTGTGAAGCATTTCACTATGACTTATAGATAAGAAAACATTACCCACTAGTAAACCAAAAGTATTGGATTAGGGTTCACTGCAGTCTCACACTTGTTTTTCCCTAGAGTACCCGCCATTTTTTGAGTAATTTCTACATTTACCTCAGTGTAAGTGTACCAAATCACTCTTTGAATGTAGCAGCTAAGAATATGAACAAGTAGCTCTGCTTTCCGTAGCTCACCAGCATAGAATCATCAAATATGATAAAACAGGCCAATCTGACCCCCTCTGAATAGGAAAGGTCCATAAAGATTTTTTTTCACATGCTGGAAATAATTTTTTTCTCACACAAAGCTTTTACAGACAAAGGGGAGAAGTCACCCCTACTAATAAAAACCTTACTAAGAACTCTCCAGGTTGCACCTGGGATTGTACAGAATCACACAGAAATGCCAAGGTAAGCATTTGCCTGGCAACAACAAAGAATTTGAAGGTATCCTACAACTCACAGATGTAAATGTAAACCGGACTGAGAAATACCACCTATGCTTGGGGACCCAGCTCGTCAAGTGTATTATCTGAGTACTATGGAGGAAAACCTTGTGAGTTCTGATTACCTAGAGCCACAATATTGCTATCCCATACTCTTCTAGGATACCATGCCATGAAGAATGAAGTATTTATATTCTGTGGTCCTTCCTTGTAGCATGACTATGCACTCACCTGGGCTGCCAGACAGTGCTGCACAAAGTCATCTGGGGACGAACACATGCTTTAAAAGGGAAAATTCAGCAGCTCGGCAGGACCTTGGCCAGGACTCAGAGCCTCTGGAATGGTTTAAAATCCACCACAATCCTGGCCACAGTGGCACAGAAAATGAGTATGTTCAGGAGCACAGCTACTCTCTGTTTTTGCAATAGTGTCAGACGAGTCCTTTAACGATGGAGCATGTGATAGGTATCACGAAACTTGAGCTTTTGCTTGAAAGAAATTCTCTAATGTTTATGGCTGCAAAAATTAGCTTCTCTTTCCATTTAACATGCACAGAGTTGTAGTCTAGAATCAGCAATAGAAATCCTGAAGCAATGGCAACCATTTTTGTGACTCAGCTTAACTGAAAAGACTTTGAACAATATTTGGGAATGTCAGTGTGAACTATTTCTAATCTAATTCATTAGTAGAGAGATGGAGAGTGTAGAAGCCCACTGGGAAGATTTCTTGAAGAGCACATATAGATAAATCCTTATTGTAAAGAAGGCAGTATCAAGAGAAGAAATGCTGACAGAAGGAAAACATGAGAACTGAGAAAGACAAACCGAAGGTATAGAAAGAGGTGCACTAAACTCATAAAGCAGAATTTACTTTGTAAATAAGTGGTGCTATGTGTGACAATGGCACACTTAGATAATGCCTATCGTAACACATAGGTCCTTTTCAGTTATCCAGTGTTACTGAACACTGCATCAAGGTGAGGAACCGTAAAGATTGCTTATGACTATTTTGGTGTTCTGTACAATAAGCTTCTACAGAGAGACCTCCATATCTTTCCCTGTCAACACACAATGAAGGCTCAATGTCAGTCTTTATGTGGACTTTCTACCAGTAAGGTTTGGAGTTCTACTTTGACCAGTAAAGCTAGTATAACATCCCACACCACTGACAGGCTTTGTCCACAGCCTGTGCTTGGTGCTCTGTTTTATTACCTGAAGTTCACATAGACATCCTTGCCAAAAAAATAGGTGAATGCATGGCCTGACTTAGAAGACATAGTCCCCATAAGACGTAGGGCAGTACTTCCAGGGATGGGGCTTCCACCACCTCTCTGGGCAGCCTGTTCCACTGTCTTACCACTCTCATGGTGAAGAACTTCTTCCTAATGTCTAATATGAATCTACTCACCTCTAGTTTTGATCCATTCCCCCTAGTCCTACCACTACCCAACATCCTAAAAAGTCATCCTTAAGATAATGGAAGGCCACAATAAGGTCTCCTTGGAGCCATCTCTTCTCCACACTGAATAACCCCAACTCTCTCAGTCTGTCTTCGTAGGAGAGGTGCTCCAGCCCCCTGATCATCCTTGTGGCCCAATGTTTTTACTTCAGTTTTCTTCGTAGGAAGCACAGGAATAATACAACATAGAAGCTTAATCAGCTCTGCATTTTAACCAATATCTAAGTAATCATTACTTTCTTCAATTTTCAGGCAATTTATAACTCAGTAAAGATAATCTCTTGGCTGGAGATGCTGGCAATAGATCCAAGGTGTGAGCAAACAAGTTTGAAGAAAAGCTTGCCACAAACCTTTGCCCCTTCTTATATCTCATTGAGACAGTTTTTGAGAACTCCCTCAGTGTTAATCAAACTGTGCATTTTTACACATAGATGCACTTTTGCATCTCCAGTTGGGTCTAGACATTTTGCCCTACTACTAGGTAATCTGTTTAGCAATACAGCATTATGCTCTGAGCACAGGCAGCCCATGCGCTACAAAACTGTGTGTGCAACATGAGGTTCATGGTCCTTGTGGCATAGCCTACTCAAGCAGTTCTCCTTCAGAAACCACTAGTGATAGGAAATACATCACTACACCTTTCTTGCTTGTACCCAAAAGCAAGAGAAGACAACAGAAACATTCAGATGAAGAGATGATTCCTGCAGGTTCAGCTTCCAACTGTCCATTCCATAATGAATTGCCGCATTATATTTGTTTGGAGTTGAAATGTGAATAAATACTGTTCCCCGCCTGTGAGGGGAATTGACATTGGATTGGGACATTCCCCCACCTTATTTTGACTTTAGAGATCATTTTTCACTATGGAATTGAAAATAGATTTTTAAATGACAAGTTGTTACAAAAAGGAGAAATCAGATTTCTTTACAAATGCTAAAGTTTTGACCTTATCTTAAAGACATTTTTGTCACAAATCTTTACAAAATATTAACACCTCCTGGGGGAAATCTTTGCTTTCAATGAAATGGCATTTTATGATAAGAAAGTCTCCTGTGCAAATTTTCATGCCCAGTTCACCTGAAATATCCCTCAGATCAGTGCTAGATAAAGAGTATAAACAGTTGTAAGTACTGCCCCTAAAATCTGGATTAAGAGAAGCACAAAGACTGAATACGCACAAAGGAAACTAAAGAAAATAGAGCAAATAGACATGATAAAGCAGCAGCTTTTTACATACAGAATAATAAAAAACAACTTTTATTAAAGTTCTTGGTGGAAGTCAAGATCCCTGTCCCTCAGATCCCCTAACAAACAGCTCAAGAATTTGGCAACTGCATATTGCTATATTTTGTGACTTGGCTATAGAGAAAGATATGGTAGGTACATCTTTCCCTGCATAGCCTTTCCTCATGCACACTCTCATTCCCAATCCTTTAACTGCAGATTTAGTTTCCAGAAAAAGAATCACCCGATCTACTATCAAATGGCCTCTCCTAAGAAAATATCCAGCCCAATTTTGCAGACACAAATAATGTAGATAATTTTTTGCAATGCACTAGGAACTTGAAGGTATGTAAACTGGGCAGGAACCCTAAACTAATACCCTATTAATCAAAATCTTTTTTGGTTCTTCCATCACTATTACCACTATAAACACCAAGTGAAAACCCAAATCTCTGCAGAATTCCATTTTTATGCCTTCATTACTTTGCAATTCTTTCCTTTTGGCTACGTGTACAGCCATGTTCAATACATTGGAGACACTCTAAACTATTGTTCAATTTCCCTTCCATTCTGAAGTCTGAGTTTGTTTTCAGTATAATAATTAGATTTCTCCAAGATACAGATATTCTGAAGTTTTCCACCCCATCACCCAATATTTCCATGACAGCTTATTTGAGGTCAAAACAATAAATATATTCTGCCTTGGTAGAAGCTCAGAGAACCTTTCAGCTGGTATGACTCAGTGGAGTACCTGGGAATGCACCACCGGTTTCCAACTTAGAAGTTAACTTCTAAGTAACTTTAAAAAGTAACTTCAAAAGTATCATTAATATTTTTCATATAGGAAATGATAATCTGACAGTTCACACTCAGTAAGCATTACAATATATGCTAGAAAGCCTGACCCAAAAGAGGAATTTTTTTTTTCCTAGAAAATTTTTAAGAAAACTAACTCAAGCTATTTTGAAGTATAAAAGTGAAGAGACGTGGGGAACTCATGTTCTATATTATAAATGCTAAGAAACTTACATTTAGGTAACTCAATCAGCTAGAACTTTTAATTTGTTAGGAATTGTCTGCCAGTGGGCCAAAGAAAAGGTATACTTGAAAGGATTTTCTTCAAAAAGACATAAGCAATCAAGAACAGTAGGTAAGCTATGTTGAACAATGAACTTTTAAAATCTAAAATATTAGATATGAGATTTAGGTCTTCAGAGAATCTGATAAAATGGGAAATCCAAAGACAAAAGAATAACCTCTGGGATATGAGAGAGATACTGTGACATGAATTGTAGATCTGGCTTTTGCGAATTAGTTTAATGTCACTTGTCGTGATCTATAGTCACTAAGGTACTCCCTTTTATCACTGTATGATAGTCTTCCTTTCTGCAAGAGATATTTTTCTTTAAAAACTTCCGGATTGTCACTTTAAAGGTAAGTTCAGTTCCATAATAAGTAGTACCAGTGATCTAACCTGACCTGGCAAAATAGGCTTCACCAAACTACTTAATAGTAGTTACACTACTCAAATGACTAAAATATGAACTCAGCATACAGCAAGTTAGCTAATATGCAATCTGTACCTTCTATGTACATAAACAGATATACTTTTAATTTAAAATATTTAATTTTAATAGACTACATATTATTTGGTATGAACTAAAAGGAGGTTATGTGTGAACAAATAATGTGATTCCTGTTGAGAATTTATTGCTCAGAAAATCTATTTTCTGACCATTTATAGTGTTAGATCTCCGTTCTTTGTACGGGTTTTTGTTGTTTTGTGTGTATGTGTGGTTTGTTTCTTTTTTTCCTGGTTTGGGTTTTTTTTCCCCATTTTTTTGTTTGTTTGTTTTGTTTTGTTTTAAGAAGGTGAAATGAGGATCTTAAAAGAAAGTGCTTTTGACTCCTTCATTGTTCACAGACGTTTTTTAGAGAATGTTTTCATTATATAATAATCTCAAAGATATTTAAAAAATGAGGTTATCCACATTTAAACACAATATTGTTTCATACAATCCCTCTTAGTTTCAGAAAAGAAAGAAAAAACCCATCTGTATTAAATATTTGACACCCACCAGAAAAGAAGAACCCTCAAAACAGGGATCCAGCTACATCAGCCTTGATCCCATTGACTGTTCTGAGACAGCTTGAGTATCAAGAACACTGTGTGGCAATACAAGCTTTCCTTTCATAGGTTTTGCTGTTAGTAATGTTAACAGTGGCTAGTCACTTTGAACAGGATGAATGCAGCACTGTCTCAGCTGTGGAGATCTGCGAGTAATTGATTTTTCAGTTCACTGGGCAAACCAAAAAATAAAGACAATTAGGAAAGGAGAAAAAAATCATTGCATCAGCTAAAATGCTTTTTTCACCCGAAATGAAATTCTGTCATTGGTACTTGGATACTTAACCATTTTTATTATTTGAATATTGATAAATTTCAAACATCCCAAACCAAACAATTCAATACTTCTGATGATGAAAATATTTTCAAGTATTTCCTAATCTCTTTTCCTCCCTTCCTTTTTTCTTTTCTTTCTTTTTTTTTTTTTTAAAAAAAAAAGTAAAACTCTGCCAGTTTGGCACAAACCAGTACCCACTATTTATTTATAGAGGGCATTTTTCAGCACACACACTATCCACCTGGAAAATTTGAATCAGCTCTGGTCACTTGCTGCTATTCAAAGTATTATTTTGTCTAGAAACAAGATTTATTCTGTGATTCCTGCAAAGTGAGCTAGTTTAGAAAATGAATTTTTATTATTATTATTAGTTTTAGAAGCCTATGGCTATGAATCATACTGTTTTTTTAAAAGTATTTTCTTTCACACTTACTGGCATTTTGAAAAACTTAAAATCATATACCCCGATATAAGAATTTTGATTAAAAAATGTAGCTGTCTGTACACATCAAGGAGTAAATTTTTCTTTTCGTTGTATAGAATCTTGTGAAATTACTGTTATGATGCTGGGCTAGGAAAATGCAGAGACGAATTTGCATGAATATTCTGATACCCATTATCTCCTTTCATTATTGCCCTTACTTCTAGTAAACAAGCTCAGGTTCCTGCTCCCTTTTTGCTGCCTTCTTCCCTCCTGTTCCTCTGCCATTATCCATCTGCATTAACAGACTGGTGGGTCCAGGTTACAGACGATAAAGTCCAGTCTGTCTGAATAGGATCAAAGTGCACAGCACCATGCAGACCTTACCCACATCAGGCCACAAGGATGCTAATGTCAGAGCCTCCATGAACCCCACAAAGTATAATCTCTTTCCCCTATACCTAGAATATGCTATGGTCCACAGGAAACACTTTATCAATTAAAATATTTTTTTAATTAAATGAAATCTAGGGAAAAAAACACTATCTGATCTTCAGTACTTAACACTGTCTAGCAATTAACTCCACTAACTCACTACAGGCAACATCTTCTGTGGATTATAAATTGCACAAGGGCAGAAACTAAGCTTTTTATTTTAGCAACGTGACCTACCTAATTGAGCTCTCTGGGATCCTTTGAGATTTTATTCCAGTTGGTCAGACAAATTTAGATTATTTTTCCCTATTGGAAGCTGTTGGATCATTGAAAATTAAATGATCCAAAATGATTGTTCCACTTCATGTAATTTTCTGGCTGTTTCTAGTGGAAGGAAACAACAAGAAATTGTCCAATCTAGCCATCTTGCTTATTACCAGCTGCCCCTACCAAGTACCAGCCATGCCAGTTACCAGAGAACTAGAAAGCCAAAAACTGCCAGCATCATGGCTTTGGAGAAGACAAAAAAGCAGTATGCCCATGAACCTCAGCTCTCCTACTATTTGAGAATGAAGGAGCTTTTCATTTCTGATTGCCTTACAAAACAGAATCAAATGTTAAATATCCAGCAGTCTTCTTTTCCTCCATGTGATTCTGGTATTAATTCTTAGGACATTTCTACATGGAAAGAGATCATCCTCATTTTTCAGCCAGGAACCTAGGATAGACAATATAAGTCATCTGCTCACAGCTCACACAGGAATCTGTGGAAGGTCAAGGACTTGAGCCTTAGGTCCCTAAATTTAGTGCTGTGAGCACTGCAAAATTCTTCTCTGGTCTTAGTCTAGCAGTGAACTGAACACATTTTTACTCAGACTGAGTGATCTCATGATAGCAAAGACAATGTCAAAACCTGTTCTTCCTCTCCAGCCATAAATGCTATAGGGAAGATGAGTGGACAGATGAGACCACATCTGCACTAATAATTCTCTTTCCTTTTGGCAAAGTATGTATTCACAACTCTATTCTGCAGCTCCTTCCTCTGTTGCTTATGTTTTATACAACTTTCTGCTTTTTTTAGTCAAAAGAAGAAATTGAAAAGCCTGCCTTGCCTGGAGTAAGCTAGAAATATATAGTAGTATCCTGACATTCCTACTGCCAAGCAGTAATGCCAGACCAGAAAATTTTGTCCAGATATCAAAGGAAAAACAGCTTTCTCTTCTCATGACCATAAGGTCTTAATCTTGGCTAGCTATAAAGCAGCTACCCACAGTATGATTTCCAGCATGAATCAGAACGATTTACATCCAGACTAAAGATAAGGTGCATTGTGAGCTGTGTGGGAAGTATGGATGTTTTCAGAGGAGCACTGCAATCTGACGAAATCAGAAGGGCACAGTGTTACAAATGCGCATTTTCCCAAAACTGCACATACTGTGTTTCTCTACAGCTTTCAGCAGATAAAGAAATTGTCTGACAGTGCTAGACTGACTGCACCATTATTGACTAGTGTATGAGTCCTAACCAGCAGGTCAAAGTATGTGGTTAGTAACCTGTACTAGAGAGCAACTAGACCTTACCAGATCTAACCAGCGATAGGCCCATCAAAAAATGTTGTTACAAACTCAATGTATCTAAGTATTGAACTTCAGGGAGGAAGCTGCTGAAGGCTATGAAGAGTTATCCCAAAATGTGCTCCCCTCAGATCACAGTCTTCCAACAGGTCCTAACCACAAAGACTTTAAAAAATCCCACTATGAATAAATAAATTAAAGCAAAAACACAAGCATCAGACAACTATTATAAAAATCACATTGATTTTAAAGCTTTACATTTTTTGACATTTTAAAAAATCTTTGACCTGGCATATTCTACTGTTTGATTTTTCTGATGTTTTTATGGGTTATTAATTAGAAGAACATTGTATTGCAAACAGACTTTAAAATAATTTTTCATTTTTATGATGAATATATTAGCAATTTTAAAAGTGCCATTTTTCAAAAGTATGCCTGGGAAAGAAATAACAATTAACTTCTGATGTCTTTACTTTAAATGAAACAAGCATATAACTGAGACAAATACACAACTAATATGAAATGGACACACTGCACTAGCAAACTCTATGAGGATAGTGCCGTGTAGCAATACTTCTTCCATTTAGCACTGGGAAAGCTCAACTTCGCCAAGTTTTATTAATAAGTAGCCGGAAATACATTTTTAACTGCATAGTAAGTGGAACTTAATGCCAACAGTTATTGTATGTTTCCAGAGCACCTCTGTGCTCTTCTGCTAGCTTTCAAACCTCTGCTATTTTACTGAATAACAAGTACAGCGACTTGGGAAGTGACCGAGTTAGGGGAAGGATGGCAGAATCCAAGCCATAAGAGCAAGCCTGCCCAGGTCAAAGTTAGCTCCACAAAGAGAGAGGAAGAGAAAGATGGAGAGAGCTGCATAGATTTTTAAAGAGTGATGGAAAGTCTATGGTTATGTAGATCCACTTGGCTGTTGGTCTCTAGAGGTAGCACACAAAAAACAGAAATGAAAATACCTCCATGAATGTATGTCACCGTTGCACAGAGTAGGGCAAGATTCCTACCCTGAAAACCTCACAGTTTTTTCATACATAGGATTGCCTATGTATATGTGCATAACAAAAACACATACTTATTGAAATAAAAAAGTTTTTTCATTTTTCTTTCCCATGCATAAAGACATAAAACCTTACACAATACATGAGAAAATATTACACTCTCAGAATTTTGACTTACAAAAACCACTCCACATATATATTTAAAACTATTAGGTTTATGGTCTTTCACAGGTAAGCAAAAGAGTAAGTGGTATTATTTCTTACCGAACATTAACAGGAAGAAAAAATAGCTTTTCAGAACCAAAAGCACAGGATTTACAAATGGATAATGAGAAAAGCCACAGACACATTAGACAGAAGTAAGTTTTAAAGGGTCCTGAACACAAAGCACTATTCAGTTCATGGTGGCTGGAAAGATACTTATTAAGATAAATGATACATCATGTCATCATCTTTCATATATCCGTTCCTAAATTAAAGATACTTCAAGTTATTTGGCTTAAGAACTTTTCCCACCAATGAAATACCTGATTTCTCACTCTGAATGAAATATCTTAAGTTCTTAAAGAAAAGCAAATCGAACCAGCAAACATGAGTATCTTTCATACTATTCTTTATCAGGATGTAAAATCTAGAAAAAAACCTACTAGATCACATGGCCTGGTTGCCTCTAAACCCTAGCCCATTACTTTTCATAAAACTTCTACTGCACTTTAATGAAACTAAACCAGTTCACCCCTCAGGAGATAGAGCTGTTTGTGCAAAAAACAAAGGGCCTGAGGCTCTATCTGTGACCAAGAATTTCTGGAAAAAGCAGCTGATGAAAAATTAAAGTTATCCTAGCGGGCAACCCATGCTTCGTATTGAGAAGCAAAGAAAGGCAGTTCATGGCATTCTGCTATACCCACAGAGACAGGGGAAGACAGGAATAAAATGTTTAGTTAACTGATAAGTTTGAGCCTTACTAGAACAGAATTTTATGCCACCTCAAAGCACACATGCACTGTGTCCAGCAATGATGAATTTGTGGATTTTCATCAGCAGGCAATCAAAAAAGGAAAAAAAAAAAGAAAAAAAAAAGGAAAAAAAGAGGCCAATTGCACTCTGTGGAGAGAAAAATCTTCCTGTCTCCTGTAACAGGAGACTACGTGAATACTTGAAGATTAGATTAGAGCTGTTCCCTTCAGCATTAAGCAGCCGAGGTTGGCTTACATCACACTGTCTTATGGAGATGTGAAATCAGATGTTGCTTTGTTGCCCCATTGCCCAAAACTGAAGGTTAACTACAGCAACTGCAATACAGCAAGTTGGGCATGCGCATCGCAGCCTTCCAGCTCAAAGACTGGAAGTACAAGTCATTTAATTCACCAGAAATTTACAGATCATCACTGACTTTCTTAGAACCTTTGCTTGGCTGTACCAATCAACACATCAACCATTCTTCATTTCTCTAACAAAGACCAGGAATGCAAATGATTAGCAGTTCTGGACTGCAGTACAGAGTTTTGAGTTCAGCAAGGGGTCAGCCATGCAAGGAAAGCAGGTGTTGATAAAGCATAAACCCCTCAAGATTTTGTTAAGGGCAAGGAGTTTGCATCAAATTTAGGAAGGGGAAAAGTGAAGAGGAAAGAAAGGGGAGCTAAGGGGAAGTAAGATGGCAGTAGGCATAATAGGCTGTTGGAAATCAATGGGACAAATTTGAGCCTTGGCCAGAATCAATTAAACAGATGTTTTATGGAAATTCTATATCCTGAAACAGACCTAGTTTTAATAAAGTTTAAATAGAATGTGTTATAACATACTTTAAAAGTAACAGTTTTGTAACTGTATTGTATCTAGCAAATACTAACATCATTGCCAAAAATATTTACTGCAATCTCACACTGCTGTTGCACAATTCAAATGAGTTTGTTTTGGTTTTGATTTTTGAACAGAGATAACTATGTGTCATATGATATGCTGGAAAACAGTTTCTAGGTTTTAAATCACAGTATATCCTGATGAATAAATGTTTTTGTTTCCTTCCAAAAACTGTGGGATTCTCTAGATTCAGATACAATGAAGAAAATAGCTACTCCATAAACTAGTAAGTATATTCAAAAAGTGTAAGCAAAAATCAACACCATGATGCAATATAACAGAAAAAGTCATATTAAAAAAATCTATTGGGACTAGGGAAGAAAACATTGGTTTTCCTATCTATGACAATGATTTAACTGGTGATACTCGCACAATACCCTCTTTTTGGGGTGGTTTAGATTTGTGTGTGTATTCACTTTACGAAGGAATTTAGCTTGCTTTTATAGCAACCCACAAAAATCCCTTTACCACAGGGCTAGTATCATCCTCGGAAAGTGATTACATTCTTTTTCAGTGGAGAAGTTCTAACAAAATGGATATTTATAAAGAATGGAAACCTCAATTCTGGCAAGTCTACATTCAATGGAGCTGATTTAGGCAAATGCTTAGAAAGTTGTAATACATGGCAGTTACTAGGTTGACTGTCCTTATGAAAATGATGGCAGGTCCATTTTTATATCTCTATGTAAAACATGCCTGTAATTTAAAAGAAGGTTTTCAAGCAAGGAAAATTGTCTCCTGTCATTCTCTATAGGTGGAAGGAAAGCACCACTGCTTTTGCAAACAAGACACAAAGGACAAAAGAAAATTTTGTCCTATTTTTCAGAAACACAGGCATGTCAGGCCCAATTTATCTAATCCATGACATGCTGGATGCTCCAGGCTGCATCCACAGAAATAGATAAAGGCATGTCCTCCTCATATTTAATGAATGGGAATCCCTGCCGCCAGCTAATGTAAATTGCGCTTGTTGGTGGGCAATTCTATTGATTACAATTCAGTTATGTTTACACATGTACACATAAGAGTTTTCAGTAAAGTAGCATAAACTATTGGCCAAAAAATACAAACCTAACCCAAGTAGATGTTCATATTTCTTTAAGCTATATGAAATTAATTATTAATTTTTAGCTTTTCTGTGTCTTTCTTAAGAGTGACATAAAAATTGGGTGACACAAAAAGTATTCCATGATAAATCAACATGTGATTATCCACTCAATTCAGAACTTTTTCCTCACCCAAAAAGCAAAGAGGTTTCTATAGGTTCTGATACAGATTTTGTCATAAGGTTTTCTGAGTGGACCACACAGCTTGTAGCTGTAAACAAATAGCTGCAGGACATTATCTTCTGTATCTTTGGTTACCATTTCATTTGGGCAAATGTCTAAAAGAAAAAAAAAAACAAACAAAAAAACAACAAACACACACACACAAAAAACCAAAACAAACCAAAAAACCAAACCAAAACCAATAAAACTCAAAACAACCCATGGTGCTATAAAAGCTGGCAAGGAACGCTCTGCATAATGGAAGGGATAAATACTGTTCATCTGCATTTTTACATAGTTCAGGAACAGACTGAAGCCTTCCCTAAAGAAAAAGGAAAATGATAAGAGTTTAAGTAGTAGTACTTTCCCTGGTCTGCTTTTCAGTCAGCCTAGCTATGTTCTGGTCCTCTATCAAGGCATCTTAAAATGTTATAGTCCCTGTCCCAGGAAGGAAACATGGGAGAGATATATAAAATATTTAACTAACTTTTTAGGGAGCTCCCTTCTTGCTCATGTGATCACCCTGCTCAGAATATTTACTTTTAGCCCTACATAGCTATTAAGATTTCACTTTGTGCATCACAAACTCAGATTAGACATTCATCAATTTTGCCCTCACAGTAATTAATGATCTAGAATTCAGCATCTCTTGAACTAACTGTAAATACATCTAGAAGCAGGCCTAGTACAAAAGCAACCCACTTCAAACATCTCAGTTCATTCCATTCAAAGACTGTCTTTCATCTAACTTGTTACTAAGGTGCTCAAAAAAATCAAGCCTTGGGCATAACACACTAAAACTGTCATTCCCCAGGAAAAAAAAAAGTCTTAGTTGACATGTTTTATTTTATTTTTAAGCCTCTCTCTGCTAAAAGACAAAATAAAACAGAAGAACTAACTTTGGTTCTACTACGTAACACAGTTATTTGAGAGACACTAAAGCAAATGTGGGTTTTGCTACTAGGCCTTCTAACCATAATATATTAGAACACAGTACCAAGGGGAGAATAATTCCTGTGCAGACTTTTCTGATAATCCAAGTAGATCAGAAGGATCAGAATCATGCAGCTTCATAACGTTAAGTCTATCTATTATAATTCCAGTGTTATTGAGTATTTTATAGAGGAAGTATTTGTTCTGATCCTTTTAAGTCACTGGATTGCTTTGCTCTCTTTGGAGTGAAGTTATAATCATCATTTGACTTCTTTGCATCATATTATTTTACGTGTTCCTAATACTTTTATTACTTTTTCACATTAAAACAGAAAAGTAATCCACTCAATTTAGGCAGCAGACATTTATTTAATTGAATTGTATATCAAATACTTCGAGTGATTCCTCAATATGTTTTTATTACTGGAGATGAGCAAGTGACTCCTCTCCAAACCTTAACATCTTTGAATTTCAGTAAATCTGGTATATTAATCTGATCAGAAGATCCTTGCAAAGTCTGGGAAGCTAAGAGGGCAGAGCAAGTGCAAAGAGGCTTCAATGGAACTGGAACTGTGTATTGACAAGTTGGATCTCTCTACCAATACTCACACTCTACTGCTAAGGAGTGGAGGGAGCCTTGCATACTTTAATAATCTTTGCTTTCCATAAGAGGTAATCTTAGAATACATTTCCAAGAAAATGAAATTAAACCAGTGAAGTGAGCCAACTAATTGTCAGATTGCTATAGAAATGTATAGATTTGCTAAGCCACAGAGAAACCTCAATCCTGCACATACTTCTGCATATATTTAACTATTCCAATCCCACTCATCAACGGAATGACATCAGAAAAGTTAATTCTTCTTTAATTCATGCATGCAGAAATAAGGTCTATCTCTTATTTGCATGACTCCATCCAATTAAGCATTCAAAATGTGCACAGCAATGAGTTTTAAACAAAGAGGATCACTATTCTACCGAAAAGGAATTACAGTTTTACCATGGGTTCCCAATTTGAAGGATGAATCAAAACCCTGAATACTTCACCCACATCACCATACACAGGAAAGAATTTGTTTGCATAATCCAGAATTTGGCAATACTTTTTTTAAAAAAAACAAACCAACCAACCAGCAACAAACCCGCAAACCACCAAAATATACCACATAAGAAAAGAAATGTATCATGAAACTGTAAAAATAAGATGAAGATGAAGGTACTCTAAGCATATTGCCTTTTCCTTCTGACATCACAACTTTTTAAAAGAATAGGATTATCTGGGAGGCAAGAATATACATTCTTGGATGTGGAAATCACCTTAGAAAAAAACCCATAAACTTACCAAAAAAGAGAATGTGCAGAGAAAAAGAGGCTATCTCACCATAATTCCAGTGACTTAAGGAGACTTGCACTGGGTATTAGTTTGAGCTGTGCTAGTAAAGGGGAACTATTGCAGTGCACTGAATCTGTTTAATTAGTTGTATCAATTCAAGCAATGAGGCAATTTCGCATGCAAGTCTCCAAGAAACCTGAAACCAAACACAGCTTGCCTGTATAAGGGGTGCATTCCAAAGCCTATGCTCAAGCCAATTTTACAGATCTAGAGTTGCAACTAAACATAAATCACCTGATTCACAGCAGAGTGGTTTGGGTGTGTTAACTCGAAACGCTGAGAAAATTTCAGCAGATATGAGCCAAGCCATGAAAAAATTTAAGTTAAGATTTGCACACCCTTCTTCAGCCACAAACCACTAATGCTGACACAGTTCTTGTGTCTAAGTATCTGCATTAGGCTGGGACTTTACAGCTTCTGCTCTTCTAACTCAGACACTGGGTATCTGCAGCTTCACAGATCTACTGCCCTCATTTATGCATTACAGAAAGATTTGATTTAGCATCTGAGAAGAGACTGCAAACCTGTATTTCTGGCTATTCTGTTTCACTTGGACTTGGGGAGAATATGTAGTAATCTTGTCTGGATAAAGACAGAATTTAAATGGGGAGTGTTAGGATTTCTTTATTACACTCTTCAGACAGCTGAATTATACTTAAAATGGGGTAAGAAGACCTAGAACACACACAGCTGTTTGGTCTTGCTATGTAAATTCTGTTGCTACCACATGTGAAAAAAAATCCACATTTTATTTCTCACTATTTAAGTTCATAGAAAACATCAAATGACTCAGTTATTCAGCTACATGAGTATTCACAATTCAAAAAGTGGTAAGATGCATCTCTGTGTACACGGTCAAGCTTCAACTGTATTAACAGAACTGTTATGAAATGCTTAAAGTTGCATGTAAAACACCATTGCAGCAGAGACACAAAATAAAGCAATGCAGAGTTCACCTTTAGGTTGCCCCACTGTTTGACATTTATTTTTGCAGAGCATTACCAAGGTCAAGTCTGGTCATGCTACTAAATTGGTAAAGTGAGGCTACCAAGAACAGCAAAAAGAGACTGGGAAAGTCAGTATAATTCAGTGTCCAATAGTCTGATGTGAATAGACCACTTGCTCTTGCAAGTATAAGCTGAGAACTTGGTTCCCCTCAGAACATCTCTTTCATGCATCAGTAAGAAGACCCTTCAGTGTTTCCCTACAACTTCCTGTGCAGTTATAAACAGCATGAGTTTAGCCCATTTCATTTTTAAATTAAAAAGCCCCAAAGTTTACTACTAGAAAGCCACTTGGTGTTAAGTTTGCTACCTCACATGACTTCAGGGTTCTTTCTCCTCATTGAAAGCCAGGAAAAGGAGGCATGAGCTATTTCTTACAGGGCTACTTCACTTTGAAAAAAGCATGTTAGGCATCCCCACACACCTGAGGGGACAAGAAACCTTTTTTTTTTTTTTGCATGTAAAACTATTTTTAAGAATATTTTCTTAAGTTATTGCTCTTACTTCAACTGCATGGGCAATGACCTCTTGCTAAACCTGATTTAGTACAAGATTTTATCTCTTTCCCCCTAAAATTCACTATAAATTTCAAAATAGCTATTTATTAAATCAGTATAATATTATTTGGCCTTTCCAAAATGACACATTAAAAAAATAAAACTGGCATTCTAATTACAAATTAAAGTTTTCTTGTCACTATGTACCCATATACAATTTTAATATATGTCCGTTCAGCAGCTCCAGGCACACAATTGGAAATGTTAAAAACTTGCAGACAAGAAATCAGTTTCTCCCACACGCAGCTTTTTCTGGCTGAGCTAAAAACCCACAGAAAGAATAGTTTGGCATGATTTGTGGTCATAAACTTCAACACAGCTGTATGAGATAATGCTCTAAGAAAAATGTTAAGCCAGCTCTGCTTGGAGAGGGGAAGAATGAACCTCAGCTTTTCCTTACTGCTGCTGTTCTCTTTAACTAGTGTAGAGTCTGTTAACTTGAGGAGAATCACCATAAACTACTAAACTATTCATTGAATTGGCCTGATCTCTTTAATGATATTGCCAATAAAGTGGCCAAATGAGACAAAAAAAGGCATCCCAGTCCAACAAATCACTTAAGAGGTTGTCCCCTTAAAAGTGAATAGAATTTAAATAGGACTATGGCGAATTAAGAGATATTCTACATAACTGGTACATAATCAGGAAAGCTTGCAAGCCCCCATCCTGTCCTCACAGGTGAACTCCTTGCTAATGTCAACCTAAAAAGAACAGTCACAATAGCTTTAAGGATTATTTGTGGGGTTGTTTTTGTTTTGGTTGGTTGGTTGCTTGTTTAAATAAGAATGAGAATTGATACAGACTTAGAGATGTATGGAACTAAATAGTTCCGTTGACTTAAGAATTTCATATTATCATTAATGGCATTGGTGACTTGGTAATGGAAATAATAAAAGACATAATGACTATATTTTGTTCGCAGTTGAGAGCTGCTTGCTAGCTTCTGCAAAAGAGGTTGGTCATTTTTAACCACATCCTGAAAAACAAATAATCAATATAGCTTTCATTGCCTGTTAATTCCTGAGCCTTTTTATGAAAATCAAAGCTCAGGTGGACAAGGGAACTGATGGAGTCTTCCCCTGCAGTTGTGCAGAGCTTCTCTAGCATGGGGAGAGCTGTGGCAGGGTGTTTGCTCCTGCAGGTGCATCTTCCCTTAAGTAGGGATCCCCACAAAAGGCCAATGGAATTCAAGTTATCCAAGTGCCCAAGCTCATGTTTCCATCACATTCAGCACCTCTTCTGGCAAAGAGACTGGGAACAACTCTTTGATTAGGAACTGAACCCCAAACAGACAAACCCTTCCTCCTCTACTTCCAGGCTGGTGGTGGATGAGGAAGAAATGCATGGTGGGCATGCCAGCATCCTCCACCCCCAGATCTGCTGCCCAAGTGGCTGTCAAAGTTTGACTACACTGCTGATGGTCAATTTAAGATTTTAAACAGCATTTAATTCACATTTGAAATTACTGGAGATATCAAACACAACTGTTACAAATTATTTGACAGCTACCTTAAGTAGACTAGGTCTGATTTAATATCTCCAGCACAGTTGAAACTCTCACTTTACTGGGGGCCATGGAAGTTTCTCAGCTTGTTAGGTCCAGAAAATGAAATTGAGTTCAAGGAAATCTATTAACACAGTCCAACATTTTCCACAGTTTGTTACAAATTATAATTACTTTCTGAAAGCTTCCTCCTTCACTATGAAGAACAGATCTGACTCAGTAAAAACACCACCAGTGTAAACTCAATTTTTGCTGAAAAATTCTTGAACCTGCAAGAGTTATTTTGTACCGGCTAGCAGTTGCCATACGTACATTATATCAACAGATTTCAAAAACTGTCCAACTTCATTCAGACAAACCGTCAACATTACCTCAACAAATATACTGTCAAAATCAGCGCCCTAGTAATTATACTAGAACTGAAGTTGGCTATACAGATAGAGGAACCTGCAAAACTGGAGATCAGTCTGTCACAGACACCTCGGAAAGATTTCTTAAAAGATTAACTTGCCTATTATTTTAAACATTCTCTAACAACATTAATAATCTATTACTGTGAGCTTCCTAGAAAGGGAATTTAGAATGAACATTATTTCTTCTTATCTTTGTGATTTGGAAGATTTTAGCTCAGCTGGGGTCTCTCAAACAGATACTTGATATAAAACATTCATAATTCATTTGACTAGGGTCAGATGGCACTATTTCTGTTTCCAGATGAATCTGAATTGAGCTTTGTATTGCTGAAAATTTGCTGGCATATTTTTTAACATAAAAATGCCTTTAATAAAATACAATAAAGTATAATGCAATTGTTATCTTTGTGAATATTCCCATTTAAAAAATCTTCCTACTAGAAATGCACAAAAAGCTTACATGAATCACATGAACATTGTTAGAATAAACTGAGGAATATTTTAGTAGTATTAACTGTTAATCTTCTTTCAGTAATAAGTATCATCAAAGACTTCCTACCTGAGATAGTTCTCTGCTGCTTTTCCTCACTATATTGTTTCTTTTGGATATATTTAACGTAGAAAAAACCCTCAGTGCATAGAAGAATAAGCAATAAAATAAATTAATATTCTACACATTTGTATTATCTTCCCAAAATCTGTAGAGTTGTCTGGGTGTCCACAGTGACATGTAGCATCATTGTTCGGTGCCTTCACAAGGTTAATTTCAGGCTATTTAAATAAATTTTTTTCCCTCTGTGCTTGATGACACCATGTGATGACAATTTTGCTTCAAGTTAGCTCTATGGGCAAAACAAAGCAGTTTTGTTTGGTCATCTTGGGGTGCTCGCGCAGGGTGGTGCTGTCAGTACCATTTTGCTGCAGCACCAGCATACCATAGTGCGTTACCTGCTGCCTGCCTGCCTTTCTCTGCCAGTGGAGTTTATATATATATTTCATACACTCTACGGCAGGGGTCCTCAAACTTTTTAAACAGGGGGCCAGTTCACTGTCCCTCAGACACTGTCAGGAGCCGGACTATAGTTTGGAAAAAAATGAACGAATTCCTATGCACACTGCACATATTTTATTTGTAGTAGTGCACAAAAAACAGGAAAAAGAATGCCGTATCCGGCCCACGGGCCGTAGTTTGAGGACCCCCACTCTACGGCTGTCCATAATCACATTTTGATTGTATCTACATTGTTAGAGAGATTTCAAAGGTTGCTTTGATTTTTCTTTTTTTTTTAATGTGTTTTCATCCTTTTATTGTTTCTTACATTCAGTAATTTCATTCATGCAAAGGAGCGTATCAGTGTGGGCTACTTATGTGTAACTAATGTCCCTCTTTAAGGCCACTGCTTTTTTTTTTACCTTGAAAACCTGCATCTATTGTTAAGGTAATCTACTGAATGCACTGTTAGAGTGTGTAGAGCTAATGCTAATACGAAGGGTACTCACCTCATATACATGGATCTGACCATAGATAGGTATTTCTGCAAGGCTATCTACCTTCTATATGGCATGTCCAAAGATATCCACCTGCTGCTGAACCTATGGGAACCCAGGTAGTTGGCTGCTAATTAGCATTGAGTAGGTTTGTCAGCTCTATCTATGTAACAAGATAACTTTTATGTTCTATAAAAATACTGCAAAGAATTTAAAAAAAAATAAAAAAGGGAAATCTACTGGGAATCTATAAATGTATTGACAATTTTTACTTCAACCTAACTGAAAAGAAAAAGAGTTAATTTAGAACCTCCCTTAGTAAAGAAAGAAAGAGGAGAGAAAAATCACACTGTGTGGACCAATGCAATTTCCAGGTAGTCAGTGCTACCGAGATTTAAACCAACAGAAACTAAATGTGTTATTAGGAGGTTACTGCAACTGCCCTAGCACTGCATGTGGAGAGGAGGACTAAATAACCAGTTTTACAAAGTAGACAGGCTACAGTCAGGATCAACATGACAAATGCTTGTAAATGATTACATCATATTTTGAGTGCTAAAAGCATGTAAGGATACTAGAAATAATGCACTATAATAGCTTTGCAGCACTTGTATTCATGTGGTTGCCATGCCCCCAGTCAGAGAGGGAGACAAAAAGGGAAAGAATTTCAATATATCTTTACATATGCATACACAACATTTTAACAGCCTGTTTGACTTGTTAGCATGTATCCTTTACAAACACAGGAACTGCAAAATTAAATAGGTGATTAGGCAAAGTTTTACATATGCCTGTTTGGTTTTCCTTCTTAAATAAATAAAAATGGCTACTGAAAATAACAGATGTTACATGAAGAGCTGAAGCAAATACATTATTATTTTCTGTGCTACCTAAAAGCAGACAAGCTCATGCAGCATCCACTGTTGAAAATTTTGCTGCTCATAGCAGCACAACTTACCAGTAATAGAAAAACAAAGCAGTGGTTTGCTTGCTGTATAATAGTCACATATCTGGCAAACTAAATGCTCCTGATACGTGACTGGCTTTGACAGGAGGTGAGTGAATTTGCTATCACAGGTAAATACCAGAAAACAAAAACTAATTTGCTAAACATTGCACTATAGGGACAATAGACCCTCAGGTCACCACTGAAAAATTACTTGGCTTAGCAAGAAGAGCACTGATATCGCTTCTGTTGCCAAGACTGGCTTCCTCCCCAGCTCCTCCTTCCTTGTGCATTCACAATTGCAGATCTTGCCAAGGTTCTGTGTTTTCTGACTTTTTTTCTTCCTTTTTTAAATTTTTTTTTTTTTTGGCATTCAATATTGATCCCTAGTGCAATGATGGGTAACAGTATTGGAAAACACAGCCATTATCTCCCTCCGTCTTCATAACTTACTACACTCCATAGTAAACAAACTGAGTAAACAAGGTCAACAACAACAATAGAAGCTGAGAAAATTGTCATGGCTTTCATTTGAATGAACTGTACTGTCCATCTGCCTTTTCAATTACAGCATAAAAGTAAATAAATAGGAGGACCACTGTGAAGTAATAATCAAAGTGTAAATTAAGCCTAGCTTTTTTCCTGTGTTCTTAAGAAATCAATTTCAATATTCAGAGACAGTTTTATAAAAGAAACCCACTTTTTAGTCTCTATCTTGATATCTGAAGAGGAGAGCCGAGGAAGAGATTGCTGATTTGCATTGTAATGAACAGAACGCATAAAGAATACACGGTATAAAATTTACCAATATGAACCAGAGCCCTCTGAGATCCTAAGTATATGCTAAAATTTCAAATGGTCATATCCAGAGTTAGCAGACACTCCCAGTCGATCTCATTTTTGTATCTCCTGTAGCTGCTTCAGAGATGAAGATACTATACACTACCAAGCCCCAGGAGCTTTTCAAGCTTTACTTGAAAAGCAAGTGGTACATTATGGCGTTAAATTCTGAAATCTGCAGGGACTATACAACCGAGTAAATTAGTTGGCTGGGTAATAGAGCCAAGACCTGACCCTATAGTGATGAAAGAATTTTCCATGATTTCCAAACAACTGTTTCAGCCAGCTAGCTGAGGTATTTAAAAAAGAAATAGATTGATCTAACCCCAACTTTTAAAAATAGCTGTGACTTTTGCCAGAGCAGAAATAGAAGAAAAAAAAAAAAAAGAACAAGTATTTTTGTTTAAATGCTCTAGATAAGGACTCAAGAGGTCTTACCTTTTTTTCAAACCCAAACAAGTTTTAAATTTATACAATTTAAGCATTAAAAGAGACAGAACTGTATTATCATAGATGTTAACAAGAGGCAAGGGTACATAATAAATGAACTTCCATAAAAGCCTCCCTTACGATTCCAATTTCAAATTACAGTTGCATTTTCTTATTTCACATTTGATCCAGACGCCTGCCAATTCCTTTAAGCTGTCATACGATGTTTACATTTGGGGTAACTCTTTATGATGCATATGTACAAAGCAAAAAAAATTAATAAATAATGTGAGGAAGACGTTAATGAGCATTAGAATGATGAATTTAAAGAAGTGGTCAACAAAATAGGCAGGGAGGTATAAATACATGAGCGTTCCAATAATGCAGCTTCATGTATTAGATATTTCACTCCTAAGCAGACTTTGCAGAAGTATGTTGCTAAAATCACTGAGAATACATACTGACCTACAGAACATGGCTTTGCCATATAATTACTTAGCCCTACAACACAGAAAAGCTTCTTCCCACTATCAACCCTAGCAATTTGATTCAAGTACAATCTCAGACACTTCAGGCTTTGGTATTTCTAACCAACCTCTTTTGCTGCCTCTTCTCTGAATGTTACCAATCATCCATGCAATTTCAGCTGCAAAACTAATCTTTGCAGTATATTACACGTAATAACCCCCTTTTAAAACTGAAGCCCTTAGGACCTCTATTGTATTTCAAGAACTTTTCATGATCTAAAACCAAATTGAAATATTTCCTTTATCAAGTCCAAATATATTTCTTTTTTCAAGTACTACCATTTTCTTTAGTGCAATGACAGGCCACAGCTTTGAAAGGATTCCTATAACCTGATTAACATTTTTGTAATTGCAAGAATTTCTAGAACTGCCACCAGGTAATAAAACAAAATCAAAATAATATGGGAGGGTATTTGCACACAGGCACAGAGAGGTTGAAGCCATATGATGCTGACATAATTCTGCTCTCAAAGGCTCTCATTATTTTAAATGTTTTATAAAAATAATTTATATGGATTGTCTTTTAGGGAAAAAAAAAAGATGAAAAAGGACAGAGGCATGATATCATAATGAAAATTTAAAAAATCCAGCTTCTATTTAGCATTTCATTTCTTAACAGAAGCAAGACATTTGTTAAGAAGGGATGCAAGATTAGATTCCACAGTCATCCCTGTTGAAATATGCACAGACATCCATGTGTGCATGTGTGTGCACACACACTTTCTGTTAAAGGACCTTCAGCTGAAGCAACTGTGATCTAATCTTCTCTAATGAAGCAAGAAACCATTAATTCTGATTTTGGTTTTGGAGCAGTTATGCCACCTCCAAGAAGAGTAACACTGGGAATGACTTATTTTTATGTGTGAAATGGTGAAATCACCCTTTATTTATAGCAATATACTGGATATATTTAGAGGTATTTTAAATCAACAGTTTCTGTAACGGAATCTAAAAGTGTACAATCTAGCGCAGAGCACTTTCTGTAAGTTCAAGCAGGATTTTTTTTATTATTATGTATACATGCAAAAATGATTACTCAGTGCTTCAAGATATGAACTTCACTGCCCAGGAGGCTGTAATGTTCCAAGTATAAACATCAGGCTCCCACAGATTTCAAGATCCTATACATTGGCTTGCTCAGCTGAATTCTTCTGTCACATAAAGCATCCATTATATATTAGCTACACTTTATTATTGCAGATGTCTGGTGATAAAACACAGTAATTAATCCAGTATCTGCGTTTCTCAAAACATTTTAAAAGCATGGCCTTATTATCATCAATTCATCCTGCCTTAAATGAAGAGAAACAGAAATGCTATGAAAGGCCTCCACAGTGTCTAACCTAGAAGGAAATATCACCTTCTAAAAACGAAGTGATGATATTTAAATATTTTCACTGAAACTACTGAAACAGGTTTTTTTGGTTGGTTTGTACAATGTATGTTTTCTTTAAAGAGGTGGTGAGATTTGGGGTGTGGGGGTATTTTTTCTTCCATGAGTCATCCAGCATGAATCTCTTCTACAAGAAAGTGTTCCAGAAATAAAAAGTGATACTCAGAATAGTAGTATGTATGCAGATGAATTACTACACTCTACAACATTGACTGAGAAAACCCACCAAAAATGAAAACAGACAACACACAAATAGAAATGTGATTGCATTTTCAGGCAAAAATTATTTGGTTTTCCCCCTTATTAGTTCTATTATTTTATCCCATAGGATATTCATTTCCACTCCAGTATATTAGGTTTCCTGTATAATGTGAACAGAAACATTGAGAACAGAAGTTACTTAAAACAGCAATAGGTCCACAGAGGGCAGGGGAGGAAAGGAGAAAAAAAAAAAAAAAAAAAGGAAAGGAAAGGGAAAAAGTTCTCTTTTTTTTTTTTCCCCTTTTGTTTGTAAATTTTAATTTCAGTTCTTTTTTCGGTTGTGCTTCTTTAGTAAGGGCAAGGCACGGGGGCATGTAGGGGAGTGTTTTTTTCGCAGTGGTGGGGGAGGATTGCCTTCCCTCTCAATTGCAGTCAGAGTTTACCAAGCCCTCAGAACCAGAACTCACTGTCCCATAACTGCAATATCACTGCAGCGTTTCCCCCGGCAGTTCGATGACCATCACATATGGCACTGGTGCACAGCACATACCAAAAGCTCTCCTCCTTCCCCTCCCAAACAGCAAAGAGCGCTTTCCACTGGAACAGAACAGATTGGCGACCCAGCCGAAAGGGTGGCCACAGGGGCCACCGCGCTCACAAGACAAGCCCGCACTCCCGAGCAACCCACACTGCCAGGCTGAGGAAGGCGTGATGCTGGCAAGGTGGCCAAACCAGAGCAGCAGGGGCTGGCAGGTCCTTTTAAGGTAGAGGTGGCAGCATCTAGCATGACCATCAGCCACAGCAGAGCTCTTGCATTGAGTAAAACTGGGGGAGGTCCCCTGCTATCAGCATGCAACATTAGCACTGTGGCACTGACAGTCACCCACTATTTCTCTTCTCTGAGCTGCTGAGAATAGTTGCAACTGACTTTTATCCTATGCAAAATTATTAGCCTGATGATAAATGCAAGCAAATGTTGCCTTGGGGTAGGTATGTATGTTTTCCAGTGCAAAACGTCTACCTTTTAAAACACTTAGCAGAAATTTATTATTTTCGTTGGCTTCTGGCTTACTCTATAAACACACTACATCATTTTGTAGGATTTTATTATTATTATTATTACAGTTCCATATTTCTGTTCAGCTTGAAATGATGAATGCAAACCCAATACAATAAGTAACAAATGTATCCACGGTGACCAAACAACAAACTCTAAAGCACAACATGGTGAATGAAAACTAGCAGTTACTGAAACCACTCCATCAAAATTCTGGTACAATGTAAAAGAAAGGCTGATGCAATTAGAACGGTCGCAGTAAGTTTAATTATTTGAAGGCTCAGCTCTAATAGTAGAATATACATAGCAGAATGTTGTAGAATATCTCAGCTCAAAATCTTCTTGGAGGCTACAGTTTTAAAAAGAGTGAGAAACGCTATGACCAGTTCCTGAATTTAACAACTTTTCTCTCTGATGGTTAAGAAACTCACTTCATCTATGAATACTTGCTCTATAAAAATAATACTTTCAGAGGGTTAGGTCTTACTATCCATAGTAATTATTTCAGTATTTATTTCAACCTTAATGCTGTACATGTGTGTTTCCCCTATGGCACCTTACATCAGCAGCAATTAGGCAAGAAGGCCCAAAAAAACAAGCAAGATGCATACAAACATAGAGAAGTGCTTTCTTTTTCTTCCCTTCCTATTCTTTAGGTGGCTCAATGGTAGCATGCACAGAGAAAGAAATACCACAGAATGCTTTACTAATATTAAAAGGAATTTTTTTTCCCTCAGAAAATATATCATTCCAATATTTTGTACATGATGGCTATAGCAATTCTAAGCCAAAGTAGGTGAGCGATGTACGCAGTCAGGCTTTCATCCGGCTCTGTGCAACACTGCTTTGTGCAGTGTTACAACAGGGACAGGTGAGATTACCGACATTCTGGCTTCTCACAGACAGAGCACGAAAGCACCCAGAACAGTCACAGGTAAACATTATCCCCATTAGCTCATGCTTTTTTATGCAAAAGACATAAATGAGAATATTCATTTAAATCTTAATATTATAAGGAAGTTTCAGACCGAACAAAGCAGACCAAGAACCTGCTAAACAGAAACTTTCAGCTCTGCAATCAGAAGTAAAATTTCCTATAAAGCAGAGAGAAAGTAAAGTCCAGTTTGTTCTAATTAAAAACTTGTGCTGCACCAGAAAACAAATAAGCACGTGAAACACTGGCTTGTATTTTTTCAAAGGAGTAACACCAAAATAAGTTTGATCACCATTATACGCTTCTGAAAATTATATATAGAAAAAAAATGGTAAAATTAAGTACCATACAGTTAACATATACCTAATACCCTGACCCGTACAACTTCAGAAAACCATAACTTCTAACCCCAGTTACACTGGCAATTGTTGCAAAACTGACTGTAAAAAAAGAAAATCCATCTTGCGCTTCCAAATATATTAAAGGTAGAAAAATAACCCAAATAAACGAGAAAAAAAATTGACCTAATGCCACATTTTTAATGGTGAAGAGACTTAATCCACCTTATTCAAACCTCAAACTATAATGCTTGCCTATTCTTTCTCAATTTTTTGAAAATGTAGTAAAGCTGAAACATTACAAATTTATCTTTGAAAGGGATTCTGAACAGTTCTGACAACTCAGTCGATTTATATTTTTTCTGCTAGGACAGTTTACATCAAAATCAATCTGAGTTTCACTGTTAAGACAACACCCCCCTCCAATATATTTAATGTTATGAAAATAAGAAAATAATGCTTAGCATGTCATAAAGCATAGTACTTTTGTGACAGGGCTCAAAATATTACAAAAGTTCTTCTCTTAAAGCTTGAAGTGAACTCCTGGTTCAATATTTAATGAAACTGAGAAAGCTGCTGAATGTCCCAGAAATCCTCCAACTCTCTGCTCTATGTTCATTCTAAGTATTATGCAGATATAAATTAACACTGAGGCTAGATGAGATTTCAAGTAGCCAAGAATAGCATTTTTCCATCACATCAGCAAATTTTCTACTTTATTTTTTTGCTATTTAGCAGCACTAACTTGCAGCATTATATTTCTGTTGTACATCCCAGCCCAGTACTGCAGCACTACATTGCTTAGACGTAGCTCTACGCTCCAGCATGTTTTTAGGGTATGCAGCCAGCTCAGCTGTAAGCCTAAGGAAGATTTCCATCAGGCAACAAAACTAAACTCTGCACAAATATGCTATGGCTCCAAGACCTCTAAAGACTTAAAATAATATGCATTTTGTGGTATGCTAGAGGCCAACCCCACACCAGCGATCTGCATAATGCAGATTACTTGGCAAACACACTGCTGCAAATAAAGCATTGTTTTGCCTTTGCATCTTTGAATTCTTCAAACTAAAAGCTGAATGAAATACTAAGGCTTACTGTGCCTCCCCACCTCAGACAGTGCAGTAGCAGCTCGTCCATTACATCAAGTTCATCTAAAACTTCCCATGCCTTACAATCATTTCTCACCCCCTCTTGGCAGATGAAACACAAGTTCATATAAAACAAACCTAGGATGAGTTCATCCTATCTAGCTTATTTTTCAAGCCACTAAAACTACGCGGTAGCCCACTCAAACAGAAAATTTCCCAGACAATGGAATCCTTTCAAACTGCACAGCCGGCAGGATTCCCCAGTTGTCAGTTTTAGGTGCGTGCCAGCACGAAATGTTCTTGAAACTGAAATTTATAATAATCACTCCTATTGATAATGTGAGCAGAAGCAGAATTACATCACAGTTAACACTTACCAAAATACATTATGTTTCTCATTAATCATGCAGTCAGGATCCCACCGCTGTGTATTCAGCATTAGCTCCCGCACAGGGCTGACATGTAAAACAGAGCTCTTTCATTCTACATTATGTGGAAATTTCCCAGCACAAGAAGCGTGAGTGAGCAGTGTGCCTCCTCAGGATGAGCGCTTTGCAGGCAGTCTTATCCCTGATACAATCCCTGTCTGATTTAGCGTTTACTCTGGCTGCATGCTGCACTGCCCATTCTTACTGTAATCTGACTCCTCCTTCTGATGTCCTTGCTGTGCTTGTGACATCAGGACTAAGAGTACTACAAACAGATTTTTTCTTTAACAGGCTTGCAACGACGTGCTCCAATATCCTGGTTTACCTAACTCAGGCTTGGGGGGAAAAAAGAAAAAAAGCCCTTCTAAAATAGTACTTTTTTTTTTTTTTTCTTTTTCTGGCAGCAAATGCATTCAGTGACATAATGTGTTCAATTACATAATCAATGGGAAAGACAAAGCATATATTGTTAGTGTATTTTTCTTTGAAGGGCAGGCTCCAGGAGAAACTCTGAGTGCCCCGATTACCCAACTTCAGTAGAAGATAATGATGCTTGGCAAGATCATGTCCCCCTAGGACTTTATTTTTAATATATAAATCAATAGTTCCATTTCAATAAATTATTTTAATCTGAGTGTTGGATAAAGCTCAGTCTGTTTCTATTTTTAAAAGGCAACTGACAAATAGGTAGCTCAATTTCAACAGAGCTGAACTGATTTTTTAAACTAAGATGTCTACGCATGAATAACAAAGTATGAGGACGGGAGATATATGACAACAAGGATTTGTAATGGAGTTTACAACCTTTCACCCTCCAGGTCTCTGGTTCCTTTCCGGCCCAGGTTGATAAGTCATTAGCAGCTGGTAGCTATTTTATTGTTCTGTGACAAATGGAGTGGCCCTAAGTTTGTTGTAAATAGGTCTCCACACAGTCCCCACTGCTGTACAAACCAGTAGCAGCTTTAGAGGAAGAAAGACCAAAGAAATATTGAACTACTCTCCACCACCTACATGCAGTGCCTTGCGATGTGTCCGACACACACCAGTGTGGCAGTGTGGGGAAGACTATGCAGTCTGTATTTGTGCACATATTATGTCTGCACTATGAATCTATAGAGGACATCAGTTTCCTGCTGCTAGTCTGGTGTGTATCACTGATAATACACTTACACTAAATAAAGGTAAAATATAATGAACAGTGTGCTGAATTGTTTATTTCATTGTAATAGGATCTAATGGGATGAATGTTTTCATTCTACAGGAAAGAGGATGACAGGTATAATTCATTTAAAGCTCCACTTCTCATTTGTAAAACCTCCACACTTTTCTATGTCATGAGGTCAAATCATTCAGGGCAAAATTATCCCACCAGCACAGCAGCCAAGGAACGGTCCAATTGTAGCAGAAGAGTTAAGAGCCCTGGTGTACATTGCCACTACACGTCTCTCAGCAAGAGCCTCTGCAGCATTGCTCTCACAAGGTTTCCTGCTACCTGTATGCAAGTCACTGAGATTAAACACTGGCAGGGGGAACTGGAGCACGAATTTATGTCCTGTGCCTCACTGGCAGTCCCACAGCTCTCTGTTTCTGGTGCCTAGCCTTTCCCAGCACCCTTTCTTATTCCAGCTGCCCCTAGGAAGAAGCATGCCTAAAATGAGTGATACATAGTACACAAATATACTCCAAAATAAACTTTGCTTCACAACTAAAAAGCATATACCACAGGAGCATGCTTTGAGGCCACAGTGGGTTAGGGAGGAAGACCAAGACTTGTATGCTTCAAACTGACTCACAGCAACTTAAATTGAGCAAATCGTATATGAAAGTGAAGAAACACTACCTAGGAACCCTTGGAAAATAAAGACACTGTCTAAAAACCATGGCTGTATCTTAACTAGAGGGTTTGGACAGCAATTAACAGAGGGTGTTCATGGCACTTTCCCTCCCTCTATTTCATCTTTACTATGCTCATTTGCTTCTACTGTACAAGGAAGGACACCTCACTATACGAGAAAATACCACCCTCGAAGGCTGATTTAAAGTATCTCAGCTGAGCCAGACTAATGTCCTAATGTCTTCTGAGCAATAGATATAAGCTACTGTTAGGAGACTTCTGCAGCACATGCATTCCCTTCCCTCCCTCACCAAGGGTAAAAGCTCAGAGAATCAATTTGCTGTGAAATCCTTCAGCTCCTTTGCTAGCTCTGATGTGTTTTTGCAGAGGCACTGTGTCATGTCCTTTAGAATAGTCTGCACCCAGGCACCGCATCTGCCTGTTAGGCTGTGTTTACCTTATCACAGAAAAGCTCAGGTTCGTTCTGCCGGGAGTCAGACCCTGTGAGATGTAGGCTACCTTCAGTCTCAACTTTCCTCCAAGCTGATACACCTTGCTGATTCGTGCCGTCAGCTGGCCAGCTGAGAACCTGGGTACAGATGGCTCATGTCTGTGTAGATGTACCTTTAGCGGTCAGGCAGCAACCATGCTGCGTTTAAACATCCCCTCTTGAGCTGGCTGCTCTGCTACGATACCAATTTGGTGGAGCCTGATGGCAGGTCAGCTCCTCAGGAAGCATAAACATCAAGGCATCACACAGACTGACATACTCTTCACTACACGATTCTGAATGTTATCTCCACTTTTGTTTTGCACTTTAGGATGCAAAACAATCAGGACCATCTCCCCCTATACTGCATTTTATTTGTGTTCTTACAATAAGCATACAATCAAAGTAGCCAAGGAGAAGCTAAACCAAGAAGTTTTCTTTAATTTCTTTGTATTTCAACTATGGAACAAATGCAAGGGAGGAGGGAAAATCACTGGTGGTCTCTCCTGGAAAGCTTTCACAACCCAAATTCACATACTCCATATCAAACTCTGCTTTCATTAACACACATACAACATTAATAAACTGCAAAAAGAAACAGAGTTTCAAGCAAAGGACAATTAATACATTTTATTCCCAGTGTGGGATATCGTCACAGTCAGTGAAAGCAAGGATTACTTTAGTAATTGCAATCCTGAATGGCTGGTGCTTTAACTCAAGCACTGAGGACTGTACTGAACACAACTCGGAAAGCAACACAACTCGGAAAGCACAGTCAGGAGTAGAAAACACTTGTGTGCATCTGGAGATTTGAGTAAACCCAGTCTGGGCATGCAGGGTCGTGTAGAATGAATGAGCAAATTAGCCCATGATGCCAGCCCTCAGTGCAAGCTCCCAATCGTCAACATGCCAGTACAGGCTAACCAGCATTTACCTCTGCTACAGATGCAGGTCAAGTGCAAAATTTTCATATTTTCATACATGGTTCGCCTATAAAAACAAAACCCTCAAACCCTTGTCATAAACCAGTAGCATAAACATAACACGAAAAAAAGTACATTCTGCTAAACCAGCTACCCCAGACCCTTATTTCTAGTAATAGAAGTAGCTTCTACTCCCTAAAATCCTCTTTCCCAACAACCTGCTTCTTTTTTTCCTAATAGTATCTCCACCTTGATTTCTTCTGCCCTTTCTCATCTTGAGAACCTCACTTTGGTAAAGCATTTACCACAAAAGGCAGATTTTCAAAATACAGACTACCCCACAAGACTTTACCACCTTGAAATGAACAAAAAGCAGGCTCAGAGTACACATCCCAGAAGTACAGAACATACCCTACGGTTCTTCAGAGCTGGGAAAGCTACAGGCTACCCCCCATGCCTGATTTGGTCTAGAGCCAGAAGGCCACTTCTTGAACCAGCTGCACTATCTATGCTTTCTACTGATTTTTATCTATTCACTGATTTACACAATGTCTCCATAGTAAGTGTTAAAACCACTTGCAGGCCTGTCCATTGCAGAGACCAATTAATATTTAATATTAATGCACCCACTTAATTCTGTAGGATTCCTGGAAAACTCTCTTCCAGTCTTGAACTCTCCCAGGAGACAACTAATATTAGATTTATACCCAGACTCTTACCAGTTGGCTTTGATAAATTTCAATTAGTGAGGCTGACCACAAACCTTTCTTGCAAATGCAGACGCATATCGAGGGACTTTTTGCTGGCATAAATGTAATAGTAGGCAACAAAACACACTAATGACACGTTCTAAGTTTATACATCACATAGTAGGTTAAAAGATCTCATATACATGAAAGGTTTCCAGATTTTCCTGAAATAAATTTTATCTACTGTAGAGAGCCAGCTATTAAGAATAAAAATGTATTGTGCAAACATTCATTTCTGAAAATAAAGTAGGAGAAGAAATCCAAATCACACTTGACTTACTAATTTGCCAAAAGCACCCCAAAATGAAAAGATTCTTCAAGGTAAAGTAGGACTAGAACTTCTACATAATTTGGAAATTCCTATTTATACTACAGTAACCACAGCGCAGAAATAAAAAACAGCAAACAAGCCACAGTTTTGTAAGGCTCCAAAACTAATTGAAAGTGTTTCCAAGTGCACATATTTTTGTGCCTCAAATCAAATATACCAAGTACATCGGCTAGAAATTTGTTTTCTTTTTATTTTGAAGCCATCTGGAGTAGTATAAGACATACTACACAATAATGCAGATATTTGTGATTCGTAACTAATCTCTTGAGGTTACATTAAAGGATAAGAAGGGAAGAAGCAAGTTATGTTTGTATATTTTAACTAGCCACAGCGGTTTGGCATGTTCTCCAATGGCTGAAACTACCAAATGTGTTTTTTACCCTTGATTCAGAAGTGTCACTTCTGGAAATCTCCGATATTTGTCACCATGAATACCATTTAACTGCAGCAGTACCCAAAGGAACTCTGTACCACCACACGTGAATACAACTGGAGGAACTTAATTAATCTTCCTGTCACTTCCATGATGCTTTTCATTAGTTTAGCTGCTATCTGATCAACTGCTCCATTCTCTATTGGAAATGGCTAACCAGAACCTCCTATAAAAGCGTTTTCGAGAGGTAAACAAAGACTCACCTTTGATTCTGAGAGCCTTTACAAATCTTTGCCATGCAGGCTTTATCAGTTCAGTAACAGTACTTGCAGCACTGTTCTTTTTAAAGCAACCGGGATTTTCTACGTACAAGGCTTAAGAAATATAAATAGCAACAAAATACATTTTTGTAAGCTTAAAGCTAGTACTTCTAGTATTTTATAGGCCGAACACAGATGACGTGTGGCAATTGAAAGCTCACACTTTTCTGAATTTCATTCCTATGGATATGGTTATTTATTATACAAACAGAATGCTGCCAACATAAAACCAAACCAACAGTTTAGACACTATTGCTGCTTATTGTTTACTAAACTGCCATCTTTTGCTCCTAACCATGTGACAAGATTTAAGATAATGAATGTGAATGAATACACAGCTGGTAAAGAAGCTTCTTTGACTATGCATATTGATAATAATTTTAAAGAGCAAGATGATCTTAAAAGCAGACAACAAGACCAAGAAATTTGTCTGAGTCCACAACAAAGATAATTTCATGCACACCCCCAAAATCCGTTATTTTTTTCAGTTAAAGAATGAAAACCGGAACTGTGGTAACACCAAGTCCAACATGCATTGTCCTTCGTTTCTCTCCCTTTCCCTTGTAATTTTATTTCTATACCACATCCAGTAAAATTTGCCTAATTAGTATCTGGGGTTTGAGTACATCACATGTAGACAAATCCATCAGTACCCTTGGTAAGATGAACAAATTAGTCAGTGTTTCACTTGTTTTGTCCATCTTTCTGACACTCTACAATTTTGCAACATACCTTTTAAGATTCTTCATCAAATCAGTGCATTATATTCTCACAATTTATAGATCTATAAATGTAAATTTATAAATCCTGATGCTGCACTGAGAAATTCTGTACAGCTTTCACATTCCAGAATTTTTTTTTTTTTTACTCAGATTTACAGGAGAATCCATTCATAAGGCCAACCTGCATTCTGCATTTCTGGTTGTACATCATGAATTAGTTACATTTGGTCAGTTTAACCCCTTCTCAATCAGATGTGTAGATGCCTTACACTGTATAGTGCAGTTATTTAAAAGAAAACAGTGGCCAAAACTACACACATCTATTATTTCTAAAATCATCTTTAGCGATCAAATGACACGTCTCAAGTAACAAATGAGATATTATATAATGAAATAGTCTGTTTATACTGCTTGTTTTAGCTGTTTATATTCAGTTAAACTAAAATAACTGAATTCTATTGCATTAATAATTAGAGACGTATTTATTTTGCTCAGAAATGAGAGTAATGCAATTATTGCATAGGTATCATTTGCATTTAAATACCAGTGCATTATTAGCACTCCTGTACTCCCCTGTGGTTTCACATGGTTGGTTTGGGGTTTCTTTGGGGGGAGTAGAGGTTGTTGGGGGTGGGGTGTGTTTGCTTGGTTGGTTTTTGTTTGGGTTTTTGGGTTTAGTGGGGTTTTTGTTTGTTTTGTTTTCTTTCAAGCAGGTGCACCAATGAAATTGAGATCTCCTCAACAAATCTTTTAGGACTATTGTGCAAAAGTTATCCAGGCCTACTGATTTTAAATAGTCTTTAGTCTAAGTAGCTCCTGCTTGACATCTTCTTTTCTTTGTTCCAAGCATACTGGAAAGTGCCTCAGCACGCTCATAACGTGAGGACAGTATCAAGCATTTTTCAAAATATAGAATAAAAATATTTATTTAACACATATGGCTCTTTCAAATCACTCGT
Source organism: Eurystomus gularis (assembly GCA_013400335.1). NCBI lineage: Eukaryota > Metazoa > Chordata > Aves > Coraciiformes > Coraciidae > Eurystomus > Eurystomus gularis. Next base: position 8,236 of record VZZY01009669.1, on the reverse strand, counting down.
AACAATCTTACTATCTCCATCTAGTGGCTTATATTATTAGGATTTTTGTTCTTAATACACTAACTTTTTTCCTTACCCTTTGCCCTGCCAATCACAGATTTTTCATTTCCTTTGGCTTTTTGTATAATTTTTCCATAATTCTTACTTCTAATTTATATTGATTAGCAAACACTTCCTCTTCTATAATTTTGTTCCAAGTTGCTTTTTAATTTCTAGTTGCTGACCTTATTTTTGGCTGAACCAGAACTGCCAAAATGTTCCATTTTCTGAACATGAAATTACTTCTTTTCAGTCACCTGGTGACCTCTAGTTAAGGAAATGTTAATTTTCTTTCCAAGCCTTTCTATCTTTTTCTCCTCAAACACGGAAGAAAAGTCTTTTTCTTCTGCTCCTAATTTTCCTTTAAGGAATAAAACATCTTGAAGCACAAAATATAAAAGATTTTGTCTGTTTTCTGTTTGCTCCTGTAGAATATAATAAAATCAATTCCCACACCCTTAAGTCCCTAAAAGGAAAAAATTCAAGATACGGCCCTGAAACAATACTCCTTCATTTTCTTGATGCTGTATAGAGCTGTTCGAAAGTGAAAAGAAAAAAACAAGTAGCAGTGCAGTATGATTTTATATTTCGCAGTGATTATGAAGGCACTGAGCTGTGAATTCAATATATAACTTCAAGAGGAAGATGCTGGCAGATGTAGTCCCAATGTGAGTGAGTGCAGAGCAGCCTGTTTCTTAAACTGAGTCAATCAATGGAAGCAAGGCTGCAGCATCAACCTACAGCCAGGAAGGGACACAAACACTGCCAGCTGCACAGCACTACTGCTTTGGAGAGCTGAGATACTTTGCAGCAGCACCTGAAGTGTCTGCCAGCACCACAACTGGAACAAAGAACAGGCAGGAGCTGAAAGCACGTCCAGCTTTAACTACCTAAAAAGGAGGCATCTCAACCAAGCTAGTCTGTGGGGGTGATGCCTCCTGGGGCAACTCATCCCATTGTAAATTGTTATCTGAGAGGAAGACAACCAGTCCCTCTCTGGAGATACTTCTCTCATTCCACTAATTTGCAGAGGGGTATCAACACTAAAGTTTGGTTAGAAGATAAACTTCTAGCCAGTTACAACTAGGAAGGAGAAATTTCATCTCAGATTATAAAATAGTTTAACTAATCTCACAGAAAACACACAAGATACGTTTGAATTCCTCTTTAATACCCAAGGAAAAATTACTTTGGCTAACACATTGTTACCAAAGGAAATGCTAGTCAAAGGTAAGTAACCTTCAATCTATCGGAAGCTGCAGTGCAAAAAGGGGAGGAGGACAAAATGGTAGAAGACAAGGCATTAATTTGAGGGTTTAAAAAATGCAACCCACAGTATAATACTGAACTTTTAATGAGTTAATTTTGAAAAATTTATACTGTTTTTATTTACACCAGCACTGAATTTGATTCCCAAGTCCATGTGGAAGCATTTTGCAGTTCCACATGTGCAAGCTCCACAACAAAGTGTAAGAAACAAATTGTCATGAAGCAAAAATATCAGTGATGGTTCTTTTTACACAGTAGATCTCACTGTAGGTGGGATTTGACCTGGAGACTGAATGTCCCCTGCCCGAAAGCTGAATGTCTAATTTACTATCGCAGTTAACAGAAATCAAACTGATGCAGTTAAAAAGGTCAGAAGAGTTATTTATTATATTTGGAAGTAGGCACCAACTTTAGTTGGCCAAGTAGCTCTCCAAGGTCCACTAACTATATTGACTAGAATTTCACTGATCAAAAAGGGATCTTAGACATCTAATTCACTTATAGATATCTATACACACACATCTAACCATACATACTCTGAAAAATGCGAGTTGAACCCCAGCCAAGGCTTCCAAACCTCTTCAAAGATCTGAGACCCCTGCAGATCACTCATACCCATTGAAATTCAGCTCCATCTGGGATCATCACAGCAACTACCAACTGTGCTCAGCAACACTAAGCAGCAATTTAGAACAGAACATGAAAAACACCTGCAAGTTAAACCAGCATGAAATTCAGACAAGAAGAATTTAATTATCTCCTAAGGAATTAACTATAATATTAGCTTCCCCAGTGCTTGAGAAAATTTCTCGGGCTCTTAAATGACCTCATAGTGCTTCAATATTTCATCCTATGCCAAAAAAACAAAGATCAAAAATGTCTGTCTCAAAAATGTCTATCACAGAGAAAAGTACCTCTCTTGATTGGCCAAGCTGGCATTCTACAATAACCATGTTCCACTTAAATCCCTGTGAATTAAGTTACACTATTCATACTTACCCTTAAGAAAAAAATGGGAGCATGTTACAGAGTGGCTGTTAATTTATATAGACATTTAGTGTTAATAGTGAAAAGAAAAAAAATGTTAAAATCACCGAGAAACAATTGATTTCTTTTAAATCTCAAATGCTTCAGTACTCTTCTCTCAGAACAAAGGCGAGAGTAAAAGTTACTGCTTTTTAGCACTTGCCAGTAGTGTTCAAAAACATTCCTACCTGGCTTACAATTATTAACAGTAAAAGGAGAGTTTTCATCTTTCTTCCCACCTTTTGATCTTATTGACAGAGCCCCCTGCCATTCTAATTCAGAACGACATGTACAGCAAAAAACTCCTGTCTGTATCTGTTCCTGACTTTCTTGTTACATCTTTTTCCTGCATGGTTTCCTTTTGATCTGCCATACTTCTGAATTTAATTATCACATTTGAAAACACCTTGCCATTATAGCAGCCTATAAGTAATTCTGTCTGTTTTCCACAGCTGAATGAAAAGACTGTGTCCCAAAGCCAAGCTCTCTCTTCCATATGCACTTTTCAGAGTCCATCTCAACATATTTATGCAACAGTATTTATGCCAAAATAATGATGAAATTTAAAATTCTGAAACATGGTAGCCTAAATAGACTACTGCTGCTACTTTGAGATAATTCAGTGACTCGATTTTTAGTCAGTTTGCCACTTAGTACCCCTAAAAATAAGCCTAGTTACTTGCCTAAGTATGATGAATATAGAGACAGAAAATACTGGACTATGTCCTTATCTCACAGAATTTTTTATTCTCTGCACTATATAGATGAACAGTACACCACAGACAAAGGTGTACATTACAGTTTAACTTCATATTTCTACAAAGCATTAGCAACTGAATGAATTTCAGGTAGGCTTGAAAACCTCAGCTGTATCTCTGGACTCTGTAGATAAGAGATAACTGCTCCAAGAGTACTGACTGTCTATGAATTCATCTTGGACAGAAAGACTGTGTTATGCTAACACCATCTCATCTTGGGGGTGTTAGAGGAGAGAAAAGTTGGCCATAGAATTGTAGGGGTCTGTATCTCTGCCTAGCAGTGAGGAATGTTCTACAGATAGCAGAACAGAAAATCAATTTTTCATGAAGATGCCTGATGGTATGCTGAACTGCTACACTCACTTTATCTGCAGATCCTCTGTTCTCTCTGTATGTAAAAAAGTGATTATCATTTCCTGAACGTTTATGTTCTGATTGCTCAGAGTTGACTGCAACGGAAAAGTGACTTCTAGCTCATCTGTGTGTTGCAGTGATTTGGCAGTTTAGTTTTGTGCAACAGAAATCTGCATCACTGACAAAAGCTTTCATGAAAAATATTTTAAGAAATAGAAGGCCTCAGCAAAACCATTTCATGAAAAAGTCTGCAGTGCCTGTTTTATCCCACTAAAGATAATTTATCATGTTCTATAAGCTGTTGATACTTTTTGTACCAATACACTTTTCATTACTTGTCTATCACTTCCTTCCTTGATCACCATCCACCAGAGTATTTAATCAAGTAATTATTTTTACCAAGAGTAATGGTCTGTACATCAAAATCCACTAGGCTATGCTTCATCTTCATTTACATTCCTCAAAACCAATGACTTTAAGAACAAATTCAGGAAGTACTGTACACAAGCAGAGAAATGCTGCATAAAGCATGTACAAATACTCATACTGACACATATTTATATTTAGTCACATGAACACACGCATGCAGTGTAACATGATGATGCTAGGTGCTTTCTCAGATAATAACTTGCTGCAGAGGCAAGTAGCCGCATCAGGATTCCTGCTTCCCCTTCTTTCTCATTGCTGCTCAACAGGGGAATCTCTTTTTCATCACTGGATATGAGGCCAATTAAACTGTAGAACTAGGAGTGGTAAAATTTACACTCTATTGTATTATTTTCTTCTTTCTATTCAGTATCCCAGAGACATTTGATTAGAACGAGGAAGACATTAAATTATAATGGTCAAAATTTCGTCAAGTTACAGTATGATTAGTGTTAGGAGATGTCATTAGTAAAGTCCTAGTGGGTTCCTGCTCATTGCTGCTGGACATAAACTTTTGTCATAACTGGGTACACCTCTGTTTTCTGGGCCTCATAATTGTCCTATTCAGGTTAGAAACATTTTTTTTTTCCCCATCTTTGTTGAATATCCCAATCGTTGCATTGGGTAAGAGTAAGAATGAAGCATAGTTTCAGTCCAGGTCATAGGACAGAGTCTTCCGCTGAGTAGAAGACCTGAAAGATGAGCCAGTTTAGTCCCAGGTGGAGGTCAACCAACAATCCTGCAGGCTACCCAAGGCTTGCCCCCATAACACAATGATTAATACCCACAGTTCCTTAGTACATGCTTTACCACCCATCACTTGTCCTCCTCCATCCATTCATTACAGGAATTTGGACCACTGTCTCCTAGACACCTAATGAGTGCTTGTGATATTATCAGCTTCTGTCTGATGCTATGAATGTTTAGACCTACAAATAAAGACTTCAACCAGGACAAAAGATAAAAGAACATTTTCAGATTAGGACTTTTACATCAAGAAGGATAGGGAAGATGCAAAGGGAAATGGCTTGGTCTGAATCAAGACAAGTAATTAAAACTGTACCCGGCATCCAGGTAACATACTTATTAGGCTACTGGGTTTTTTTCTGCGATAAAAATGAAAGCATACTGTTAAAATACAATTCTTGATTGGGAAACTTTACCTTTACCATAAAATTGGAGGATGGGTTCCTGAAAACAGGCATTTTTTTGATAAATAATAAAATGAAGTGTGTGAGTTATTCTTCTATGTCAGGCTGGGCACAGTGAAGGGAGGCAAAATACCTTGTTACTTTTTTTTTTTAGAATTATTTATTTATTGACTTTTCATTGGAGTTAGACAGTATTTAATTTTAAAAAAAGAAAAGAAAGAGATTAATATGAGTTTAAAGCAAAAATAATCACAGAAGAGCACAGTTTAGAGACTTTCAGGTAATATTCTATGATGAGTACTTCCAGGGTTCCTTTAGAAGTTTAGTAAAGTACTAGCTAGCAATATACAAATTGCAAACTTAAAGAAACAGATTGTTCTGTACACACTCTTTGGCTACTTAATCTGATTTTGCAGCTGAGAAGTAGACGAACCAGTGGTTTGGTCCTCCTGTTGTACATACTGTGTATTTCAAAATTTTTCTGCTTCAGTCTTTTTCCCTTTTGTAAAGAGTAGTTTTAAACTTTTCATATAATATTTTCTAAGTGAAGGTCAGACCTGAGAGGTTATTAATTGATTAGCCTTTGATCTTTTCCCCTTGACTTACATGATTCAAGTCTGGTAGAAGATTTTGTAAAATAACAAATGCAAGAGTGAGCGACTGAACAGGAAACACCTAATACCTTGAAAGGGGACATCACAAGAGGTGCAACAGTTTTTACCTAAAAATTACACAATATTTAATTTATGAACCAATAAGAAAGGTAGATGTTAAGTACCACTGCTATACATTAAGTACATATTTTTAAGTGTATCAAAGATGCCAAATTGTGAGATAATGAGAGCATATTACATGAGTCATCAAAGCATGTTCATTCCAAGGGAGGCATAATTAGTCACTTCTGGTGACTGGCTAAATACTATAAATACCACTTCACTGTCAAACAGAGGTCATGCCATGAAGTTGTAAAGGAACAAATAAATCTTTTCAAGAGGGACAGTTTGACTCTAAAGCTTCTCCAGTAGGAAGCATCACTATACAAACAGTTCTTTCCCTTTTCAATCCTAGTGAAAGACCCTTTCAACTCAGCAAGCTTTATGACCCTTGCTGATCAACAGCAAAACACTGGCACCTTTTGAGATGTTCCCCCACCAGTGCCAAGATATGCTTCACAGAATTAATATTTCTGTACCCCCAGTGATGAAGCCCTAATTTACCAGACTTGAAGCATTCATAATACAAAAGGATCAAATAACATTAACTTTCATAATATAATATCAATATTTTTGCAAGCACTGTTGCATTTTCAACTAGCTATTCTTACAAGATGGGAAATAGTACCTCCCTGTTTTGCAGCCAAAATGTGGTTTTAAAATATAATTAGAGAGATTACTTAGAAAAAAGGGTGAACCCCTGGAGCTCTTGACTCTACGATAGCACTCAGATCACGCTACCCCCCATCATATAAACAATAAAACTAACTGGAAGAAAGCAGTGTACATAAAACTTGTACTCATCTCCCATATTGCTGAAAGAACATAAACAAAATGGTTTACTATGCTGTAAGAAAGCACTGATTCACACTGTTTGTATACTGTGCTCACTTAGATGTTCAGGGTTTTTTTCACAAGACAAAAAGGGTCATATTCTCCTGGTATAGCTTCAGTGAGAGCATGGAAATTACATTGGGGTGAACTTGACCCAAATTGTGTCAGGAGGAGGTTGTGCTTGCTAATAATGGAAAAGGTCTTCTGTTCATTATGTCGCTATTGAGTAGCTTTCAAAAAAATGCTTTCAAACAATTGTTGTCAGCTTTCAAATGTAATTTTATAATACTCTTGTGGCCTTCAAACATGCTATGTTTTCATCCTTATCACCACATTAAATCACATTGCCAATAATGTCTTTGGGAAGAATTTGAATTCTTCAGGCTTGAATTTAATTATATTATGTAAACTAGAAAATGTCTTCAGTGTGCTTTGAGTGAATAGCTTATCTTAGCAATTGTTAAATTCTGTTTTGTTTAAAATATTTGCATTTTGATAACTTCATTCTGCTGCTTAAAGCATTTATTGATCTTCCTCGGGAAACCACTTTCAATTATGATCATTGTATTTATTTTCTGAAAACTCTCAACTGGAGCATATTCTTACACAGCATTTAAGGAAAAAAAAATTAATTGTTTCTTAAGAGTATCAATATTTTGTTTCATAGCAATTATAAGATAGGGAAATGCATCCCTATGCATTTTTTTTTTCTCTACAGATAGTACTTTGGCATACACCCCAGAATATAGCAACATTACCTTAGTTAAAATTTTTCACAGCAGGAACACAATTATGTGGCATGTTATCTGTATATGCAAGGTTATTTTTCTTTCTATACTATGACTCATTCACTATGTAATTTCACTCATTCAGTACATGTTTTGTTCTTATGGGGATTTTTGTTGGTTTGTTATGTTTTTTCTTTGTCCCTCATTCCTCTCTCTTCTAAATCTTTCCCCTCTCCTGTCTTTCTCCCTTCTCTCTTACACTCACAGCAGTGACAACTGCATTTTCAGACACAATCAAAGGCTATTTTTAAAATATTTATTTCACAGAAAACATCTAAATGTGGAAGCATTTCACAGTTAATCAAGCCAAGTCTGCCTTCCACCTGCACTTGAATGAAGCTCTTGAAATGCATGAAAGACCAATTCTAATTAGAAGGATCTTAAGCAAATAGTGCATAGAATTTCATCACCTGTATCTAATTAAATATATATATATAACAAAAGCATGCAGATTTTCACATACTTTCTAATTCTTAAATTCTAGGAAACCAGATCACTATGTGAAAAATCTCACATCACAGCTTGATGTTAGCAAATGAGCAAAACACTGTTTCCAGCATGCAGTATCCATGGCCAACCGTCCCGTAAACATCGAGCAAGTCAGAGTAAAAACAATGCAATGAAAATCTTCCTTAATAACACCACCACTTATCAAGATGTTCAGAAGTGCTATTGATAACTATTTGATAACTTCATTCTGCTGCATACAGCATTTATTGATCTTTCTCAGGAATCCACTTTCAATATAATGCATTGTATTTATTTTCTGTAAACCTTTGACTGGAGCATATTCTTACACAGCATTTAAGGAAAAGAAAAATTAACAGGTTTTGGAGAGCATCAATATTTTGTTTTATAGCAATTATAAGATAGGGAAA
>VZZY01009667.1:0-60342 GCA_013400335.1 Eurystomus gularis | reverse complement strand
GACTGGCCTGTAGTTCCCCAGGTCTTCCTCTTTTTCCTTTTTAAAAATGGGGGTTATGTTTCTCCTTTTCCAGTCAGAAGGAACTTCACTGGACTGCCACAGCTTTTCAAATATTACTGGTAGTGGCTTAGCCACTTCATCCACCAGTTCCTTCAGGACTTGTGGATGCATCTCATCAGGTTCCATGGACTTCAGGTTCCTTAGATAGTCTTGAACCTGATCTTCATTCTCCCAGTCCGTGCCTTTGCCTTCTGTGGCTTGGGTGGTGTGGCTGGAGCACTTGACAGTGAAGAGTGAAGCAAAAAAGTCATTGAGTACCTCAGCCTTCTCCATATCCCAGGTAACATATATCCCGTTTCCTTCTGGAGAGGGTTNTCTGTAGAGGGTTCACATTTTCCCTAGTTTTCCTTTTACCACCAACATATCTACAGGGACATCTTGCCACCCTTGATGTCCCTGGCCAGGTATAATTCTATGAGGGCTTTAGCTTTCCTAACCCGATGTCTGGATGTTTAGACTATTTCTCTATATTCCTCCCAGGCTACCTGTCCTTGCTTCCACCCTCTGTAGGCTTCCTTTTAGTGTTTAAGTTTGTACAGGAGCTCCTGCACAATGAATTAGTATACATGAATTAATATATTCTGATCTTTAACATGTTATGAATTTGCTTTATATTTTTGTCCTATTTTTTATCTGGAAAAAAAAATCCTAGCCAGGTTTGAACAAGGAAATATCAATGATTTTGTTTTGTTTTTTTTTTATATTGTAGCAGGAAAAAGGAGGGAGTAACATTTTCAGCTATCTATGCTCCCAACAATGTGGATGACTCACATCCACAATGACATATTCCTTGAAGCACTGGTTTACGAGAAACTTTGCTAAACAACCAACCATTCATCAAGAGATAATTGCCAGCATTGGATAAACTTGCGGAACCCAAAGAAAGATGAGGGACTTTTTTATGTTCGCAAAGACTATTACTCATCGGATGGCAGTTGCAGCTTTGGAACTGCAATTGCTGTTGTGCTTTGTTAAGTTTAGTATTCATAAAAAAAATAATCCACAAACAACACAAAAGTGAAACAAAAGCCCTGCTAATGTTTAAATTTTATTGTGAGATACAGCCACAAGGCACTAGCACAGAGAGTATTTCTGATTGGCTAGCAGCTGTTGGAGCTGAGCAGATGAGATGGAAAGTAGCAATTTACAAGCTATTTCATATTTAAAACTGTTAGGTCCTGTGCAAAACAATCTTTTCTCTCTGGGAAAAACAATAGAAAAAAAATACAAAAAATAAAGATCCCCGGAAGAAAGGAAACATCCGCTGAGAACAGATCCTTCCAGCACAATGCGAAATTTCGGATTTCTCTTTATTTTTCAGATACTTTATTTCTTTCAAACAAACACTTGATTCTTTTAAAATAATCAGTGGCATTAAGTTAAAAAGTAGACTTGTTCCTTTGAGACATTAATTACTAACTGCCTTCACCTCTGCTGCCATGTTTTAGTATCAAAGTTTAACTTACAGCTCACTTTTAAATCATTGCTGCCCTGACAGAGCTCTTTAAATAAAAGTCTGTGAGAATTTCTGAATGCAGTTACGTAAATTGAGATTAATTAAGAAAGATTATTGCATTTAAATTAGAATGGAAACAATAAATGTTTATTTCAGGGAAATGTAAAAGATTTGTGCAAAACCATTGCATTCTATATATAGTCGTTCATTTAACAGCTCTACAAACCCGCAAAAGTTGGTTCTTGTTGAAAACTGCCAGGCTACATACAATGAAATCTGGAGTAGTAATACCAGAGAGCTGTCAGTCAGCCATCCATCCATCTAATTGGCTTCTTACCATCTTTCCATCATGTTTTTTTTATAACTGGTCGCCTCTGGCTAAAATGCAAATCATGAGGAAGAGCCGTCTAGAAAAAGCTGCTACTTTCTTAATTATCTGTCAGAGTATGGACCAGTGGACCCTGGGCCGCAGAGTAGAGTTATGCTAAGCAGCAAGGCATCATGGGAATTGGAGTGACAGCTCATTTTCCTCCTGTGTTTTTTCTGTGTTCGAATGACAATGCAGAAATACGGGTTTTTCCCACAGTTTCTCTGAACACCTGGGCCAATGCTCAGGGGAACACAAAGCCAAAACTGTCACATTTCCAGACATGGTCTTATTGCTGTCACTGTGACAGGATTGTTGACAAATGCCAGCAGTCATCTCAGCATCTTGGGAAATGTCTGCCGTGGTTGTGTCAACAGCCTGACAGAAATTGTTAATGTTTAAACTTCTTCCACTGACAGAATCCTGTCTTGCTGACAGTATTTGTCATATGAAACTCAATCTTTGTCAAACTTGCTTAAAAATTAACACTTTCTCCATTTCTTTTGCAGCTAACTGCCTGTGTGCTTTTTTTTTTTTCTTAAGTAATAAGATTTCAACAAGGTAATATTCCACAGTCCGCAATGAGTCCAAGAGCACAAGCACATTATGAACTTACGGCCAGCTTGTCCTTTTGACCTCTACTACAATGATAATTATGCTTTTATTCCTTGCCCATTTTTTTTGCCTTAGGAATCAAAGTTCTGAATTATTCAAGAGCCATAAAAATCCTATTTCTCAGTGAACAATGTGGAAAATCAATTAAACAGAGTTAGCTTAGCACTTATATAAAAATCAAGTTACAAGTTTGTAGACATACATTAACTGAGTCCCTCTCCAACTTTGGTTTTGAAGGTCAGTCTAGCTGGATAGAAGAACAAGGTTAGTAACTCTTACCTGGAAAACTTATTTCAGCTCTAAGTCTGACAAGTCCTAGGATGAGCATTGGTTTGTACAAATAAAGAGGCAAACGACATAATCAATGTTGTGTATCTTCTAAAAAATAGCATGGGAATATAATGGACCATTAAAATTTATTTGACTGAACATGATTGCACCGAAGAAGACCTAATCATCAATATCTCATTGGATGCTAAGAATGAAGTACTGGCATGGAAGACAGAAGTCTTCCAAATATGCTTAAGTCTCTTAAGTATATTTTTATGCTTAAGTGGGAAACTTGAAGGACAAAGGTATAACCAGAAGTGTGAAGACCTTCATAATGGTGCAGGACAAGACCATGGAGCTCCATTAGGAAGTGTTTTGCCTGTGAATCTCTGCTGATACCAAACCCATGCTCCCTGCAGGCATTATGATAGTTATAAGGATGTCTCCAAGTCAGTGAAAAGATGAAACCCTGACTGTTCACAGTGATTGAAGATTTAGCAGCGTGTCCTGCTAAAATGTCCTGGATAAATTTTAAAGCTAAGTATTTCTACCCTCTCCTGCTTATTGTCTTCACAGAAAATAATTAGCGGGCACTGCTCTAACTCTTAGGAAAGTGAATCCACACCGTTAGTAATCCTTGCACAGGCCTGATGTTGTGTCCCAAATGTTTCATCTGGATCAAATATTAGTCTTCATTTAACTTCCTAAGCAGATTTCTGCATATTGTTTAGTGTCTGTCTTTTTCTGGCCACTGAAAAGGACAGAAGCAACCCCTAGGCTGGCAGAATTATTCACATGTAGCATTGATACAAAGAAGCAATACAATCCAAGACACTGAACATGCGCCAGAGAGCTAAGGTTGCCTTTATCTTCCCTTCAGTACAGACTCTGCTTTTCAGTGTGACTTTTTCCAGTTGCATAGGATTAACTATTAAAACTTGGGTCCCTAAAAAAAGTTATGAAGCACCATAAAAAGAGAGGTCAGGAAGTGTATGTGCTGTGAAATACTGGGATTTTAGATGCTGAACTTTCCAGCTTCGTGGTTTGAGTAGTTTAGGCTCACTGAAAAAAAAAAAAAGAAGTGTTTCTGGAGAATAGCCAGGTGCAAAGGAAAAGTGGACTTCTCTTCCATTAGGAGGCAGCTGAGAAAATATTCTCCATCATTCATTTACAAATTTAGCAATTTCTACTTAAGCTTAAAAAATTATTTAAGAACAGGACCTTATCTTGCTTATATCTTCACTTTCCCACATACGAAACTGAGATAATTATATTCAGCTACTCTGAAACATCTATGAATAAAATTTAAACACTGTTAAGACATGGAAACATTGTCAGAGTAGTACAATCTTTCCTGAATTTTGAATCATTTAATCTCATAAAGGTTTGCTTATGTTACTATATTTGAAGCTGATTATCAAACAGAATCAATTACCTTTTTCCAGTGTACAGGAATAATGTCAGATGATTGTAGCAGATGGTAAAATTTGATATTGTTGATGTGATCTGTAATTCTGAGAAAGTTTCAGTTCAGAGATTTGAAAATTCTTTATAAAGCTATGTCACCTCTGTTTTACAGGTAAACTAGAGACCAATAGACCAGCCAGAGCTCCAAAGGTAATTACACAGACCACTTGCACGGATGGGTAGACATATTTATGTGACTTGGCCAGAGCCATAAGGAGAATTGACTGCAGACCCAAGTTCAAAACCTTATGTGCCCAAAATCTTACCCTTTGCATAATGGAAACAATCCCATATGTGTCTGTCAAAAAGCATGCTAGAGAGTTTGAAACAAATCCATCCTGCCATTCTTGAGTTAGCTCTGAGTGAAAGTTATGTGTATCTGTACGAAACAAAATTCTGGTCATAAATATTTTTTTTATTTTTTTTAAGCTATCTCTGTAAAAAAGAAAAGTTTGAGGGTTTAAACTTGATTTGCAATTATTCATTTATGAAATATTAAATTTGACTGGGATAAGAAGGAGTTTTGATAGAAAAAAAAAGTAGGCAATGCTCAGCCATTCCATACCAGACACAAGCAATCAAAAAGATTTGAGCTACGCAGATGGGGTCCTCTCAGATGTAAGATGCAAAATTCCACCCTACAATGAAAGATTTTGGATCCACACAGGATTTACCTGGGGTCTGCTTGAAAATTGATGGATTGAAAGATAGATATTGAAAATTTAACTGGCTCTTCATGTTCCCTGGCCAGCCTTGCTGCAACCTGTTCTTCCCCAAACCATGGCACATCTGTGCACAGCTTCTCTGAGTGATCACCTGCACTGAGTGAAACTGAAAATCCTTCATTCTCCTTGACACAACTGAGATGATGTAAAGAAGAGAACAGAGTCGAAAGCCTATGAGAGCAGAGCACAGACTATGCAGCCTGAGTCCTGGGCTAAATAATTATCTCAGAGTATTGTATTATTTGCATAATTAAAAAGTTTGGCTGAATTTCCGAGACACTGTCTCCTACATCAGGGAGGTGGTGGGGGCAAGTTAATCAGCAGGAGGAAAGTGAAGGTTAATGAATTGTTATTCAGATGGTGCAGGCCCTGTGAGATTTGTGGATAATTGATACCATTTGGGAGCTAAGGCGGTGGAAGACGAGAGAGGAGCTGCAGCAGCAGCTAGACTGGAAAAGAGCAAGCAAATGATAACTTAGCAATTATCATTTTGATGGGTTTGTTTGTCTTTTTTAACTTCTTTCTCTGTCTCGCTCTCCCTTTTTTTTTTTTTTTTTCTGTTCCCTCACGGATTTAGTAGAATTAAGATGGATGCAAAAGAATCATTCAAAAAAATTAAATATCTGGCAAAGGCAATGGCCTTTGAAATTTCATCTGGGAAATTGTGATATGGAGGGTGGAAAAGATAATTTAGTGTGAGCTGGAAGCATGGTAGCAACTTCAGGTTACAGAATTTCCTTTGACTCCTGCACAGGGTTTTTTCAGCAGGTGAAATTCCCCTTTTCCAGAAGTCCAGAGTAAGTCTTGTACAACATTAGCCTGCTATCACTTATTATTCATGCAATGAAAACATCTGGAGGATGTAAATCATTGTCCAAAAAGCTCATATCCCAAGGATTCTACAGTTTTAATCAAGAAATCATCATGGGAAGAAACCCATGAGATGATACATAGTACCTAAAGCTACAAACAGGTGAGTAAAAGAAGCCGCATCTCCTGAACAGGACCATTGTAAATCATTAACTTTAAACCACCCTTCTGAACCACATGGCAAGGGTTCATCAAGCTGTCTGCATTTGACATCTAAGGAATGTCAAAGATGTGAGAAATTGCACCAAAAATTTCTGTCCAGTCTTAACTTTCAGATTACTGTGGTTAAAATTTGGCAAGATGGCAGTCTTTTCCATTTTTAACAGATCTCTTGTCCAAGAAAATTATTTATAATTTCATTCAGAGAAAATTATTCCTAATTTAGGCTATTTGTAGAAAACAAACAAACAAACAGAACAACAAACCAACCTTATAATTTATTTCAGGCAATATTCTATTACTGGAATACTGTAGGGACCCAAAACAAACCTCAAGAAGCTCCTTGTCACTGGTTGCCTACAAACATCAGTTTGAGACATTTCACAAACACATTTCAAATGGTTACTTTTGGCCCAGAATCAAAAGCATATCAAAAATTGTGTTGATTTTTCATCAGTCTAGAGACAGAACCAAAAGTACTTCAGCAACAGTGCTGTTCTTCGATAAAACAGGAAATTTTAATGTATGGGACATTCTGATATTTCAAAAAATCTTTGCTGTGGATCCCAGTTTACCTGAAAGGGAACCTGTCTATTCTCTGCTGCTCCCTCACCAGAATCAAAAGGTTTGGGGTGGAATATTTGGCCTTGGATGAATGAGCATTTTTTGAAGAAAACTGAGGTCCGTGCTGCTGAAGAAAGTTGGAGAGGAAAGGTTGCTGAAAGCAGGGTAGGGATAGGTTGCTTTTGTTTGTTGCCTCTTATTTAGATGGACCCTGAAGTTTACTGGTGACAATTATTTAGTGAAAATAATCTAAAAATTACTTTTCTCTACTTCTAAAACACTTAAGTGGCTGCTATGATAGAAACATGAGACCTATAGATACGAACAGATTAGTTCTATGCAATAGAGTCCAAAAAGTTTTAATACGATGTCCAGTGTAATAACGAGGTTGTGCAATGGCTTCAACATATGGGACTAGGCAAAGGATGGACAAAGCACTTCAGAAAACTCTGAGATGTAGTCTGATTTTAGAAAAGACTAGCATTTATCAATATATTATGCCAAACATAATAGTAAATCCTAGTCTAGTCATCACCTAAGAGGAAGAAGACTCCAGTAAAACCATATCTTACTGAGACGGAAATGATAGTATTAGTAACTATTGCCCTCCTGGAAAATCTGTATTTTGCTACAATTTGCTGCATGGCCTAAGCATTTTGGTGCTCATTCTAGGTTCTATAGCAAACCCACATGACTTTGGCCCAAATGCGTAAGATCAAGATGATATTTATTTGGACTTTGTTAATCATAGTATCATAGAATGATAGTATCAAAGTGACACTAATGATAGAATCATAATATCATAGAATGGTTTTGGTTGGAAGAATCCTTTAAAGGTCATCTAGTACAACCCCCCTGCAGTGAGCAGGGACATCTGCAACTAGAGCAGGTTGCTCAGAGCCCCAAACAACCTCACCTTGAATGGTTCCAGGGATGGGGCTTCTACCACCTCTCTGGGCAACCTCGGCCAGGCTCTCACCACCCTCAGTGGAAACAATTTCTTCCTTATACCTAGTCTAAATCTATCTCCTTTTAGTTTAAAACTATTACTTGTTAATATTTCCCATCCCTTCCACTGGTATTACTCTAGAACCACTCTGTTTTCCTGCTATGTCCCACTGAACTGATCTTTTCTTTTATACTTTGTCTGATTGTCTCTGAACGGTGTTTTTTTTTCCTTCTTTTCTTTCCTTTTTTTTTTTTTTTTCTATATTACAAGTTCCTGCACCTTTGAGACCTTAGCAAGTTCAGGAAAGTTTTATTTATTTATTGAATAAAAAATTCAGTGGGAAAAGAACATACACTCACACGTACCTGTTGGTGGGAAGGGGAGGGGGCGCAGAATCTAGGGCACGGCTTGCCTTGATGAAAAAGATGACAGGTGCCCCCCACTGCAAGCATGGGACTGAGAGACCGTGGATTGAATTTAAGGAGGATGTTAGTGACTTCAGGGAGAACTCTTCTACCTGCAACATTTCCTTGTAGTTAAAATATACAGCACACTGCTGAAGCTAGTTTTAGAGACAGGCAAGTGTGAAAATTAATTTAAGAGGCAGTTACACAGATTTTGGGTGAAGGTCTGAATAATGAAAATAGCACTGCTAGGGACATATTTTTGGCTGATTCCAGTGCTGAAATACAGTGTAATGTTGGCTGATCTCAATTCAATACAATCCTGCAAGCAGGTGTCCTTGATGGTGCTTCAAGACTTCTTGCAAATAACTCCTTATGTTGCCACTTTTAAAATATGTGGGCAGCATTGTTGGGCACAACTCACAAACACAAAATAAATGGGGGAAAAAAAAAAAAAAAGACATGGGATTTTGCATTGAGCGTATAAAGTAATTGGGTTATCTGTTAACAGTAAGCATGGTGGAAAATAAAGCCCTGCAAATTTATCCGAGGGACTGAAATGGGAGTTAAATTAAAACCTCCTAGATTAATAAATAAGCTCTAGAATGGCAGCAGTGATAACAGTGAAAGACTGAATGTAGAGAGAGAGCCTATGACTCCTTCCTATCTCCCTACAGTCCATCATATACAAAATATTGCTACTTTCCCTCTGTGTCTTGTGTTCCCATTTTTTATGTCAATCTTTTGGTGCTACTACCTCTGACCCAGGGACTACCTCCATCCTGATAGCAATTTTGGACACAGTTTAAATGAACAGAAAAAGACATGTCAAATACCTCTGCTTAGGAGCCAAAACTTGAAAAATAAATTTAAAGACAAGGAAGCTTTCTGAAAACCAGAGATCTTTAAGCACCGTTACCAAAAGGCTGGAAGATTTGTTGTTACTTCAGCTTAGCAAATCCAACCAAGATTGAATTTTCATATCCATGCTTAGCTTTCTAAAACTGGTGTGCTCAGTTTAAGCTATCATTGGTATTTCCTCACCTTTAGTAAACTGGGGTAACTCCAGGGGAATACTCTACATTAGACTCTCTCAAGATGACATTTTTCTTTCCCATCTACTAAAGAAATGGTCTACATACTCAGCTTAGCTTTCAGACCTCCAATATTAAGTACTTTGAATTAGGAAATATCGGGATGGATATTAGGAAAAATTTCTTCACTGGAAGAGTTGTCAAGCATTGGAGCAGGCTGCCCAAGGAAGTGGTTGAATCACCACCCCTGGATGTGTTTAAAAGCCATGTAAATATAGTGCTTAGGAACATGGTTTAGAAGTGGACTTGGTAGAGTTAGGTTAACAGTTGGACACGATGATCTTAAAGATCTTTTTCAACTTAAATGATTCTATTATTCTACTATATTCCTGTATATTTGAGTTTTAATCAATTAAAAGTATGTAGATTAACCCTGCCATTCTACGATCTTTTGTAATAAATTTATTATTTTTATTCTTTTTTTTATCACTCTCTGTTGTTTATGACAGAAAATGTCTGGTTTTGAAAAGAGTCAGTATTCAATGTTATCCTAAGCCTTGATGTCTCCAAGAAAGAATACACTGAGTTTTGCTGCAGCAGATGCATTCACTGACCATTGAGCTAGAAACTTTCTACTTTATGGGTCTGGTGCAAAATTTAATCCAAGCTGTTTGATTAGCAAAATCCAAGCAGTTGCAAAGCATACTCATCTGTTCATGGAGTATTAAAATAGAAAGGATTTTAGTGTCTGAGGGAGTTGAGCTCTCCAGATGCCACCAGGGATATCTGTCCTTCTGACTACAGGAGGGTAGATAATCTTATATCATGACAGTATCTTCTGTCCCCATTGGTGGAAAAGCAGGAGTGGAAGAGATGGAAGTCTTCACAGGCTTTTTTGCCTAACCTAGTGCTTTACCCCAAAGAATATTGCTCCTGCATTGACAGCTGCACAGTAAAAGCAGCTCCGTCTGTTAAAATATGCAAATGACCAGCACACATCTTTCTTCCCTCTCCTACTGGGCAGGGAATTCTGAATCTAAATTTATGGTGGAAAAAAACTGAGAATCAGAGTGAAATGAATCTCAAACTGAGGGATTGCAGTGAATTCGGTGGGGAAAAAAAAAAATCCAACAGGGACATACATTCTAGTTCTAGTAAAGTAATGTTGCAGCTTACTTTGGCAGAATCAGTGGACAGGACAGAAGGTCACTGAATTAGGGGGAAATTAACAACTAAGTCACAACACTGAGAGATCTTTGAAAGAAAATTTAATTTATGGTTATTGATAAAAATACACTGAAAAAGAGCAAAAGTAAACTAGTGACATGGACTGAGCTGAACAAGAAAATATAACTTGTCCTAGAAGAAGAGCAGATTTTATTTATTAACACAAAGAAGAGATCAAAATTAGCTCCACTTTCCATTTGTTGTGTGTTCATTAATTTTGCCTTTTGGTCCGTTTGGTTATGCTTAATGTAAACAATTATTTAGGAAAGGTAAAAGTACCCGGTCATAGCAATTCAAGACACCCAGTACCTGCCTATCTTTACAGCCATTAAGGATGGTATCGACCTCAGCATTTATTCAAAACAATAATCTATTTGAAGTCTTAGCTATAAATTTTGATATTTTCTGAAGTAAGTGAAGATTAAAGATCTGTCTTGGAGATCCAGTACAGAAAAGAGAACAATTTCTTAAGAGAATGAGTTGGGAAACGTACCATGGAATGTGAGCGCAAGATGACTGAGGAGTTGAACTGTGTTTTTAGAGACTGGGACAGCTGAGATGCCCATTTCTTACATTGTATTTTCTAGTGGAACCTCTTAATTCAAGTGTCTAATGTTTCCATTCAGGAGCAGTTCCACTGCTTTCTGAACTTAGCAGGTGAACGAAGGAGAAAGCTAATAATCAGATTTGAGGTTTTTCTGAAGGTTGCTTGTATCACTTGGAAAAATCCTGAACATACTGTGCCAAGTTGCAACTATGGGAAGGTTTGGTCTCTCTAATTCAGATTGCTGGGGTACTTAGCATTCAAATTAAAATCTTTATTCAAATAACAATAAATAAAGCTGGACCATGTTACTAATACACCTGACCACTCACTGGAAAGTTATATCACCCACAGTTTCATAAATAAAGAAGTTCATTTTCTATTGCTTCATATTAGACCTTTCAGAACTGCCTCCTAAATTATCCACTAAATGAATTTAGCATTTTGTGTTAGCTTCTTTAGTCATATCTCAGAACCTGCTTCCCAGAGACATCTTTCTTCTGCCATTCTCCTTCTGCAAAGTTGACCAAGAAAATCCAAGCAGGTTTTCTTGAAACCATGTTATTCTATCTTTAGTTCTGTAATTGTCTTTTCCAGTTTCCTCCAATGCCTTTAAGCTTTCCTTCAGCATGATTTTTAGAGGATTTTTATCTTGAGAGCCTAGGTCTCAGTAAGTGAAGGGGGAAATGCCAGAAGATCTTGTCTTTGTGTCCATGGTCATTTAGACACCTTCTGCAGTTAGCAAAAATAGAGATAAAGACAATACATTTTACAGAAATATTTGATGCTTTCCTAAAATAGTTATCTAAGGCACATATTGCTTCGTGGATATATCACTCCCTGAGAGTGCTTTGTCTCAGCTCCTTAGATGAATGAACGCAGTCTAGCTCGTTCTCTGTCTTCAGGGCATTTTCTATCCATGTCTCAGAAGAGTTCTGGATCAGAACTAGGGTTTCTGGTCCCTATAGTAATAAATAAACTAATGCTAGTAGTTTGCACTTTAGTGGATTTGTATAAAGGAAAAGCAAAAGGAATTAAGATAATCTAACAAAAAGTTTATTAAATTTCTCTTTTTGAGATACAGGTCATTCCTTTCTTTTTTTTTTTGAAATCTTCTTAATGAATTCCTTCTCAAGTTCAGTCCAGTCATGAATTATTGGATTTGTGGGCCCTTTTTACAGATGGAAGAGCAATGGCACATAATCTATACAGCTGTGCACGCAGTATCTGGCAGAGGTCCGGCTAGTTTTGTACTTGCCAGTAAGCCACATTTTTGGCTGGAAGAACCAGAGTTGTTCCAACTTTATTGGCCCTAATCACACCAATATTTCCACATAGTAGCAACTGGTGCCAAAGTCATGCATGTTCATTTCACTCCATAGCAATCAGTATGTGATCTAATTTTGTCTTCCTTCAAAGTTACTATGTGCATAATGATGATGAAAAAAACTTTGCTGACATACAGCATTTTTCATGAGCAGATCTCAAGGGTCTTTTCAAAGGAGGTCAGTATTTTTATGCCCATTAAGAAATGGGGAAACAGATATTAACAGGTGAAGTATGTTTACTAAGTGCTTACTAAGGTTTTATTTCTTTCCAAAATACAAAAGACTGAGAAAAGAACAGGTTTACAGTTCACCACTGCATCTATACAAGTAAACAAACCAGGTCCAAAGCATAGACTTGAGCTGGGTCCCACAGTCTTCCCACCATTTGTTAGGAAATTTCTCAACACAGCTTTGGCTGGTGCCAACTAGCACTCTATAATGCCATCTCACTCCAGTGAAAGGTCCATGGTCAATTTTATTCGTTAGTATAAATTCATCCATTAATGTAAATCCTCATGCCTCATTAAGAGGAGGGCTTATTTCTCTACATAATTAATACAATCTTTTGCTTGTCATGAAATAAGGACGAGAAGTTTACCAGCTCTCTAATTCATCATTATGTTTGACTTACATAAACATGATTGTCTTTGCCATTGCTCTCATACCTTCTTTAAAACCAAATTTTAATCCGGAGTAATGACTTTGAGCATAAGAACACTAAAAGGAAAGAAAACAAAAAAAGAACCATTGTTCTCCAATGTGGAAAACAAGAATAAAAGACATAGGATGTCTAAGGTGTGATCCCATAAGAATTCAGCTCCCTGTTTTGCTGAGAAAACAAGAAGCATATGTGAATCTTCATGTGGGAGGTAGGCGGCAGTCAATTTTAGAAATGGAGATGGAATACCTGAAAATAAGAGCTGAATTATCTCCTGAAAAAGCAAAGTATCCTCTGATTGACAGTGGCAAAACCAAAACTAGGTACAAGAAACACGAATGCTATCCCCAGGGATCCATACCTTTCCCCTCATCTTCCTAATAGCTATATATTTTTAGTGATACTGTTCAGGAATTTTACAACTGAAGCTTTTTAATTTTTTTTTTCTGCTCAGCAAAATATTAGAATATGCCAATTTTTCAGAAACAAATCTTTCAGAGTGTGAGAAAGTATAATTTTGAAGGATTTTTCTATCTCAAGAGCATTCCAAACTGTGAGTTAATTTACCGCTTAAGAATGTGTAAAAAACCCCAGTTCAGAAACTAAATGTTTTAAAATGATGAAAACAAACATTGTTTTTGACCTGATCCCAAATGGTATCTACTTGGTTTTATTTTGTCTAGTGAAAATGTTTGCTATTTCACTCTCTCATCTTGTACCAGAATTTGAAATAAAGTGTGAAAATTTAAAATTATCATAGTTTAAAGGCTCTTTTCTGCCAGTTCTGATTTTGAGTCATTCACCTCTGTCTTGCTTCCATCAGAGAGAATATAAAGAAACCCCAGGAAGTCTTAAATATTCAATGCATTTTATATGGACTTAGGATAATGTAGGCCAGTTTCACCTACTGGGGACAATTGGACTTGTATTTCCACAGAGGTGTCATGTAACAGAGTAGGGGCAAAGTCCAGTGCTGAAGCTCCATTCATATCATCATCAGAATATACCCAGAAAAAGGGAGATGGGTAATCCTGAATTTCTTCATCAAGATGTTGAGGTATTTAAAAACACCAACCAACTGGTTTTAATTTCTTTTTTTTTTTTTTTCTCCGTGAGATTTAAATCGCATTCTCCACATCTGAATGGTGCCCTCCAACTTGTAATTCTTCTATGCCTTGATTTTGTATGTATAAAATAACAAGGCTGATAGTTCCATCCCTGCAGGTGTTCAAAAAACACGTAGAGGGGGCACTTCAGGACATGGTCTAGTGGTATTGCTAGTGTTGGGTCGATGGTTGGACTTGATCTTAGAGGTCTTTTCCAACCTTTATGATTCTCTGATTCCTTGGTCTTACCCAGTGGGTATTTTAAGAAAAAATTTAACATGCCAAGAGCTGACCTTTGATAGTTGCCCAGTCTCAAGGACACCATTATAAAAAAAAATCATAGGAGTGTTTAATTATGATAAAGCCAATAATAATACAGCCTCATAATGAGAATACTGTGATATTTCAATAGCTTAGCATTAGGCCAGGATTACCAAGTTTGGTTGACTAAAGTCACACATTTAAGCGTACAGAAAAATTTCTTTTGAGTAACCATATGGAAAATGTACACACCTTTAACCATCACAAAACATGTGTCAGTAAGTGGAGCATTGTTTACTAGCTCTTTGAAAACATCTCACAATTTACCAGCACTTTCCAGGACTGCATGCAAGGCAAATAGTTTTCCTTGCAACACATCCATTCTGCTCCAAACCTAAGCTTGGTTTTGAGCTATGCTGGCTGTATGCAGGAAACTGTAAGTGCTGTAAATTGTTTGTCTAGCCTATAACTTTGAATGTTTGAAGTTAAAGATCCAAATGCCAGCAGAAATAAATCCTGACATTATCCCTAGGTGTTTATGCAACTTCAACATTTTATCAATTTTCTTCATAATTACAAGAAAAAATAAGAGGCAGTTCTAGAGGCTTTAAAAAAAAAAAAATTACTTCATTACAATAATACAAAAAGAACTTTCACTATTTTCTACATTAATGAATACTGATTTGCATAAACCAGACAGGGATTTGTTCCGTAAATCTTACGGCTGGCACCCATTCCTATTCTTCATCAGAAACTTCACCGTATGTTTTATTTTAGATATGTGTGAAATATATGTCTAATGCAGAAACTCATCATTTCCCCTTTCAAAATTATATCAAGGTTCAGATTTTTAGGAATACCATACATTGTGGGTTTTTTTGTTATTACTGCTTTTGGCTTAATCTTGATTCTTTGCAGTCAGTAGGCATTTTGTCATTGACTTCTTCGAGCAGAGGATCAACCCCTCAAGCAACAGTAGTATCTGGCTTCCTTTCTGAGGTTAACCCAAACCTTCTATTTCAATGGCCTATTAACCACAGGAGAAATAAACAAAAATACAAGTCCATCTCACAGTTCAAAGAACTGCTTAAATAGGGGTGATTTCACAGAATCTCAGTTTCAGCTAAAAGCACCATGAGATTAAAAGAAGGCTTTGCCAGAGCAATTGCTTTGCAGGTACTTCATCCGACTGTGACTTTGCAAACTTTGCTGTAGGTTTACACACTCCATGGCTTTAAGTATTTCTGAAGTACTGTATGGTAATAATTAGCAGCCAGAGGCAAAATAATCAGTGCTTGTTTCATTTAATGCTAAAGCCAAAACTAGGATATTTTCTGTTGGCTGAAATGTCAGACCTTATCTGCATTACTCTAAGATCAGATGGAAAAAATGCACTTTTAAACATGGTTCTGAATAAGACTCCATCCTTTGTAAATATGTTAATCTGAATGTAAGGTATGCCTTCTAGTGGATAGAGAGGTACATTTGAAATAGGCAGGTTGAGCTAATATATCAGCATAACTGATTTATGAGAAAACACTAATAAATAAATCCAAATTAAAATTAACAAGGTGAATCAACATTGAATTAATTTAGGTAAATATTAATATTTTAGCTCAGTTACATTCATGGTAATTCTTTGGTGGAAAGATGTTGATACTGTTTCTGAGCAAAATTTGTAGAAGAGCATTAGAGGTCTAGAGAAGGTGTTTCCATGAGGCCCATACTATCATGTGAACCACTTACCTTTCCAAAACATAAGCCCTCTCTGTACATCTAATGCTTTTTGTTCTTAACTGTTTTGTGAACACTTGAAATCTCATCCATGCACATTAGAAAAGCTATGGAGAAGTGCAAATCTTCCCTCACATGTTTCTGATGACGCGTGTGATTCATTTTCCTCCCCATCCCAACATAGCAGCAATTTGCAATCTTCTACTTACCAAGAAAGGTGTCACCTAAGTTATGGTAAATGAACAGTGAAGGATATCAAACAGCCAACTTCTGTTTTGTTGTTTTTGTTGTTTGCAGATCTGGAACATTAGAAATGGTTGAACCTATCAGATTTTTTTCTTTTCCTTTAAATTTTGAAAGTAAAATAAAAGTTGTTCATCTCAGACCTTGTATACCAAGTTTCAACAAGGAGTGAATTTTTATGGTCAAATTACAAAACCCTGAAAATAGGAGTTTATAATGGAAACGCTGATACAACCGTAACTATGGTATTGCAATTGCACCACTATAAGAAAATTGGTTTAGATAATATACCCTTCTGGAATGACTGCAGTTCTAAATGATCCTGCATCTCCATAAATCTAAGCTAACTCAGTAATTCAAAATTACTAAGATTTAAGTTTAGTACCAATAAGCAATAAACTTATGGCTATTGCTATAATAACCGTTGGTCTGTGCTCCTTTATTTCACAGCAGGTGGTCTTTGGGCTGGTTTGCAGCCTGAATGAAAATACTTCTAACTAATTCAAAACTAATTCCTGAAGTTGAGTGGAGGCACATTTCCAAACTTTCTCACAATTCCCTTTCACTAACAAAGAGCTGGTTTGTTTGGTGGGGTTTTTTTCTTTCCCCTTTTCTCTTTAATCAGTGCCTAAGCATATTGTCCCTTTTTACACTGTTTTATACTAATATATTATATGATGACAGCTGACTCACTGTATTTCTGCAAACTGTCAAGGGAAATACACTGAGGAACACGTAAGTTCCTCTAACCACACTGTGTCTCTTTACATCATCTTGCTTCCCCCTCACATTCCCTATACACCTAATATTCCAAATGCTGAAATCTCACGCCTGATTCTCCTGTCAGACTTACCAGCCTTATGTGGGCATGCCTTTAGTGACTGATTCAGGCCAGCAGCAAGTGAGAAGAAAACAAGGTTAATGAAGTCTAATCCCACAATTTACCAGACCCTAAAATCTCCTCTTTTTTTTGGACTGTGACATTAACAGAGCTGCATTTCACGTAAGGGTGAGACATGTCCCCTTCTGCCATGGGATTGATCCTATTGATGAGAAGTCTGGTGGTACCTTGCCTCTGTGTGAGGCAAGGGGTCCTGTTTGATATGCAGTGTAAGTCATGAACTAGAGATACTTCATTTCCCACAGATGCCTCTGTCAAAATGTCATGGTCTACTTCCCAGCCTGGATTTACATGTGAGCCATCCATATTCTGCCTATATGCATCTTTGGCACTTCTGCTTGAGATTACTTATCTTGGTCGTACTATGTAGATCTGATTTATAGTGTTCATTCTCTTGTCCTTGCCTCACGGGATGGTTTTGGTGCCACCAGTGTCTCCATCACCTTATTCCAGAGTGACAGTGAGAAGACAACTGCTCTTGGTGGTCTTACCCATCCCTTCTCCTCCCTTCTTCTCTGCATATCTGTCAGAAGTAAAATCAACAGGCACTATCAGCAGGCTGCAGCTTTCTCATCTTATTACTGTTGCTAGGATCCAGCAACAAACTTTTGGTAAACTAGCTCAGCTACTTAATCCTTCAAGAGGAGAAATTAAAAAAATAAAAATGGAAACAAGCTCGTGGGATAGACCGGCATATGAACTCTGCCAGAATGCTGCCTCTAAGCCTATCTTGAAAGGGGATCCTTATCTCATTAGAAACCCAACAGGGCCATTCAGCAGACCCCAAACAAACCTACCAGGTACAAACTGAAGTACTACTGCAAATGCTCACTTTTAATTTTAAAGTGCTCATAACGTTGTTTTGTTGGGTTTTTTGTTGTTTTTTCAATTAAGTGTAGATAGAGGGAAAGGTACATAAAGTTATGTCACACTTTTGGAAACACATCTATCCTCATCTGGTTTTGCTGAAGTTAAGTTTTTGACAAATAGCTGAAAATTAGGAAAAAAAAAAGGAGTGAATGTGTATTTGGAGTTTTTGTGCTGCAAGGACTTATTAAAAATCTTCATGTTAATCCTTTTCAAGTTACTCTCCACTCATCCTGGGCACCCATTAATTCATTCTGTGGTGTCTGGAAGCAAAGGGCTTCCGCAGTTTGACTCCAGTGTGCAATATATCACATGTACACAGTCCTTGAACTACAAACTGCCTAGAAACCAGGAACCTATTGGAGACAGTTCATTTTGCAGTTGCATGCTCTTATCTTGTTCCCAAAGTGTGTGCTGTCCGTCACCACTGGAGATGGTGCTGAGCTTAGGCAGATCTTCCATAAGACTCGCCCATGCACGCAACAAATGAAATTCAGTATCTCTAGAGATTCACTCTGAGAGTTTTCAGCTGGATCTGTTCCCTGATCCATCTCACAGTGTGGCCACACAAGCACACATGCTGGCATGAGGGAGGGTGTGAGAGTAAAGAGCCAGGGGATAGGATGTTCTGGCAACAGCATTGAGTAGTGTTAACTAACGTAATCATGGAGTTACTCATTTTTTTCAAGTGAGCTTACTATAAAAAGCTTGCATGAGCTAGACAAGGTCTGTATCTTTGTCAGAAATATTAGGGGCCACATAACCTAGAAAGGTAGAAAAGGTGAGGAGCAAGACAATTCCCCTTTTACTAACACATGATCAGTTGCAGACCATTCTACTTATATTACTAAATCATGAAATAATGTCCCACTTTTGTTTTGGTGAATTGTATTTTTTTTTTCAATCCAGTGAGATATAAAAAGACAAACTCTGTTCAGTTTCAGTCTTGAATTTCTCTGAGTGCTTCTGCAGCTTTAATTTTGAAACAGTTCATTCTATCACTTATTTTACAACAGAATTTGAAAAAAAAATTGTTGAATTTATGGCAATCTAATGGAGGGCTGGGAATGCTCCAGGTAGCAATTTTAAGAAAATAACTTTTAAAGATACAGAGTTTGTTTGTTTGTTTATTAAGGAATAAACTATTGGGTTAATTCCAAAATTAGGTATTAGGCCATTTTCAGGCATTGGCACTGCTTTTCAAAGTCTCTGAAGGCTTAGTTCCTGCACCGCTTATCCAAGGCTGAATGTGAGTTGACCTTGTTAGCCTCCACGGAAAGAGTTGAAGAGATAACCGTTGGGCAAATCTATTAAAAGAGGACTCATTCTTGGCATCTGTGCTGCTTCATTGCTGAACTATAGTAAGACACTATCCTTCTCTCAATGCCTTTTTTTCCTCCTAGCAGGATGAAAAATTGGAAGTATTTTAAGTAGAGGAAACACTACATAATTTAGAAGATCAATAGAGAAGCACAAGTAGGAAATTTCTGTAAAAACACTGGTAAGAGTCTACATAATAGCCAATGTGAATGGCAGAGAAACCTCTAGTCTGGGATATGCTCCCATGCATCATCTTTTCATTCTCAATAATGAAGACATTTACAAAGACCAACTGTCAGTGCCTAGCTTGTGAGCAAAAGAGTCTGAATTCATCAAACAAAAAGACAAATTATCTACTGATGGAAAACCACAACTCTGTTGACTTCAAGTCAAACTGTGCCAGCTTGTGAATTTATCCCAAACTGCTAGCTCGGTTCTCTTCCTTAGTGACCTTGAATAGACTTAGATTGGTGTGAAATAGATGAAAAATGGTCTGTAGCCTGTTATCAGCGCATTTCCCTACTCCCAGCCTTTAATCCCCTGAGAGTAGCAGAAGTGAAAAGGTTTCAAACTTCTTATGAAAATATTTTTCCACCATGCCTGTTCCCTAGCCCTGTCTGTTCTCCTTTCTCTCTGCATAAGCAGTTTTAGACTTTATTTAAGTGTCGCATTTCCAAGTGTTCACGACTCTGTACAAAGCTCGTCACACATCACTCATGCCTTATTTCACGGGTTGAGCTGGTAATTAGCATATTTCACAATTAGCCAGTGTATTTGCTTTGCTAATTTCATTCCATGATGAAGGTGCTAACTTGGCGTGAAGCTGTAATGTACTGGTTGATTTATTAAGCTTTCTCTGATGGATGAAAATCACATGCTGTGCCTTTACTGTCGGGGAAAGTTAACAACATCCATTTGTAAGAGATGGTATTTGAAAAGTGGTGTTGGTGTGATTGAATGTGTGAATCTGTAATGAAGCCAAATCAGATAGCTCCTTCCTGATAAAATAGTATTCAACTTCTGTGGTGGCTCTATCTTGAAACTGGGCTTTTCTGCCCAGATTCCTCCCCTAAAGTATGCAAGTACCACATACTCATCAGGTATTTAACACTAGATTTCTGCAGATGGGACCCAATAGCTGTAGAAGAGTTAAGTGCCTAAATCCTCTGGGAGCCTGCATCTTAACATTTGCTGTTCTTTTCTTAATGAAGCTGCACATAAAATGCATAGTTGACCAATCAATCAATCTATCTATTTTTCAGTCCATAGGCTTTCAAGCAGTCCTTTTGAGGAAGAACTCCCCTGTCCATGACCTCTGGTTGTGAAATCCAACATATTTATGTCCATATGCACTTGGTTTTTCCAAGCAAAATTTGACTTTGTGGTTGTAACTATAATATTGCACTAAGAAGTGGCAGAGCCCATTCTTTGTCTGCAGAGCCCATGGATAGTCTGCCATGTCCATATTATGACACTCTCCTATTCTTAGAAAAAAAAAGAGGCTTCGTGCCCTTTGCCAACCCAGAGCTGTACAAGGCCAATTAATTTGCCAGTATAAATGTACTGTTTAGTTCAATACAGTTAGTTTTCCTAGATTGCTAAACACATGAGATCCTTCTGTAGTTGATGGAAAGATGTGACTTGTCCACAGATTAGCATGCCCAAGGTATTACTTAAACTTAAAGGAACCTGTGGCTGCAGTTTACAATTTTTGTGTAAAAGGTAGCTATATAAGTTACTCACCATCTTCACCAGGATAGGCACGGCTCCAGACAAAATGGGAGAGGTGCAGCATAGGGAAGGTTTCTGTGGTTTCAATGAAAAGTCTGTGATGTGTTATGATGTAGGAATACACATTGTCATGGTGGAAGGAGCAGCTGAAGCCTCTGTTCCCTCTACTAGTTCTGCATTTTGTTCTTTTAGGATGCAAAAGATCTTTTCTATCTGTCCTATGTGGTTAGCCAGTCTGTCTGTATTAAAAGTGTTTTGTCCATGGTTTAGATATCCCTGATATTAACACATCCCAGAAAGGATCCACACACTCCTGAGGTGGTGATCCTTGTGGAAGGATCCCTGCTCCTTCACAGTATTCTGTGGCCTATGACTGGGGTATTTAAAGTCTGTTCTTTTCACCTTCCTATATTTCCCTTGATTTTAACTCCCCTAAAGATTATGTGCTGGAGAATTGCTTTTGAGAGAGCGCTTTGAATCTTCTCCTGTTTGCATGCCCAGAAAGAATAGATTAAGTTCAATCTCTCTCTAAAGCCATTGTATTTTTATCTTATATCTGCATTTTCTCCAGTGCATCAAATATGAGCTATTGACAAGTCAACATTAATCTGTCTTGTCAGCACAGTTTAGGCTTTCAAAGGCATAAGAAATCAGATTTCTCTGTATCAGAACTTGCATGTGTATCACTAAAATGTGAAAGCAGAAGGAAAAATTAAAGAAAAATATTAATAAGGCAAACATCCCAAGAATAGCATAACCCCGGAATACGGGTTAATTTTATTTTATTTAAGTAGATTAATAAAATTACACGGATGAAGTTAGCATAAGCTGATTATATACTTTGTTCTGATTTTTCTGCCTCTCTTTTCTCTTTAGGGTGGGTTCAGCTTTGCTTGGTAAAGCTATACACATATGTGATAACAGTATTAATAAAAACAAAAACTTGGATTCAGCAAAAAAATTAAAGAAAAATCTTTAATCTATATATGCTTCTAAGCATGTGTATACCTTTCCAGTTAAGCATGTGCTTAACTGCTATCAAATTTAGCAGCTTTAAAGATCAAGGCAGATTCAGAATAACCCATTTTCCTGCATAAAGTGCTTGCTTCTTGTATCTGCTCTTGAATTATATTAGCAGGTTTAGGACCAAGGGAACTGCTTTCCTACACAACTGAAAACGCTTTAGCCTGGATGTAACCAATCTTTCCCAGAGAAAAGCCAGGAAAACAAATTGTATAAAGAACTTTATTGACCCTAGTGTCTTTGAACTGCACTTCCACTCCTGTTATCAAAATACTTTCTGTGTCCCTTGCCTTCCTCTTCTGTAAGCACCCCATCCTTATGCCTTCAACCTCTTTTTATTCCTTGGCTCAAGCCGACTTTGTAACTCAGCAGAAGGCAGGAGCTGCTGCTTCACACACATGTCGCCTCAGTGTGAGCCCCCAGTTCACACTTCCAGCTGAGCTTAGAGACTACAATCATTAATTATTGTTACTCATGTTGCTGTTTATGCTCCAAGAGCTGCTTTTTCACCCCGGAAGAGTTACAAGAAACTTAAGAGATGCCGTTTGGCCAATCTTATATCATCAAAGGGTATGTATAACTCAGTACATTAAAGGATACCTTTACTGCTTTTTTTTTCATTACTTTTAGACTGCTGCTTAGATTTAGCCAGCTAAAACCTGTTTTAAACTAAACAAAACCTACCTACCAGATATGGAGTATTACAGAAGAAGAATGGCAGGTTTTTCTGTAGGCTAGGGCAAATGCAACCTTTCAGAAACACATACCTAGCACTTAATTAACTTAATCTGTCAAACTGTCATGGAAGTGCTATTGTAATTATGTGACAGTGATATGGATAGATTAATTATTTGAAAAGCAATATTTTTAGATTTAGGACAAGTCAATATTTCTTTTGCATTCAGCAGGCAAGTAAAATACCGTCCTCCTATATTTTATATATATACGTACATATATATTTATATATATATAAGGACTCTGTATGTCCTTAACATATTTCACTTATTGCAATTGATTTCCTTATCACAATTTCAGATACCATCTCCATGCGGGCACTCACCTGCTGCTGAGACAGCCAACAAGCAAGAACCAAAGTTCAGTGGTTAGCCATGGGGACATCACTATCCTTGTTAATTCCTCTTAGTCCAATGGCTGGACATGGATTACAGAAGAGAAGCAATTTTCCCAGTAAAGTTCCCTGAACTGGTGGGGTCAATGATTTCCATGAGGTTTGCCATCATCTTGCTGAAGAAATCAATCCTATGCCATTTAAATGTGACTACCTCTGAACTGCCCTGTCTTACCAGCTCTGGTGAGAAAGATGCTGGAGCCCTTACTGAGGCTGAAAATGCCTAGGACAAAACTGGAATTACCCCGTAGCTGATATCTGTGTTAGGAGATGGACTTCATGACTACTCTTAGTGTAGGACACCAGCATTGAAGAGAAGCCCTTTTGTTTTCTCCTACACAATACTTATTATTGAAGCAGCATCAGAGAACAGGGCTTGACAGAGCAATTTATGAGAACTTGCAAGCTTATTAAGGATCGCAACTGCAAGTTTATTAATGATCCCAAAATTTGAAGCTTGGTGTTTCCAGGAGCTGGAACCAAGGCTGATGACAAAAGGTGATAAGGAAAACTCATAATACAATACATACAAAGTGGATAAAGGCAAGGAAGCAAATCAGTTATGAGGATGAGGGTCCCTACCTGATGAGAAAGAGAAATTTTAATCCACATGATTTCAAGCATGACAAAGCAGCAAGCATAAACTCAGGTGTTTAAGCCCTAGGCCCTAGTTTCTGTCCTTCCTCCTCTCACTTCCCTTCACCAAATGGTCACAGAGCACTCTCTTGCTGTGCATGTCAATATGGCCCTTTTGAAAAGATTCATTACCCATCCCAGTTCTGGTCACTGGTACCATGGTTTCTTCAGTCTTTATACGTAACTGAAGTGCTATGTTTGGACCTTCTCTGATGTCCTGTGATGCATCAGCTGTCTTGTGCAGATTCTTGTTTAATCCTTAGATATTAGGCACCCAACTCAACAGTTTGCTACCCAGATGTTCAGCTCTCACATGCTGCATCCATCACTCCAGTAGTTAATCTCTCAGTGCTTTAGGCTGGCATCAGTTTAGCATCCTTACAGCTTAGTGACATGGGACATTCTACATAGTAGCACAGTGAGAGTTCTTGTCAGGACAGACACATGTTTCTGCAAAGTGAGTCTCCAGTAAGACAGGTGAACTCTTATGTCTGTTGGGGTAGAAGTAAAGGAGTTTGAGCATTCAGGCTACCAGCTGAGGAAAAGGGGCAGAGCAAAACTGACTGCTATGCCCCAAGATATGTCTTGCTATCAATGATAACATATCCTATTCTGAAGTCAAATATGAGTGTTTTAAGTCTAGGGGGAATGGAATTGAGTAAAACCATTCCTTTGACTTGAAACCTCTGGTTTCAAGCCAGTGAAGTGTCTAGAGAACAAGTACTGTAAGGAGTGGCTGAAAAAACTGGGGTTGTTCAGCCTCAAGAAAAGGAGGCTCAGGGGAGACCTTCTCACTCTCTACAGCTAGCTGAAAGGAGATTGTAGTGTGGTAGGAGGTCCGTTTGTTCTCCCAAGTAACAAGTGATAGGACAAGAGGAAATGGCCTCAAGGTGTGCCAGGGAAGGTTTAGATTCTATATTAGGAAAAATTTCTTTGCAGAAAGGGTTGTAAAGCATTAGAACAGGCTGCCCAGGGGAGCTGTGGAATTACCATCCCTGGAGGTATTTAAAAGACATGTAGATGTGGTGCTGAGGGGCATGATTTAGTAGTAGACCTGACAGTGCTGAGTTAACCGTTGGACTCGATAATCTTAAAGGTCTTTTCCAACCTAAACAAATCTATGATTCTGTCCTGTTGAATTCTCTGCAGTATCAAAGTTCTGTTCTGAAGGATTTATTAGCCATTTCTGAGTGAACAGAGTAAAACTGCCACCATCTTGTTTGTGAGTAGACAACAGAGTGATGTGGGGGACAGTGAGCTGCTGAATCTGTGATGAAGCGAGATTTGCTCTGTGCAGCCTGCAAGGTTGTCTTTCATGCAGCAAGCATCTTTCAGTAAGGCGTTACAGAGACAAACACCAAAGAAAGACCCTGACACCTCTGCTGTCTGTGACTCAGTTTATCCTCTGCAAATGACTCAGAATTTCTCTCTTCCCTGTAAATTCGACCTGATGCCACAAGATGGTGCTTTTAACTGCTGGTAAAATCTGCAGTGCTCACAAGCACAGGCTTCTTTCTTAAGCAGTCACTCTGGAGGTTTGGGGAAGAGGGAATTTTGCAGAAGAGAAAATTCAACCTGCATGAGGAGACACAGACAGAAGCATAGGCATATCAGTAAAACAAGAAATTCTGCACTGTCTTCTTTCAGCAATATTGGTACACTTGTGATCCCGAAGCAAAATACACTCCCTAGGTACCCTGACAGCTGCTGACAGTAAGGGACAATCTGGTCTGTAACAGCAGTGCCTTTTAACAGTGGCACTGGCCAGGCTCCATCAGGGCTGCACAGGCTGGAGGACTCGCAGCTCCAGATCAGCCCTGCAAAGCCTGCATGTATGCAGATTGCCCTGGAAGCATCGGCCCCTGTGTTTCCAGACTCCCAGACCATCTGTCTCCTGGCTCGGACACCAGCCAGTGGGATGCAGGTGTTTGGGCAGCCTGATGAGCGAGCTGACCCTTGAGTTAGGCAGTCCTGAGGATCCAGCACTTCACTGAAGCCACCAACCCCAGTGTCCAAGGAGCACACCATCCCTTTGGCTGCACATGCATTAAGAAAAGACTCCAGTTCTGCTGACATTTGCCATGAGTTGAGTAATATGTAAAAACAGCACTGACTTCTGCTCAAATCTCCCCTTTTCTCTTAGATTTTGTTCTGGCCAATTGGTGCTTCCTCTCTCTAGCCTCTCTGGGCTGAACAGAAGAGAAAATTATAAAGTTTAAATAAGAAGGCTGATGTTTCCTATGGTATGGGCTCATCATTTTTTATTTGAATGGGCAGTGCCACATTTGAGTTAAAAATGGCACCTCTCTTGAAAATCATTGCTCTGTGGTCTTTGACAGAAGTCTGGCCGGTGGCATCATTTGGGAAAGTGTGATGAATCTGATTATTTTGCTGCTATGTGTTATAGAACAGCTGAAGCTAAAGTCAGGATGGATGGAAGTGTCATCTTAAGTTGATTAGTGTCTCCTGGAGAGAATAAGGAGTTTCTGATATAATAGTAAGGGGCTATATGACTACAGTGTGGTAAGAACAGTTGCTAAAGGTTTCATCATCCTCAGGTAACACTCTGTAGTCTTAGATGACCTCTGTTAATCCAGGTAACTTCCATTCGATAATATATGTTGGCCAGTTTAGTTGTTATCTTTTGCAAATAATTTTCATTTCCAGTCTCAGGAGTAAATACCAAAAAAAAGTGTTGATGTTCTGAAGAGTACCTCAGTATCTGTTATATTTCACACAGGGAAACTGAAGAAGTTTAGTGTTGCAGTGCTATCTGTCTCATGTCACCTTTCTCCTTTCACTAAAACTTCCCAGCCAAATTATGAAGAAAAAATATTATTTATACAAAAATACAAAATGTACTGCTATTTTAAAGATGTCCTGAGCACAACCCAACAAATTAAGGCCTTTGCTATTGACTTCAGAATTTCATAGATTTATAAAGCCAGCTGAGATGGTTACAACCCCTAACATCTTTTGTACGATAAAGCAATAATGTCCTGTCCAGATACAATTGTATTATACTAAAACCACCTCAAATCATATGAGATGTTCCAGAAAGACACTCACTCTTGATGTCAAAGCACCAAGATGAACTACCAGGGATGTTCAACCTTCTCTGTTAAATATATGTGCACTGCTCTACTGTGATTTGCCTGGCTTCATCTTACAACCATTACTCATTTTCCTCAGCTGAAGAAGAAGTAAATGCCATAAAGGAACATGGTACATTAATTTACCAGAATTAGGTTATAGACCTCAGAACATATTCAAGCTAACTTCTTAGGATAGCAACAAAAGAAGCCTTAATGAGATACATCTTTTCTTATGTTAGACTTTTCCATGGTAAGAAGAAACATTTACATTGCAAAGACAAAGCCACCATTGTACATTCCAAATTCAAATAACAAGAATAATATTTTCTGGCTCCAGATTTGTGTTTCCATCTGGCTGAAGTGACTTGGCAACCAAAAGCATAAGCTTTGTTTCAATTCCTGGTATCAACAAGTACCCTTAAGGCATATTAGGGAGGTATGACAAAAATCTAGTGAATGCCAAAAGCAGTGAAGCTTAGTTATTGGCTTGCCAGCATGAGAGAAACATAATCTGCATTTTGTAAGTATGAATATAGAACAAGCCCTGGCATTGCAAGCTGCTGTCAGTCAGGAGGAACTTCCTACTTCAGAATATATTCCATTTTATGCCAATTTATTTTTACAGTGTGGTTTAGTGAACAGAGAATTAGCCACAATGGTCTGGCATAAAGCAACGTATGTGTATGCTTTGTATACACATTTTCTTATTCCACTCCATTACACTTAGCCCATCATTCTTTGGGTGAAGGATAACTAAGAATGAGTTCATCTCAGAGCTTTCTTGGACATTATTTTTAGTATCCTAAAAGTGACTTGAAAGAGTTTAAAATTCTCATGCTTTTTTCAAGCCCTCCATCCAGGGTGTCTCCGTATCAGAGGCCTTAGCTTCTGCACTTCTCATGGAGACAGAAATGAGTCTTCATTGATGATCTTGGCAGAATTTGTATCAAAATCTGATTCAAATAAGATATGGAAACCTTTAGTATGAAGTAAACAATAATGAATAGGACATTCCACTTTGAATCTTCTGCTTTTATCTGGGTTTGTTTTTTATTTAAGCTGTTCACTTCAATCCCACTTCCTCAACTAGAGGTTTCAGCGTTGGACAGCTGTGTTCTAGGTTTCACTGGCCAAGGATGTATGGTCAGGCAAGAGGGTGGGCTGAGGCTTGAAGACATCAGTGGATAGATGGAGTTTGAAACATGGGTGTTACGATAGACCTTTCTAAGAGAAACCCACCAGCTCTCTGATTTGTCATCCTATGGTTCCTGAGCAGTTTACAAGGTGCCCCAGAGCAGCACTGAATGAGGAAGACATCACACAACCAGCCATAGGCTTGTGTAGGCTGAGCTTGTGAGATGGCTTGTGAAATGGCTAATCTGGTTCTTGTGAAAGCAAACAAATCCGTGGGAGCTGCTGAAGATACCACTACTAAATTGTCCAGGTATCTGGCTACACATCCTTATCTTCAGCCCATCGTGTAAAGCCGGACATGTGAATGTTTTGGTATGTGACTTACTGGGCTTTGGAGTTCAGCTTCCTCCATCTAAAAGAATCAGGCATGAAATTTTTCCAGACGTTGGCCTTTTTTATTGTTTTTAACTTTGACTGGTCTACAGCAATGACCTCGTGGCCTACATGTCTCCCGTTATTCCACATTCTAAGTTTTCCATTTCTTATACTTTCAGGCACAATGGGAAAAATCTAACACAACCATCTTTCCCCTTTGCCCAGATTTTTATTGTTGGCAAGTTTCACCTCAGAGGACAGTTACAGGGCTGAGCTCACCTATTTCACCAGGTCAGACCAGGAGCCTGGAGCAGTGTTTGCCATCGGTTCCAGGATGTGACCCCAAACACAGTGAAACTTCATAGGGTAATTTTTTTCTTATTATGCAATTGATCAAATCCCAGTGAATAACAGCCAAACTCTAGCAGATTTTCAAGTTCATCAGGTCCAAGCAGGTTTCAGTCTCATGAAATGTCTGCAGGTAAAGATTATGGAGAAAAAAATAGAATTTGAACTCTGACACAAATGTCTGCTTCTCTTTCTGCTGCCTTACAGTAGGGTGAGTGATTGCAGACACATTTCTATAGCATGTATTTTATCCTAACAGAATTCTTGAGCAGCGGCTTTTATAGCTGGCAAAGTAATTATTTGCCTTGGAAAATGGTCTACTGGAACAACAACATAGTTGTACTACCTTTCCTATACTAGGGGTTACAAGGCCTGGTTATCTGAGCAAGCTGCACCACCAGAAATGCTAACTAACCTCTGTCTCCTGCCTGCACAGCTCAACATAGACAGCCTCACTGCTCTTGCCACTGAGATAAATCTGTTTCTGACTGGTGGATGGTAGTGCGGAAGGGGAAAGAGTCAGCATTGCCATTGTCTTTCCCATGCCTTCTTCTCCCCCAAGCCCAGCTTCCCAGGGCTGCTCCAGGCTCTGCCTACAACTTCTCTTCCCCATTCCATTGCCCTGAAGTAGGACCAGACAGATTCCTTCCCACTCTTCACTGGAGTAATGGAAATCAAAGAGCCCCAGGAAGTCAATCGTGACCAATCATCTCCTGGGCTGCAAAACAAGAAGGGTGACCAGCAAGTTGAGGGAGGTGGTGCTCCCCATCTACTCTGCTCTGGTCAGACCCCACCTGTAGCACTGCATCCAGCTCTGGGTCCCCCACTACAGGAAAGACTTGGACTTGTTAGAATATTTCCAGAAGTCCCTTTTTATCGGACCTTTTCTAAGAAAGCTAGGGAGAGACTTTTTACCAGGGTCTGTAGTGACGGAACAAAGGGCAATGGTTTTAAACTGAAAGAGGTAGTGTTAGATTAGACATGAAAAAGGCATTTTTTACAGTGAGGGTGGTGAGACACTGAAACAGATTTCCCAGAGAAGTTGTGGATTCTCCATTGTTGGAAGTGTTCAGAGTCAGGTTGGATGGGGCTTTGGAAACTTGATCTAGTGAAAAGTGTCCGTGGCAGATGGCATTTAAAGGTCCCTTCCAGCCCAAAGCATTCTATGATTCTACAGTTCTATAAGGGAATGTGTGAGATAGGAGGTACTTTTGGGAAAGAAAGGGACCGACAGTGGAAGAGCATGGTACAGGCCCACTGTAACCTCACAGTATGATCAGCTGTTGAGGGGACGCTAATGAAAGGTAAGAAAGGGGTAAAGGTAGTTTTCTACCAGGAACAGCTTCCTGAAATTGTTCACTGCCCTTCAAACATTCATTAACCCCTCTTGCTTTCATCCCTAAGGCCCCATTCACATCTCTGGAACTTCCTTCAAACCCACATCTTCATCCTTCAGAACCCCACTGATCCTTCTTGTGACTCATCATGACATCTATCTCCATAAAAGCTTTCACACTTCTTCTGTCACAGTCACAAAATGCAATTTTGCCCAAGATGTCTCAAATCAGCTCTGCTACAAGGCATAGGAAAAGATTTAAGATGCCACAACAGGCTTAAAGAAATCACTAACAGTTGCAAACATGCTATTTCAAGTGAATGCAAGTGTTCATGAACATCTGTATTTGTATGTGTGCATGCACAGTGGGGTGCATGATATAGCCTACATGGTAGACACCAACACTGCTTGAAGACTTGTCTTTCCTTTCTAATTAGGTAGTGAGTAGTAAAAGAATTAGTTTAAAATGGCTTCTACAGCTGTTTGACATTTTGCTTCACAACTAAATGCAGATCACTCTGTGTGAACTTATGTGTTCACTTCATTGAAAAAGGGACTGATGTCAGTTCGGAAGAAAATGTAGTTGGTCTAAGGATATATATCAGGTTTTACTGCTGCCTGGTAGGGGTTCAGGAGATCTGACTTCTTCACTTTAGACCTGGAAAAATCACTGTTTTCTTAGTTCCCTTTAACAGGAAAACTTTGTTTTTGCAGTGAAATTGCAGCCACTTCGTTATATATATATATTATTATTTTATATATATATATTCTGAACACCGATTGAACTAAAACTGAAAGCAATTTTAAATTACTCTAAGTAATAACTGTAGTCCACAATTAGTGACACATATAGGAAACCAGGAAACTTATCTTCTCGGTTCTGCTGTATTTAAAATTCTGTCTTATTTTAAAGAAGTTCAGTCAGGCACAGACAGGGAACTTGGTATGTTTAAAAGATAAATACAACCCCTCTCAACACACATACTTCAGCTTCTTACTTATTCTAATGCTTTTTAGTCGTCGGTGAGAATGCATTGGGCATTTTCTAATATTTTTCATTCACTCTCTGATAATTAGACTGATTGGCAGCTGAATATTAGCTGCAAAAGTTCCCAAGTTTACAAGTTAGACCCACAGTAGAAGGAATGTTCCTCAGAGCGTATCATTATAAATCCTTTGAGTAAGCCAGGGTTTTTAATTTGCCCATTGAGAGTTTAAAGATCATAGAATGGAGTCATAGAATGTATTGGGTAGGAAGGGACCTCTAAAGGCTATCTACAGGCCCCTACAATAAGAAGGGGCATCTCTAACTAGGTCATGTTGCTTAGGCCCTATCAAGCCCAACCTTGAATGTCTCCAGGGATGGGGCCCCCACCACGTCTCTGGGCAACCTGTTCCAGTGATTAACCACCCTAATATTAAAGAATTTTTTCCTAATGTCCAACCTAAATCT
Organism: Eurystomus gularis; assembly: GCA_013400335.1. Classification (NCBI taxonomy): domain Eukaryota; kingdom Metazoa; phylum Chordata; class Aves; order Coraciiformes; family Coraciidae; genus Eurystomus; species Eurystomus gularis. Next base: position 28,953 of record VZZY01009667.1, on the reverse strand, counting down.
ACCCTTTTCTAGCTTAAAACCATTATCCCTTGTCCTTTCGCTACAGACCCCCAGGAACAGATCTCCTGCCTTCTTAAAAGCCCTTTTCAGGGATTGGAAGGTCGCTATAAGGTCCCACTGAAACCTTCTCTTCTCCAGGAAGGTATACAATGAAATTATAGAGATGTGTCAACATTTTGCTATCTATTGTTCGCAATCTTTCCTTTAGGGACAGGCAACATTTGTGCACTTGAAAGATATTTTTGGAAGTTCTGCCTTTCTTCATGGGCTGAATTTGCAGACCCTGCTGGTGTCATTTAAACAGAGCTTCATCAGATCTAAAGAAATCACAATGTTATAGGATGTCCAAGTATCTTCATCCACAGTCTCACACAATGGGTATGTGTACTTTTATCTATTTATTTTCTTTTTATTTTCTTTCTGTAGTTACTCAGACACAAAAATGACATTCAAAGGCCATTCTAATGTCTCCTCAAAAATGAGACCTTGGAGTAAAGGCCTAAATGCATAAAGGTTGTTGAGATTTTACAGAACCCAGTTTTAAGCTTCATTCTCTAGAGAAGATTTTCCAATTTTACATTAATTACCCATGCCTAAATACAATCTAGTTGTCACCTGAGAGTGAGATTCACAAAGCCGGTGAACTCTGGAGAAACACTAGAGCTAATGGCAGACCTGTACCACACAGATAAATTTACAGATCCTCACAGTCCCTTTCTTAAAGCTCGTTATGTAACCTAGTTAAGTATTTTCTGATAGTAAAATGTGTAGCTACCGATAAAAACCAGGATTTTTAGGGACACTAAAATATTTTCTATTATAAGGTATTTTATTATAAGTGAATTATAAGTAGATTAAATACATAGGAGTTAAAGATATTATTTTAAATGATGACACAGACTGATGGGGTGCAAGACAAACAGCTCTGTTTTCCCACAGAATAGCAAAGTCATCTGTAGCTTTCAAGGAATACATGATTGTGTATGGAGGTAAAAATTAAAATGACCTGAAAAAGAGCACCTCTTCCAGAAAGGAGAATATTGTTAAAGATTAACCAAACTTCACCATTAAGTAGGAAGTCCGGGTTAATGATCCATATTTCAGTTTCTTTTCTAACATCCATCACCACTTCGTTGTTATTAATTTATTCATCCTCACTGCAATGCTGAATACCTTTCACTTCCGTCAGGCACTGAGTAAGCAACAAAAGGTTTCTAAAAGGATATAGGGATAGAAATTAAATCAGAAGTTGAAAGCAGGAATTTGTTCTTACTAGGGTCCTTCCTGAAAAGACCAAATACTTGAACTTCCATTTAAGAAGAAAAGAAACTCAGCCCTTTACCTCCACATTCTTAACACACATTTTAGCCACTGAAGTGTTGTACGGAGGTGGGACACTACCAGCAGCATCCAGGAGCCCAGTCTCTGTGATGCACGTCAAGTACCTTCAGAGGGTGCTCATGATGTATGGTTCCTCAATGACACGAGGCAAGGGAACATCATCTTTGTGAGTCAAAGCTGAACCCATATTCAGCAGGAAGCAAATGCTTATGTGCTCATTTGTAAAAGCTCATGGTGTACCAAGCTCTGAGGAATTTTACTGTAGGAAAACAATAAATTTAGGTTAGTGGTTGGACACAATGACCTTAAAGGTCTTTTCCAACCTAAGCGATTGTATATTTCTAAGAGACAGCTACAGCTCTTAAATGACTATACAGACAATTAGGGGAGTCAGAGAACTGAACTTTTAAAATATAACAACTAATTACATGTAAGTTCCATTTTATATTTACAGAATATTTTCACAGTAAGCAATATGTGTGCCAACACCCATTTACTTAATTTAAAACATAGATGACACTGTTACCTATGGTCCATATGGAACAATATATTACAATGGAGCAATCCATTGAAATACCACTTAGCCCTAGTCAGATAATGCCCTGAAACTGCAGACATTTATCCAAACAATTTTAGGTGATTAAGCAAGGACGGGCTTCATTTTCCTTGCACTGACTTTGTAAATACCAAATTTTTACTTAAAAATAGACAGAATTTATGTGTTCCTCTTTCAAAGTCATTGACTGGTCAAAGCTTGAAAGCATGTTCAGTACTTAGTTCAGCTAAAATTAAAGACCAGAATAAAAAGATTTGTGGCATTTTTATGAATTCCTTGAAGGTTTGAACACTCTTATCCAGGTAGTAGAGGCTGATAGTTTTAAACATAGATTCATAGAATTATAGAATCATAGAATGGTTTGGGTTAAAAAGGAACCTTTAAAAGACATCTAGTCCAACTTGCAACATTAATATTCTACTTGTCAAATCTTCATTTACAGCATATTTATATTCCTACATAAAATGACAACATTAAAAACTTAAAATCTTCAGATTTCAAGTATGGTGATGTTATTTCTGTATGTACAGAAATAGGACAAGACTAATGTCATTATCTCACTAAATAAATTACTCTATAGACAGAAGTCATCCCTTATTAAAGCCTTATAAAACTTTATTAAAGTCAAGAACTCTGAGAGTTGGCTCAGAGACTGATTTTTCTCATTGAGAAAAATCCTGCTCAATTCCATAATTAATAGGGGGGTGGACTATGTAACTCCAGAATTCTTCCTTTGAGTCAATACTTCTGCAGCTGATTCATCCAAACAAGCAAGATGTCATCCAGGATATTTGATGTTCCTTTTCCACCTCAGTGCTATATATAGTGTAATTATTGTTTTTGCAATCAGTAACCAAAGAAAAAAATCAAGTCAAATCTCAACTGTGAAACAGAATGCCTGATTCATCTTCAAAACCGTGTTGCTTGAAAGATAGGGCTGTTGAATTCAGTGAATGATCTGCAAAGCAGAGCAAGGAAGGTGTTATATACAGCATGGGATAGCATGTAATAAGGAATCATCAGGCTGGAGCCAGCTTGAGGCAGCATGTACGTAGTGTTTGGTGCTTTCTGGCACAGATCTATAAACTTCGGCATCTGCGACATTTGCAGACCTGCACTTGAGGTTCTGGGTTAACTTACACTATGCCTGCTGGGATGCTTTTGTGATGTGCACATAATCTGAAAGTATTTTTATTCCTCTCTAAAATATTCAGAACTTTATGAGGTTGCAAATTTTCTTACAGGGTAAAATAATTCATTACAAGTCCTCAGACTAAAGGTAATTTCCTAAGGCTTTAGAGGTCATCTCATAAGAGCTTTAGCAACCATTTCAGTTTTGTACAGTACCGACTAAAATTACATCTTATGTGCAGAGGATTAGTGAAAGGCTGTGACCCCTGCTTGAATGAACACATTCGCAAAGACTGCACCTGCATTAGTGAATCCAACAGTGCTTTGCACTTGAACTTGACTTTTGTCTACATTGCTGAGGTGCTGCAATGGTGCCTGAAGCTGTTTGGGTTTGGATCCATGAGCACTGTCCCCATACACTTCCTAGGCAGGTTTCAGGAGCTACACCAAACCTCATCTGTGCCCAGTGAGATGCAGACTCCCTCTTTCATCTTTCAGAGAATGTGGCAGGTTATGATAGCTGGTGCCATGGCAGCAGAATAGGAACTGACAGTGTTTAGCATAAGCAGGTAGTCTTCCAATAATGAGAGGTCGGTTGACATGCCCTTGCCATCTGTGAGTGTGATAGAATGAACGGAAAAAGTCACCATGGGAAATGCATAAGTCCCAGAGTGTTGTTGAAACATCTCAGGTATGACCTTCAAGAAGAAGCCATAGTAACCCACTTTTATATAAACGTGTAATGGTGTTTGTGACCCAAACTTTATTTATATGATTTCAGGCTAGTAGATTGAGTCACGGTTACCCCAACTAGTGTATTGCTAGCCTGGTTTCAATGCTATCATGGTATGTATCCATCTTTCATCTGTACATCTATTTTTGGCAGTCATTATATACCTTAACGACATTTGAACCCACTCTTTAACCTATTATGTTTGACAAAATAAAGAGATTTCACTGGCTGTACCTAAACTTAACACTGTGCCCACGGGCACAAGTGCGCAGACAAGCCATGCCATACCATTAAAGGTTTTTAACTTCCAAAACCAGGCAGCCACATCCAGTCTCTCAGTAGTAGTCTTTGGTCTATGTTAACTCTCAGATCCTGCCGAGGAATTGTTTGGGAGAGTGCAAATTGTCCCAGGCCAGCAGCAGGCCAGGATCTATCCAAACACAGCAACCAGGTGCCAGTGCTCAAGATTATTTCCTACTTTTGCTTTACTTAGTGGCATTAAACTCATTGTAGGCATGTATCCTAAAATGACGTGAAAATTGCTGACTAGAAAGATAACAGAAATGGAAATTTGTGCCCCTGACAGGAGAAAGGTGATGATAGTCATGGAGCTCTTCAGATACTTGGTCAGGTGTACAGCTGTAGATTTCCCTGTATTGACTGAGCTCCGTTGACTGCAATGTGATTTGAACACCTAGCGCACACCTTACATGTAGCCACTTAAATATAGATGTCTTAATCTGCCAGCTAAATCCCATCTGCAGGTTCATTAGTTCTACTGTGCACAAAAATTATCATTTAGTATTGAGAGTGCTGCACTACAAAGTTGTCAGCTAGCACAACATCACATTTGTTTTCAGAGATACTATAAAGATGTCAAAAACCCCTTCAGTTGTCAATGATTACAGAGTTTCCCTGCCCAACCACACAATCTCCACACCAAATGCAAATGGAAAAATCTAGTTCAACTATTGCTTCATCCAGCAGTAAAGCTGCAATTAATAAGCTTAATTTTTATGGTTAGGATGTGTTTGCAATAATAAGCATAGTAGGCTGGGATTATAATTAAGCATTTCCAGTTTTGCAGGATTCAGGAGCTGTTGCTTAATGAAGCTCAATGTGGTACTGTCAGTAACAAGTCTCATAATTGCTTACAGGGAAAAGGGAATTTCAACAAATGCTCCTTTGTACAGGTGGCTGGTAGAAATTGCTTCCAGTCAATTATGCTTTCAATTACTCTGGATGAATGAGGCAGGATCCTTTAGCTCATTATAAGCCCAAATCCACAATAAGTAAGTAAATATTTTGACACAGCATCGAAACTAACTTCTGTAAAAGCATGTATAGTATTTATAAGCATTGATAAGGTCACATATTGTATAATCATCATTCAGCGTGTTAGTGCCAGCTAAAGGAAATTCATTATTTCACTAGCCAGTCGATATCACTGGAGTAATATTTGAATACTGTGAGCAGTAAGTACTTTTCTGAAATACTGTCAGAGATGATATAGCTGATAAACACCCGTGTCTTGTATCACCTCTAAAAAATGAGGAAGTTAAACAACAGGAAAACGTGTACCTTGATCATGGGATAAAGTGTGTATTAATCCATATTGTATCGGAAAAGCCATTTCTATCCATTTTGGAGTAGAATTTTATATCACGTTACATCAGAGAATGGCTGCATAAAAGTAAGATAAAATATTCTGGCCTTTTATCGCAACAACAGAAAGTATACTCTAGCTACCCTGAAGATTCATTTGGCATGGCTCAGGTTCAGATTTTGTCATCCTCGCTTCATCTCCCTGTTTCTGGAAGGAAGTGCAAATATGAGGTAACTACCATCCACTTTCAGGGGAACTGGTTGTAAACCATCACCACGATGAAAAGACCAGAAAACAACTTGTCTAAATGTCCCAGGCTCTAGGAAAAGAGATTTCTGTTAAGTAAACACTGATTTTAAACCATAGGTAAAATGACTATGTCTCAAGAAAAAACAGATCACTTGAATGCCAGTGGATCATATTATTATAACAGCAATTAAAGTCTACGGCTCTTTAGCCACATTCCATTTCTAAATAATAATGACAATAACAATGGTAAACCTCTGCAAATATTTTTAGAACTGCAAGTGAATGACTAAACTAATATTTATTACTTATTTCTAGGGATCTAACCGAAGCAAATGAAGCAAAAGAGAGTATCTCCTCTTTCGAACTATAGAAAAACTAACCACTTGCTTTGGAATGATGTTTCATTATGCTTTGTATATTATCCTCTTCATTAGGGCTAGACAGATAGGCGGATAGAACACCATCCATGCTATGGATGCATAAGACCATGAATTTTAGGTAGGGTTTCTGTCTTTACAGTTACTCTGAGTGTTAAATATCAATACCTCTGCACGAAGACAAATATTTGCATGATTCTGTTCTCCTGTAAACTGCAAGATTAAAACTACAAAGTATGCCATTGAAATGCCAAGGTAAATGCTGAGTGACCATGACTAAACAAATGCAACAAACTGACCTTCTGTTTAATTAGGTGCACATGATCTCATCATTTCTACTCCACTTGCTATGAACTTGTTACTTCCAAGGTGGTACCTTGCGTACATTCAGGAGAATGAGCGTATAAAGGATGCTGTTTATTTGAACTGAACTGAGAATATGAGATCCATCCACAAGTCTCCTTGACTAAGCTTTGAAATTACTGATTTTTGGCTAAGGTGCTGCTGCCTTACTCTAGCAGGGTTTTCAACTTTTGATCCATGGCACCACAAGTTCTCTGAATTACTTCTACTACTTTGAAAAAATATAAATAAACATGGAGTGGTTAAAAAGAGAATAAAAGAGTCTTTATTTTTTCTTAAATATCTAAAATTTTACTATTCTCCTTCCTGCTTTTCCTTGTTCAAAGAGGACAGTAAAGAGAGGTCTTCCTGGCTGTAGACTCTCATGATGTAAATTGCAGTGAGGAATCCTTATCTGTAGTCACAGAAAATGGTAATCATAAAATGGTTTGGGTTGGAAGGGATCTTAAAGATCATCTAGTTTCAACCCCCCTGCCCTGGGCAGGGACACCTCCCAGTAGACCAGGTTGCTCAAAGTTCTGTCCAACCTAGTCTTGAATATATCCAGTGTTGGGCATCTACAATCTCCCCAGGCAACATTTTCCAGTGACTCACCACCCTAATATTAATTTTCTATGGTGAAAGGTGATTCATGGTTAGCAACAAGGAAACTCTTGTTACCGAGGAAGGATATATTCTGTGTTTCCGTTTAACACATTTTCTTAGCAGCCCAAGAGCAGTTGTGGATAATTTAAAGTGCTTGGACAAAGTTTGGGAACAACTTATTGTGACAAAAAATATAAGCTGGTTTTAAGAGGACATTTTATGAATTGAAAGGAAACTAATTCAGTTATCTGCAATATCAGCAGGACTAGACTTAACAGCTTAAAAAGTCCCTTCTAGTCTTGCATCCTAGACTTCTTCTGACATGGAGCTATAATAAGTACAGCAATCATTTGTCCCACAGTATGTTTTGAGAACATGATTTGATGTTCTTTCATGGAATCATAGAATCATTTAAGTTGGAAAAGATCTCTAGTATCACCAAGTCTATCCTTCATCCCAACAGCTCCCTGACCACTAAACCATGTTCCGAAGTGCCACATCTATTCATTTTTTTAACACCTCCAGGGATGGTGACTCCACCACTTCCCTGGGCAGCCTGTTCCAATGCCAACCGCTCCTTCAGTAAAGAAAAAGATTAAATTATCTAATTGCTTATTCCCACCATTTTTCCAACTGGCTTTTCAGACAGTGCCTGACCATGAGTGCTTAAACTTCTGTCAGCCAACATTTCCAAAACTATACTAAATACTACTGAGGACTAATATAGAATAGATTGCGTGAAACACTTGTTGAGACAAAAACTCTGGAGAATGCAAGGGAATTCCTCAGAGCTAGCTGGGAACGGCCATACCACGAGGGATTCCTTAGCTGGTAAGCAGTCCACATGGCCAAAACATTCCGATTCCATAAGATACATACAACACAGAGATAGCTGCTGTGCCCCCCACTGGCACAGTGGCTTTCAGTGTTAAAAGCCATTTTCTACACTTCCACACACACTGCAGCTGTGCAAATCTGCCATAACATTGAGTCAGGCACTAGAACAGAAGGGCCCCAGCATCAAGAAGTCTATTGTTTCTGTTTGTTCTGCAGCCCTCGTATCAGTACTGTATGACGGAGTTTGTTTTCCAAGGACAATGTAAGACTTCATTTATTTTTAATCCTATAAAAAATAAAGGTAAAGCCACTTTTAATCCATTTTTATTTGTCCATTAAATTTGACATTAAATATCAGGGACTATTTAAATATAACACTCCTTTGGGTGTTGCTGGGAGTCATTCTGTGTTAAGCCAGGCTGAACTGATTGTGAAATGATAGTAAGAGTGTATTTGATTTTAAATGATAGATAGTGCCTAAAGAAATGGCAGGGATTAGCTGAAACTTGCAACAAGTGTAATACAAATAAATAGCTAAAGAATACCTACTACAAAGAATACCTTCAGAATATATATGAGGCTTCACGGATCCTGAAAGCTGTGGTACCATGACAGCTATACTAATTTACTGTAAAATCAACAGGTAAATTGACCCAGAGACAGCTTCTTGTTCTGATCGTATTGCTCACATAGCAACCTACTGATGGCTATGGTAACAGCCCGGTAAAAGCCTAAATATTGCTTATACCACTTGAAAATACACATGACAAGGACAGAAAAGGTTTCTCAGCTTGAATGTGGTAAGATACTGCTTAGAATATAACCCCAAAACAAGTAAAAAGAAAGAAAGTGTCTCAAATTACTTCATATCTTGATACAATTAATTTCTACAGTCACTAGAGAGTTTGAAGATGAATTCTCACTCCTTTCATTAAAGGTTCATTGATTTTAATTTTTAAAATGGACATCATAGAGTAATTATGCCAAAATAATGGCAAGAAATGTTTTGCTGTATCACTTCCAAATGAGACAATATTATGAACTTCTCTTTTACCACTGAAATGTATTACGTAATAACTTAGTATCATTTTATTATCTTGCTTAGTTTGAATAATTTGCAATGGCAAAACCACCAAAAGCCCAATATACACCAAGCCATTTTATCTGTTACACGCACAAAATTGCAGAAGCTGAACTCAGTGGATGCACAATCGCTTTTCTGTGTAAATGAGAGTGTCCTTTTGTCTACATAAGTCTGCAGTTCCCAGTAGTATATGAACAAAGGTGACAATGATGTGGTTTTTCAGTTTGAATTGGGCTAGAGTCTGTATCTTTACCCAGAGGACCGAGCTCTTACAACTGCTGGGCCGTTTGGTTCCTCCAGTGCTTTGCGGTGGAACTACAAAATACACAGCAGAAGGGTTGAACGATTCACCGATATGTTTATTTTACCATTCCACCTCTATAGGAGTTTGTGCAATAGGACTATTTCTGCTGTAGGATTGAGGCAGTTTCCATGGTGTTCTAATTATTCCTTATTTTGGACAGAAAGATACCTTTGGTTTTTTCCTATCTGAGCAATGCACCCTTTGATTGAGAGCCCATAATGATTTGAACCCTCATTTGAAAAGTGATTTATATTCAAAGCATCATTTAAACAATTGCCTAAGACGATGAACGTATTAAAAGCTCGTTTTGATCAGAGGAATGTAAGCAAAAATGCTAAAAGTATCTATTTGCCCACCTTGTCCTGAATGAGAACGAACAGGAGCACACATTTCAGCTCTTTGCTGAAGTGTAGACCTGGCTTTGTGGTTTTGTTACAAAAAAATGAAACAAAAACATTATGTAAGAAGTGTCCCAAAATGTGAGATGTATCTTCTGAAGTGTATTCACCTCACTGTGTGTCCTTTCAGATCAGTTCCTTTCATCAGGATACATGGAAATTTTCCATGGGTGTTTGCCAAGAGCAATATATCATCCTAAGGTATTGCGATGTGTTAAGGATGGTGACTTCCCCTATTTCTAGAGCAACAACCTACCTTGAGGCTGGCAATGAGGGAGAGCTAGTCATGGACACCAAGCTTGGGAGTCACAAAGGTCATCTGGACTCTTGTCTTGTGACAGACCATGCTTGGAGACATCTCAAGGAATTTGCCCTGGCCTTTACTTTTCTTGTAACTGCTAACAAGCCATAAGCCAACAATGAATTTTATTTTTACTTTGAGCCTTCCCACACTTTCCTCCATAGTGATTTCAGGCACAGATGTGGCCTTTATGTGTGACTGCAGTTCAACTTTTTGAGGTGGTTTGCAGTACTAAACCATCTCAAAAATCTCTTTACAGCCACAGTATTCAATCTGTGCCTTATAAACCCACCAAGAACTATTCCCTTAGCCTATAAACCACTACTAACCGTATATCCTCCTCCAGTATTTAACGCCACTGTCTATATGATATGCAGAGCCCAAATTTACTACACTGAAAGGTGAAGAACTTTGTTTGTCCACACAGGCAACAGCGTATAGTCCTTTCGTTCTACAGCCTAGACTACATCTACACAAGTGATGCAAACATTACCAAGCCTGTCTTCTGACTCTGAGGCCAAGTCATTGGGCTCAGCTACAGCTGTTACACTCCAGACATTATGGCTGGATCCTAAACTATTAGCTGGGGATGGTCCTTGGTCCATGGTAACTCCTGAACTGGGCTTGTCTAGAGTGTTGATCAGCCTGAGCTCCAGCTATGGCCTGTGCTAACAGCTTAAGCAACAGCATAGCATCATGCCCTGTGTAATTTATAAGTATGCATTAACTGAAGAGCTGTAAGTTGGGAAACTATAATGAAACAACTGGCTGTGGAGCTGATGAAAACTATCATGAAACATCCCAACACCGTGAGATTTGTATGCAGATGGGCTGAGAGACTTACCAAGCAGACTTGTCTGCTCCGTATCCTGCAGGTATTTTAACTTTCCTTGCAGGGGTGAAATCTGGCAAAACTAAGATCTTGTGTTCAACTCTGTTAAGTCAGACGATGTCTTAGTGACTGGAGAATTTCAGAATGAACATCCACATTCAACACTTACTGCCAGGATTAAGACAACCCCTTCCTACATTTGCATACGTTTTGTTATTAGTCATTCAATAAAGTCACACTCTTTGACGCATTAATTATATGTCCTTTGTGAGACAGTTTTAGAGGAACTCTCCAGGTGATTAAACCTGCAGCACTTCAAGGGAATTCAAAGATGGTTTTTTTCCTTTTCAGAGATGAGTATACCAGCTGTGTTCATCTAGCCTGTCACTGGATCTCATCTGCCTCAGACAGGAAGGTATGAACTTGAAATCTGAGGTACCTCCAGACAGCTGTGGTGTTTCCTTAGAAATCTTTTGGGAAGACGCAACATATGGTCATCAGAAACACTTCTTGCAGCCCTGGAAGTCTTCAGGTACTGCTGGCAAACATCTGCCCCAGGCTGGCACCTAAATTAATACAGTGTAAGATCAGAGAATTCAAAGAAATATCTATTTTAATAAATGCTTTTCCTTAAACCTTTAATTGCTTTTTAGGACCCAGTTTATGCTGCTTTATCTACTTATTTGCCAGAGACAGATGATGTCACTGGCAAGCACAATGACTGCTCTGATTAATAACTCCAACAGCTAGCAACATACCAATGAAGGCACTTGTGGTAAAGATGTTGCTCATGTCACTGTAGCAGTGTTTCTCTAGTGTTTTAATACCAGAAGCCTCACAGACTCAATTTTCACTGATCTTTTGGTGGAGGTGCCAAGGGTTAGGGCTGGGCCAGCCACCAGACAAATGACAGAGGCTCTCTTTTACCCCTTCTCCCATCCCAAAAAGGAAGAGTAAGGGAATAGGGGAGAGAGATTTATGGATTGGAAAAGAAAAATAAAACACCTTTAGTGAAATAATAATAAAATGAAATATATACAAAATCAATATCAAATCCAAGCCCCCCATAGCAGGGCATATGCATAGGCATATTAAAGTAGGGTTCAAACCATCCCAGAGAGGAGGGGAAACCAATTCCAGAGAGAGACCAAACCATCCCAGAGGTGGGAGAACAAACCAACTCAACCCCAAAAAGTGGACCCAAAGGGTGGAAAATAAGATAACAGTCTCACCTCAAAGATGATCTGTATCATCTGGAGGTGACCAGACGTCCCTGGNAGGGAAGGGAAGGGAAGGGAAGGGAAGGGAAGGGAAGAGAAGGGAAGGGAAGGGAAGGGAATAGTACATGCAGAATAGCAATTTCTCAAAGACAGAGGCTACATTTTGGTATAAATTAAGTCCTTTTCACGTCATAGTGACATAAGAGAGCGGGACATCACCACTTCAAGGAGCCAATACATTTTGCTAATTTTTATTTTTCACCTGTACCAGCCAATGGATTATGAAGTTTTTAGTTCTTTCAAACCAGTCCTATTTTCACAGACTCACAGACTGTTCCCATTTTTTCCAGATGATAAATTACTGTAACAGTTTCTTGTGCTTATTGAAGGTATCTCAGAATGTCTCTGGCTTCTGTTTACCCCGGACAGAAAGTTCAAAGAGGCCAGCTGCAGTTTTCAGGGATGTTTCTAGTTCGAAGGCTTAGTTCCTAGGCTCACAGCTCACAGGCTGGCAGGCAATTTCTCTGTCAGTATTTCTGTTCAGTAATTTTCCTTCTCTAACCAGGCTACTTTCAAGGCTCCTCACACCACAACCTCTGCAGAAAAAAATCCAGTCTGCTTATCTTACATGCTTCCCTCTCTCAGCTGGAACTTCAGTCCCTCCTGAAAGGAATTTGGTCCTCTTAATGTAAATATCTACCTCCCCAAGTGTAAGCACCTTTAATTCTGCCTAAGAAAAAAGAACACTTTATGCAAAAGTAAGACCTACTTCTAATTTAGGCAATATTTCTGCTGGATAGTGGTGCATATGTATACACTATGCTGTGGAGGTAAAGGAGGTCAAGAAGGCAGATACTATAAATCACAGTTCATACTTTTAATCAGAAGACTAAGTAGTACTGATGATGGTAAGAAGTACAGAAAATCTGAAGGGAAAAAAAAGGAGAGGAACTGTATGAAATTAGGGCTGAAACTACTGTAGCCAGTGGACAAAATGCTAAGAGTAGTAAAAAAATGCCCTATCTTGGACTCAGTAAACACAGGCTGCTTTCTGAGCCATCTGAGAAATTCTTTGTGTTTTCAACACTATTTGTCTTCAGACTATTTTTCTTCAATATGTATTGTACTAGTATATAAGTCAAAGGCTTAATTTGTTCTTAGGTGCTTAGGATCTTTGCAAAAAGTAACACTTGGAAAAAACTGAATTTAAAAGTTTGCAACGTAAATACTGTTTTATCCTGCTAAATGTTATGTCTCTGCCATGAGCTACCTTGAAGCACTGTCTTTCATGATATTGTACAAAGGAAATCTAATCTGATATTTATGACCAACTTTGAATTGTCCACAGTGAACTTAACTGCCCACCCCATTCCCAAGGACTGTAAATCATGTACCTGATGCTAAGGGCTAAGGTGAATCACAGTTTCCCTTATAACATATGAAATTGGAATCTTTTAGTAATTCATTGTGAATTATCTGCCTTTTAATGAGTTTATCTGTACTTACGGATGGCAAAAAGAAAAGGAAGGATTTGCAAGAACTGGAAGGAGTCAAAAACAGGGACTTGTGGGATTGCAGCAGATCGATTTATAGCGCTTACAGATTGTGTGCCCAGATAATTTCAAAGCACATGGTATGAAGGGGTCATATCAGCCTCATGCCAACATTTTTTGCAGCATCAGGCAAGACTGTCACTTAAGACCTAGCCAAAAGATTTACAATGTAAATGGTTAGTGCATATGGGCATGAGATTGCCTAAAGTCCCCAGCTGCCAGTGTAGACAAAGCCTTAATTAGCCAATAATGCTGGAAATTTGTGCTAGAATGGAAGTTTTCTTTATTCAGTAAGCAGATCCTCAAATAGTACTGATTCGAAATCAACAACCGGTTTGACAAGTAACTAAGGAATGTGACTTTAGCTCAGTATTTATTAATTAAAAATTCAACTGGTTAGCTAAAGGTGAAAGTTTATCATTATATCTCATGAGACATTTGGTACACTAAGCAAAAGAGAACAAGATTCTTTTAAAATATGAGATAGCTGTACTCAGGGATCAAGTTTCTTGGGGTGAAACCTGATTACGTGGCTAGTTTTTATAGATGCAGAGAAATACAGTGTCCATGAGAGATTTAAGCAGTTTTAAGCACTTGTTCTGCAGACAAGTGAACTACTTGTGCACACTGGGCAAAGAAATTCAACAGGTCCTGGGAATGTAGACACACAGTTCTCAGTAAATGACATTGAAAATACCAACTTTTGTATTCAACTTTAGGTAAACCCATCAAAGCACACAACCCTTCTTCAGCAGTTCATTTTATCCTTTGAATTAATTGTCTTCCTTATCTTAATGTGTGAAATGATGAAGCTGCAAAGGATGCTAAACATTAAGCAGACAAGTGCACTTCATCTTATAGTTCTAATTATGGAAGTCAATGCAAAAGAAAGTTTGTTTGCTTACTTGTTTTGCTCAAGTACTCTCTAATTGGTCTAAGCTCCTTGGCATTCTTTTGAATGTAGGGAATAGAGGGGAAGAAGTATAACAACATCACCTACAAAAGCAGAGTTCAGAATTATCTGATGCACTGGAGCAGAGAAAGTAAAGCAGCAGAGAGCTAACCAAGCTGGTTGAATGTACACTAGGAAAATGGAAATCGGAATCTGATGCCGCTGACCACTTGTGGAGGCTAGTGGTCTATATCAGCTGCCAGCAAGAATTGTTACTCTCCTTAGTTAAGATAGAAATGGGACACTAAGGTGAAACAAGACACAGAGAAGGATGAAGAGAAAGTCTTTCTACAAAAATGAGGTATACCTAATGAGAACCTTGGCATTGATAAGGGAACACAGTAAAGGGTCAAGGTTTAAACTGTTTCATAATAAAAAAATTACAGGTGAATCAGTTTAAAGTACAGAGACGGATTTTCATATACACAAAGTCTTCAGGTTGTCACAGCAGATCAAAGACACCTTGGTATAAATGAAAGTTAGGTCAAAATATGTAAGGTACATATAGGCATATGAAAATGATCAGCTTAATGTTGACAAGGACATTTGAGATGTGTCCAAAATGTTATTTTGAAGCACTGGCTCTGTCTCATTTGTATGAATTTTTCTTTAATTCTGGAGATGCTTGAATAATTTCAGAACTTTTCCTTGACAAAAGCAAATGACCTCTCATACTGTGTATTGTCTACATTTTTCCTATGGTTAAAAATTCCTATTATGCAAGTGCACACACCTCATTATCATCTTCAGTCCATCACTAGTTTGATGAAACACAAATCTTCATGTTTAATGAACAAATAACATCCAGGACAGTGATGGGAAATGAATCCTAGGTATTGCTTGAACTGTGAAAATTATGCTGCATTGGGAGAACCAACCTTTTGCTGTGTAGCACTGCCAATAGTGGTTACAATGGCAGCAATATCTCCCAAAATTGTATCAGGCTTTTAGAACTTTGCAACAGCTATGTATGGCTAAGTACTACTATTAATAGTACATGTGCTCAGTTTCAGAACCCATTGAATTACTCTACTGTCAGGTTCTCCCTACAACAGATAAGGCTATGGAAATGAGTGAGATCAGCCTTTCTCTGCCAGTCCAAGAACTTTATGTAAGTTGAAATTCAGTTGTCTGAAAATAACATAGACACTAGACATTAATTTCTCCCTTTGGGTAGCAGTTGCAGCACCAGGAAACACAGTTTCTTGTCTTTGGAATAGATATGAAGAAAAGAGCTTGTTCCATTCTACATGATTTCAAAATTTCAGAGGAAATCTAATGAGCTCTACTTACACATCTTACTCCAAAAGTATCCTCTGTAGGAACTGTGCTCACTGTTGCCACAATGGACCAAGCAGTAAGTGAACAGACGACAGTAACTTGTGAAGATTTGATGCAGCTTTGGTAATATTGAGTGGGCTAATCTGTTCCAAGTTCAGTCAAGGGGATTTGACTTGCCTGTTTACTTTAAACAATACGTGCCTCTATTACTAAATGCATTTATATCCGGTACGTAATGGACTACCTGCCGTGTCAACTGATATGGGATTAACTGGTATAGCCTTTTAAATTCAGAACAAATACGAGTAAATCAGTGTGATTACTATCCATGACTGCTTTCGTGTGGATCAGAGGAGTCAACAGAGCGTGATACCTGTGTTACACACACAGAAGAATAACAATTCCTACCTCAGTTTTATACTAAAGAACATTGAGTCTCGCAACGTTTGCTAATAAGTACTTTCACTACATATTGACATAGTCTTAGTCTCTCGAACTTAGATACACTTGTGTGAGACTGAAGTCAGCTAACTTTAAGGTTAGTATTCACCACTGGTCATCATAGATTTGAGTAATTACAATATAGCATGTACATCAGAGCAAGATGACCAAGTAACTGTTCTTACCAGTGGAAAAATAGGATGGGATTAAACATTTACATGTAACGTCATTTTAAGCACTCAGGGGTGTCCTGTCATTCATCCAACCACTTCTCCAGAAGGCTGTGGATCTTCTGTATATCTCCCTTCCCTGTCAGACCCATGCCATGGGTGTCTTGGATACCCTGAAGCATCTCACATTTCTCTAGATGTCTATGTATGGGCAAGCCCCTATTGTCCACAGTGTCCCTGTGTCCACATCTTCACCTGAGATAGTCTTGACTGTGGCTAAAACCAATGAAGAACAAGAAGAACATCTCACCTCTTTTAGTTGCACCTTTAGATTAGTTCATTACCCTCAAGCCCCTATATTTCTCTGTTGTCTATAAAGGAAGGATGGGGCAGAGCAGAGGAGGCATGGGCATCTATATTCTAGATATCTAAATGTATGCAAAGGAGTCCTACTGTTCTACTCCTGGAGGTGACATCCATGCCAAAGGAATAATTCCTTTTTATAACCTCTGTTAGTGTTTTTGTTGTGGGACTGTTCTCACTAATCTCCAACATTAAGAGGAGTGCAGCCATTCACTTACCCATCCTTGATCTAGTGGAGTGGTGGGTCATTGCACGAGTGTCTGTGAATATGACACGATTTTCATCAAATGTTTGGAAAAAGCATCTTTTTAAATAACAGGGAGAATGGACATGTTGCTTTGTTTATACCACTTCAAAGAACAGAAGTGGTAGTGGTAAACAGCATGCCTGGGAATGCAATGACTTCCAATGCCCTAATGTGATGGCTCCTGTGAGCTCATGTCACTGTTACAAAAGCAGTGTCAGATGAGTTAATATCAGTGGAGCAGATGCAGACATTTTTCTCATTAGCCTGGCAGTACAGATTTTTGTGAAATGAGCAGTTGGTAAAGCTTGAAGAAGGAAGAGATGGGTGTAACCAGGACTTTGGCAAAGAGATGATTGTGGTTGGGCCAGAGCTGGAGATGGCAAATCCATTCTTTATATTTTTCCTTCAGTACTCTCTGACACTGCCCTTTTTCCCTGTTCTACTCAGAAGCACCATCCTGAGCCAACCGGCTCTTGGCACATCCGACACCACCCATTCACAATTCCCTCACTAAATGAGAACATCAGTAGGACACATTGGGGCTGGGATGTCATTTCTCCAGGACTTGACTATTAGACATACCTGCATCCCTAACATGAACAGAACTTCCTTCTCTTCTGCACATGAAAAAGGTTGAAGCTGTTGGCGAAACATTCATCCAACTGGCCTGGAGAAGCTAAATTAGGAGAACAGTCTCTCTAGTCCCATCAACCCAAACTAAACTGATGAAAATCACCTTAGGTGTTCCTGCCTAGCTTATAAACACAACTCTGGGTTTCAGGAAAGACACAGCCTTAGAGAATTAAAGAAAATAATTAATGCTTACTGCGGAGTTATCCCAGCTAGGTGCAAGTCCCCTTTCTTTTCAGCTGCTTTTTGCAAGTGTGAAGATACTTGCTCACGATGGAAACAGAAATGTTCTTGCAAGTATCTGTATGTCCAAAAACACGGTCCTGGATCCTGTAAATGCACCACTGAGACAGAAAAAATACTTGATTTAAGAGAGCTATATATTTGACATTGAAAAGATTAATCCTTGTGGTACAATACAAAGAACACATTTCCAGAATAAAAAAAACCAACCCTAACTATGCCTACTGTACTCTGCAACTACGGTATGACTGTATTATAATGTAGCTGTAATATATAATCTTCCAGTTTGCCTTTATTTTCTGTTAAGTCTTGGTACCTGTTAACTATGGATATTTCCCCTTTGAGACTCCTCGTATGTCAGTTCTCCACTAAAATAGCTAGGCCCTCATAATCTTATTTTTTCTCAATGTTATTGGCCTCGACACCACTTGAGAAAACTCAGAAAAGGCACTGCTTTTACAAAGATGTTTCCAGTTTTTAATCGCAATGTAATTCTCAGAGAATCTCCAATGTCTTTTATTCTATGTTTCTAAATTCCTAAAGAAAATTCAAGGTATCTTGCCCAATTGCCAGTTTCTAAATGCTAAGGATCTGATCCAATCTAATCTGTCCATTACACCTGGATAAAGTGAATGTGTTTTATCCCACTTTTTAAAGACAAAGATGTGATGAACAGTCCTCTTACAGCTGTCTCTCTCCACCTACTACATAGGAAGCCTACCCAACCTCTTAGACTGGATTAAATTAGGTCAGATGAATTCTGCCTTCTGTCAAACTACTTCATAATTGCATTTCCAATGGACCAATTATTAATAAGATGAAAAACAGACAAAGGAATGAGATCCAATTTATCCAACATTTTCTTTTTTATATAAGACAACTTTTTTAATTCTGTAAGAGACAAATTAAAGAATTTTCTTACCATATAGGCAAATGTTATGCAGTAGCATGTTCCTAACTTTTGCTCAGGCTGAAATTCAGGGATTTGAAGTACAGAACAAAAGCAAGCTTGGCATTTAAGCAAACTGACATCTGTTTCATTAACAGACAACCTGGATAACTTGGTTTTGTGTGTAAGAGGTTTTCATTTATCATAACTCTGCAAACTGAAGGAAGTGTTTAATCAGCTTCAGCAGAACATAATCCCTTAACTTTGATATTTTTCCCTCACAGCACTTAGCAATGCAAACAATATTATGAATACCTGGAAGCACTGCAGCAGATTCACAATAGCAACCTGTCATATTCTGCCCATGTGAAATTGTTTCTGAGACAAAAAAAAAAGGAAATTACCAAGAGAAAATGGCTGTCATCTGGGAAATTCATATTAATTGCCTACAGTCATAGTCAATGTCAACTGACTCAGCAAGGAATATTTAACATTAAGGTTTGAGTAGTCCCCAGAAAATCAACCTCTCTATTTTAAGTCAGTTGAACACTTTAACAACTGGCAGAATAGGGTTTTCAGTAAGTCAGTTGCTCCATTGATCTGGAAATGACAAGATTTAGAACATACATTTACACAGAACAGAGGTGGGGACAGCTTGGAAAAGTTAGCAGTGTATGGAAATTTTCAAGAACATTAACCTGAGGTTTCCATCACAGAACATATGTATGCAACCAACGGGCACCACTAAGTAAGTTATCCTGTATAACTAAAGCTGTTTCAGACTGGCAGCCAGCAAGTCAGAAAAATGGAGAGGGGAGAGTGTTGAGGAGAAATACAGCAGTTATTCAAGCAGATACAGTTTCAAAAAAAAATAAAAGAAAGCATAATAAGGAGTAGCTGTCATCCTCCATGAGCATCTCTAGACTGCTAAACTGCAAAAGAATCCACCCCTCCTCAAGACAGTCTGGGGAAAGACAAGGAAGGAAAAAATGTTAATCCCAGGGATCTCTATGATTGTCCTGGTGGTCTGGTTTCTGCAGGACACATGACCGTCGGTTTGTGTTCTGCCATTACTGAACATTTCTGTTCTTGTCGGTGTGGGAAACTGCTTTCTTTCCCAACATTAGTGCTGACAAAGCTCTTATTTCTCTTTCTCAGAAGCTTCTCACAATATCAGAGCCATGAAATGGGGCTTTCTCTTGGCTGCACCTCTTCATCCCACCTTGACTTACAACCCATACCCATTCCCTTGTGCATTTTTCCTGTGCATCTCTGAGAAGCATTTGTATCTGTCTTCCCTACTGTCCCTGCTGAAATATAACAGATATTGTGGCCTTCTCCAGGATGAAGGCTTATTTCTCGCTTTCTCTTCTCCAAGATGAACAAATGCAGCTCCCTCAGCATCTCTATTTATCATTAACTCTAGCCCCCTGTTACCTTCATGGTCTTCTTCTGCTGGACTTGCTGCAATTTGCAAATACCTTGCTTATAATGTGTGCACCAAGCCAACAACATCCATACTGTTGAAATTTGACGGATAGGCAGAAATCATTTAAGTGGTCTAAGGACTGTTTAGGCCATAAACTATTAAGCTTACAGTGTCCAGGTTAGGTGCCCGTAGGGTGCAGTAAACATACGGTCCCAATTTCATGGTGATTTATAGTAGAGTAAGAGATGGCTGTTATTCCATGTGTAGTAAAATGTACAACAGACTTCACTGGTGCAGGATGAGTACCAGTAGGGGTGAAACAGCAGTGATTTTTAATGTACTGTATTAGTTTGGGGCTTTGGAAGGATCTGCTTGTTTTATTTGGGGAGTTTCTCTGTTATCCTGTACTGTCGCTCTGTTGTTAGAGAATATTCAAATGGCACATTAAAGCTTCTTCTTTTAAAAAATAAGATATGCAAGAAAAAGCCATTTAGAGAACTCTTTACATGTCTGTCTGAGTAAATCAAATTGGCTGTGAGTTTTCACTTGCAAAGTTGCCCTGAGAGCACAAAGGTGGAAATCACCTTACCTGCTCTTGAGCATGGGTACAGAGGTGTCAGGTTAGGCACCTGGGCTCCCAATATAGACAGCGGAGATCGAGTGAGCACAGCCAAAATTAATAGCTCTGCAGACTCCATTGCTTCACTCGCTGCTGGAACAAGTAGAAGAATACCCATCTGTCTAACTTTTTCCCAAATAACGTACAAGCATGGCTCAAGAATCAGAATGGGTCAGAGACCACCTCCAATGGGCAATTTTAATGCCGTCATCCAGTTTGGAGGCTGAGAAAGTCACCAACTTGTGCCAGAGCTGGAGAACATTTCCTCACACAGATTTATTTGCTACACTTATATGTCTATGTGTATACACATACACATATTTCTGTAGGTATGTACAGGGAGGGGGACAAGGATAGAGAGTCTACATAAGTATATATATGTAAATATATATACATACAATAGATAAAGCCTCGGAGGATACAGGGTTAAGACCTTAACTCCAGCACATCCATTTAAAAAATGCTGCTTACCTTATCTTTCTTACAAAGTAAATGTGTGATGCCATAATTTATTTGGCAGCATTTAGGCTCATAGTTATGTGTTTATTGTTTTTATGTGCTGTGCCTTTCTCCTGGGTTTACTGTGCAAATTCTAAATCTAAATATTGCTGTTCATTTTATACATTAGAAAAACTCTGTGCTTCTAAACCCAAGCTGGCTGTTTGAGAAAAATACTGTACATGGGGCAAGTATATAGCTTACAAGTGTACCATCTAAATTATTGGTGCTTTCTCCAGTCCTTTATTTACAGGCTCTGTTTGGGGTGTCACCAGGATACCTTATGAGAAATCTGTATACCTGCAAGAATCCCAGATGCTGTAGGAATCAATATAGAATCAATGGCAGATCCTCAGATTTGGCTGGATATTTAAGAAATTACTCATCTGGAAGAGGTGTAACACCAAATGAGTTCCCCTGGACATAGCGAAGCTCATGGAGATTCATCTCACTGAAACAATAAACTAATTCTGAGCAACCATTATGTTGTAGCTGAATGACATGAGGATGTGCAATTACCAAAGAACAGAAGGAAGTATCAAGAACATCAGAAGAAAATAAGACATTTGTCAGTCCTGGCAGTTTATGGAGATGGGTTAAAGTAGAGATTAGCAAACTGCTGAAAGGGTAAAATGCCACCCGTAAATAACTCTAAAAATTGTTGGTGTGAATGTTTAATATGGGTTGGGGGTGGGATTTTTCTGTATCTTTGTTTAAAGATTCTTATTTAACCTTCTTTAAAGTTTATTTAATTACTCAGAAAATTTAAAAAAAACAGTAAAATTACATCTGGCTTTACAAAAAAAAGCAAAGTACAAATAAAAATCAAGGTCTTCATTAGAAAGTCAAAATTTTGGAGTGTTCAGAAGAAATTAAGATTCTTTAGGGATTTGTGAGACAGATATCTCTATTAAGGATTTCTGTAATCAATGGAGCAGTGCAAGCATTTCCAGCATGCAATGCATCTCGTCTTTGGTTGCTCAAGTGGGTTAAATCATGGTCCATTTATGTCTTTTTCAGTCTGATCACTACAGGACACTTATACAATTAGTTCAGACCAGGCATTAGACTTTACCATATGAAAACTTTGTTAAAAAATGATCTCACCATTCATACCTAAATATGGTTATGTTATTCTCTGATATAAAAAAGAGAAATACCATCTGTTTGGTATAACTCTGATCAATAATAGGCCCTTGTTCTTTTAGAAATGGAGTGAAAACTAATATGAAAAAACATTTGCAATGCAACTGTAACTTATTTTGAGTAAGGTAACCTGGGGCTTCGTGTGCAGATCTAGTGAACACAAAGACGCTATTGAACAGTGAGACAATGGCAACTTCTTGACATTACAAAAAAAATAATAGAGAGAGAGCCCACCTTTGTCTATAATTTAATACCCAGATGTACTGTCATGAAGCAATATTAGGGCATAATGAATCTGCTCTGTTATTTGCTTCACTGTGGGCTTTGAGCCAGGGAGTCATTCTGCCCGAGAGACAAAAGACACTCTGTCTGCGCAGAGATCCCTGCATCTTCCCGACACGTTTCCTCATACATTTTGTGAACTGTCTTTCCCCTCCCCTCTCCCTCTGTTATGTTAGCTGTGAACTGCAGTGAAAATCTGTCTGTGACAGACACTTTCGGTACTTGGTCAGCTGTCAGACAAGCATGAGGTGAAAGACTTCAAATATGGCATCGGGCTCACAAACACACATGCAGACACACACACATAGAGAGAAACAGCCATCACTGGCTACTGCTCAGGTCCAAGCATGAAAACAAAAACAAAACACACAAAAAAATCCCCACGGAAAAAAGTACTTCTACATAAGTCTGAGATCTTGCAAACAAAGAAGTCACATATAATGGTTTCATTAAAATCAAACACAGATGATCTAAACTCTAACAGCATGGTTAGTAACACCTTCATTCTATACCCAGAACTCATCTGTGCCAGTATCTCCACTTTGAAAGTTATTTCCAGTAATGCCACTGCCAAGGCAAACGTAAGGGGAAAAGACTTGATGAGAAACTTATGAATGGAAGAATGGCCCACACTGACTCATGAAGTATGAACTATAAATCACCCCCATTGCAATCCACCTTCATTTTGGTACTTAAAAGGCACCTAGAAATGTATCTTCATAAATCTAGCATGGTTAGGGCAATGCTGTTAGGATGCTGTGACCCTACCACATCAGTCTCAGGGACATTGCAGTGAGGTCACAGTGTTCACCCAACATGCTGAGACTCCATGTGAAATCTCCTCTTTGAGGCCTGTACTGTAACAAAAAGGTGGTGTCTTCTCATACAGCACCAACTGAATCCTACCTGTAAACACAATGCAGTGTTCGGGGAAATCAAAGGAAACTTCACAGCTGGATCCAGTCTGAGATTAGGTCTTGACACAAATGACATCAGAAACTCCTTCATTTTCTTCTGACTCTGAGAGACATATATTAGATCCACTATCTTGCATGACTCTTTTTCTGTAATCTATAAATCTGAACGAACAACATGGCCCACATGAGCATCTCTAGTATTCAAAGGTATTCCTAATATCTCTGGATGCCTACAGACAACTGAGTTTTACTGCCAGTGATTACAAAAAGAGTCAGAACATGCAGGCCAAGTGGAGCCACCTACAATTAGGTGTGTGAACTTGAATCCTGCCATAAGCTCAGAGTCACTGGAGAGATACAGGCACCTGTAAGGGGTGGCTCACTCCTTTCTAAGATTGAGAAAAGACAGTAGCTAATGTTAAGGCAGAACATCTTACAGCATCTCAACGCAGTACCGGGTGTGGAAGTTGAGGTTAAAATTCAACATCTGAAGGAAAGTGACTGAATCAGACAGTGGGCTATATTCAGCTGCCCAAACTTTGGTATTTAGTGTCATTTTTGAAGCCATGCAGATATGACAGGCAACTTGTTGGAAATGTCCAGAGTTCTGAAGCATAGCTGAGGCTAGGCAAGATAACTCATGAGGCCTGAAACAATAGGGATATGATTCATTTGCCTACATATAGACATATAGGCTTATTTTAAGTACTGCAGGATGTCCTACCTAGCCTCCATCTGACACTCCAGAAGGGTAGTCTCCAATAAGTGCTGTGTAATACCTGTCAGAACCCTGCGTATGTCTCAAATATGCTACAGAAAAATTGGCAACAGATATCCGTGTTTCAACAACAAAATTCTGTCTTCTATTTCTGCACTTCAAAATTCTCGGAGCATGTGGAGATCCAACCTTGCAAGTTGTCACCCACAGAACAGCAAGTATCAGCCATCTAAGGCACAGACCAGTATAGTGCAGTATGGTGTGTAATCCAAGGCAGATAACCCTCATCCCCAGGCAGTGCTCATGGCTCCATGAGTGAAGACATTTGTTCCTTCTTGTAAATAATCCAAGATTGCTCAGCTTTCTCCTCACTCACTACTAAGGACATAACCAAAGAGGATGCTCATATCCTTCTGGTGGGTGTACAGCATATGAATTAAGATCTGGATCATGCAGATCTCTCTCAATGGCATTTTTGTAAGAGAAGGAGAAAGGAAGGCTTGGCTTTGTGTACAGAAATTAAGTTACGTTTGTGATTGAGTCTCAAACTCAATCCAGGGGGGGCCACACTCGTTTGCAGCTTGTTGGGCAGTTACAGCTGCTGTTTGCAGCTCACTGGCCAGGGCGCTGAGCCTCTGCCAGTGCACAAGGTCAGTTGGATTGCTCTAAGCAATCGGCCAGTGCGGTGAGGGGGAGAGGAGGAACAGCAGCCTGCAGGGACACGTGAGCAGAGCATGTGGGAAGCAGCAAACAGTGGTTGGTTCCCTCCCAGCCAGAGAGAAGATCGTGGACACAACATGGCCAAGAACCACAGTGAGGAAGTATGTGGGAACTCAGACCGAGCTCCTGCACGAACACGCAGCTGTGCAGGTCTCTGGCTGCGGCTGGTGCCTGAGCCTGGCCTTCAAACAAGAGGGAGTCAGAGACACCACTTGTGTGCAGTGTGAGCAGATAAACAACCTGCTCAGGCAGGTGGTTGAACTGAGAGAGGACGTAGAGAGATTGAGAAGGATCAGAGAGCGTGAAAGCGAGATAGATTGGTGGAGCCGCGCTCTGAGGCAAAGGCAGCAAGAAGAGACTCTACAATAAGTGGAGGACCCCCTCCCCTCCTGTCACCAGGCAAAAGGAGGGGACATAAGGGACAAGGGGGAATGGAGAGAGGTCCCTCCTCAGAAAGGCAAGAGAAAACCTTCTCAGCCTCCCTCACCTTCCCAGTTGCCATTGTACAATAGGTATGAGGCTTTGGGACTAGATGGCCAGGTGATGGAGGAGATGGAGACAAGGATCCATCCAATGAGTCACTCATGGATTGTCACTCATGCCCACATCTTATGATTCCTTCAATAAGAAGAAAAGGAGGGTAATTGTAGTAGGTGACTCTCTTCTGAGGGGAACAGAGGGGCCCATTTGTCGATCAGACCCATCCCACAGGGAAGTCTGCTGCCTCCCTGTGGCTTGGGTTAGAGATGTTAAAAGGAAGCTCACTGCTCTGGTGCAGCCCTCTGATTATTATCCTCTGTTAGCTATCCAGGTTGGTAATGATGAAGTTGTAGAGAGAAGTCTAAAGGCAGTCAAAAAGAACTTCAAGGCACTGGGGCAACTAGTTGAAGGTTTGGGTGCACAGGTGGTGTTTTCATCAATACCTCAAGTGGCAGGGAAAAACACTGAAAGAGGGTGGAAAACACACCTCATTAACACATGGCTCAGAGACTGGTGCCACCGGTAGAATTTTGGGTTCTTTGATCATGGGGTCTAGATGCGTTCCTGTGTAACCTGCCCTAGATTCTATGGTCCTGCTCTGGCAGAGCGGTTGGACTTGATGAGCTCCAGAGGTCCTTTCCAACCCCTAACATTCTATGATTCTATGAACTTCCTGCAACTGTTTTCCTCTTGTTTCCTCCTATCACATCCTGCAATTAATATTACTTGTCCTTTTCTGAGATAACTTGGGTGGACACATTCACTGATGCTTATCAAATATGTCCAGAAATATCTTTACCACTGACATTTTTTAAATCCCCAGGTGTTCTTGTCAGAGAGATAACAATCACAGTTACCTCCTGACAACCCTGAACTTTTTCACTACTCTTCCATACCCTAGTCCCTCTTTTTTTCTTTCTGATGAGCACCAAAATGCCACTCTTCACCTCTACAAATTCAACCTTCATCTCATGACAGAATTCACTTTCTCTTCCCCTTGCCCTGACTCTGACTGTATTCTACCTTTTCTTAGTCTGTTTTTACAATTGTGTCTTTCTCCAGCATGAGAAACCAAATAAAATTTAGTGCAAACCAGGGAGACACTACAGAAATTCCCTGTGAAGAGCAGAAAAGACCAGAAAAGACTAACTCTCCAGGGGTGTGCATCAGCTTTGAATATGATATTCCCATCCTTCACTCATTTCCCTCAGCTTCTACTACGTTTGCCCTAACAAGGCTAACTCTTAGTATCTCTTTCATTAACCAGCAAAATAAAAATTTTGTTTAAAATTTTTTTTTAAATAAAGAATTAAAAAAATACGGAACTTTAATATGGCTATTCAAAAATCATAGGATAAATAGGTACTCCTAGAACACAATATGATTTTGTTTAGATGTTCACTTCAAAATGCAATGAAACATGTCCCAGAGATGTCTGTTGATTTCCAAGGTCTGTGAAAGGAGTCTTGCTCAAGTACAGAAGTTTGTGTAGTTGAATTAAATCCATTTCATGTACCTAAATTACTTAAAGAATGTCTTAACTGTCTTTGTAGTATTCTTTTCTTCAGAACTTTTCATCATCTTCCCTAGTAAACCTTATTTTTAAGTTAATTCAAAGGAGAGGTGAGTATATAAGCCATTAATGCAGGAAATGGCCACAGCTATAATGTTGTGTAGCCTGCAAATACTTACTTCTTAAAAAGAAACAAAATGCACAATTCAGTAGCATTATTGTATTTCTTTTTTATATTGTTATCACACTTGACTTTGTTTTGGCACCGCAGTTCTTTAGATGCGTAGGTTGATAGATGAAGTTTCCTGTATTGTGTATGTCTGTTAACATAGAACACATCTGAAAAAAAAAGGTTCAGCTTTTATTACCTTTATATACATAGGATTTAGTGTGATGATATATTAATTCAAAAGCAGTTTGGAACCATGTCCAGGTACTTGGCAGCAGGATATGTGTTTAACCTGTAGAAGGAAAAGAAATTACTCCTGAAGATTTTTGTGTATCTCAATAGAACTGGAAGGACATTATTCATATAAATAGTTATTAAGGTCTCCAACTGTGGTAAATTTTTGCCTGAACATTTTCTATTCATGTTATTAAGACAAGGTCTTTTTTTAGAAAGCAGTTCAAAAAGATTTTGAGCTTTTCCCTTTCTGTGAAAGGCCACAAGGTATAATTCTGCACTGCCATTAACAAGGGCCTATGAGTGTTCACAGAGACATTGAAAAGTTCCACAGAAGCACTTCTGGTTCTTGGAGCCCTCTCTTCCTCCTACACATTAATGAAGGACATAATAAAGAGCAAATAAGATTGAGATTCACATCTGAGTGGGCATCCTGGTTTGGACCATAAGAGGAGATGTGACAATTTAGTTCTCAGGTCATGATATACATGCTGACATGTATATCAGCACAGCCAGTGACACAGTGACTGAATTTCCAATCAGCCCCAAAGCCCTGAAGATTAGTTGTGATGTGGAATGCTTGGTGAACCACAGGTTCTGGAGCAAAATGTGTTTGCACTGTGAACACAACTCTCCATGTTCAGTGGATTTTCTTGTCTACTCTGAGCCACAAAGAGATAAACATATGCAGGGATATCGAAAAACAGAAATAGAGGTTTTCAACAAAATTTTCTTTCACTCAGATTCATTGAATTAATTATTAATTCCAAGTCTGCTTTCTTAATAAAGTACATTACCAGTCTGAAACACAAGACTGTGATTTCTGTTTGCTTTAGATCATTTCAGGGTTTCACCAGGCTAAAGGCTATACCTAAAAAAGGCTGTACCTAAAAAATACCTCTGGGAAGAAGAGAAATGAGAGCTCCACTAGTCCAGTGCATCATTCAGAGAAGATACTGAATTTTGGAACATAGCCATGGACGTAGTTTCCTTAAACAATTCATGTTCAACAAAGGGTAAGAAATAAGTATTGGACATTTATAAAAATCCTCATGATGTTCCTTTTCTATCATCTTTTCCAGGCCCAAAATGGTTGTCACAGATGTTCCCTTCCATGACATCTAACATGTTCTTCTTGATATTTTTAAATGAGAATTGATAACAGCAGGTATACTGGGAACTAACTGTACTGAAGATCTAAAGGAGGCCTTATAGAAAAGCTTGATATAGCACAAGGATATTGTTAGACAACCTTGCTATACTGCTATAATAGTGGCAAGCAGCTTCTCCATGTTTTCCTAAACATGGAAACACTAATTTCGATAAACCATGGAAATTTAATTTCATTTTTAATCACGTTTTATTGTGTGATTGCCTAATAGAGTAGATCCTTGAAACACAATCCTTCTGAATAAATGCACTGTTCCTAAATGCATCTGCTATGGCAGAAATCTAAAGTTACTAAATAAAGGAGTTGTTTAACCTTCTTCTAAGTCACGCTTGCTTAGACTTACTGGAAAGGGACAAAGTCAGGAAGGCCAA
>VZZY01009665.1:0-14893 GCA_013400335.1 Eurystomus gularis | reverse complement strand
CGCGGGCGGGGCGGAAGTCTGGCGGCCGCCATTGCTACCGAGGCGGAAGTAAGGGGCTAAGGCGCCATGGCTTAACGCGGCAGAAGTCACGTGTCCCCGCAGCGGGGCGGTGATTGGTCGGCGGGCTGTGAGGGGCCGCCCGCGGCCGCCATTAGCGTCCCTCAGACGCTAACGCCTGAGGGACCGTTCGCTGCCCTTTGACCGGTTCTTCACGGAATTGGGTTTTAACCTAGGAAAAAAGGCGCAGCAGCTGTCGGGTAGTGCTTTAATCCGCTCTCTGCTGCCGCTGTGCGTGGTGCAGGCGTCACTGTGACGTGCTGCTGCTATCTGGCAGGAGAAAGCGTCCGGTTTTTGATAGATGTTGAGAAATCCCGCGTGATTTCAGTGAAAACATTGGTGAGTGAACGGCGTGTGATCAGGTCGGGGGCTCACTTCTAACATGGGAGGTTTTACCCAGCTCCCTCCATCCAGGTGTTGTGCAGCACTTGCTTGTCTAGTAAAAAATCTGCATCTTTCCATCATAGAACCATTTAGGTTGGAAAAGACCTTTAAGATTGAGTCCAGCCTTTAAAAAATGCTCAGTTCAAGGCTATGCTAAAAACTGAGTTACATAAGGTAAGTTAGAATGTGTCATAGCACTGCCTGCCTTTCGTACGTGAAGAAACGCTTACAGCTAAAGCTCTGAGCTGAGAAAATTGTTTATTCAGATTATTTTTCATAATTTACATGTCCCTGAGCCTAACCTGCCAATCCTGCCTAACACCCTCAAAAAGCTCGAGAGTTAACACGGTGGTGGATCTAATACAGATTAAAATCAGATTGGCTGCTGTTGGGCTGTAGGTGGTGGTGGTAAACCTGTATTTTACAAGGGTTAACTTTTATAAGTCAGAAATGCTGTTTGATTTTCCTGCTGCATGCAGCTGATGTTTGTGTGGTCTGATGGCGTTTGCTGCGGAGCAGCTTGGGGTAATTGAGGGTGATGTGTGCCTGTCTCTGAGTCATTCCTCTAAAGACCAGGTGGGATCAATTAGCTTTATTTAATTAGTATGTGACAAATAGGAGTTGAATCAG
This sequence comes from Eurystomus gularis, assembly GCA_013400335.1. NCBI lineage: Eukaryota > Metazoa > Chordata > Aves > Coraciiformes > Coraciidae > Eurystomus > Eurystomus gularis. The sequence goes on along the minus strand of VZZY01009665.1, from coordinate 13,822 downwards.
AGAATCATTTAGGTTGCAAAAGACCTTTAAGATCATCAGATCCAACCATAAACCTAACACGGCCAAGTCTACCCATAAACCACGTCCCTCAGCACAATATCTGCACATCTTTTAAACCCCTCCAGGGATGGCGACACCACCACTGCCCCGGGCAGCCTGTTCCACTCCTTAACAACCCTACGGGTGAAGGGGTCAACTCACCCTTGAAGGTAAGTATCAGTAGATACCTGTCAGTTGTAGGTGCATTCTCCATGAGATATGTCTAAAGGATGCGTTTGATTAGATAATATACATAACATTGTTCCCTGGCTGAAGATCACCCTGTGACACAAGGCAATATTTTGCCCCAAAGTTGCTTCATTTTGCTTAAAAGTTGCTATAGAATCATAGAGTTGTTAAGATTGATAAAGACCTTTAAGATCATCGTGTCCAACCAGGAACCTAACTCTGCGAAGTCCACCACTAAACCACGTCCCAGCTGCCGTTTCAGTTTGATTTTCCAGAAAAGGCTTTTAAAAAAATCATTTCTAGGATCTAAGGGAAATACTTTCCTCATGTTATATTTAGGAAGCAGAGTTAAAAGGCGGGAATCGCCTGAAATACCTGTGGGGAGAGGAGACCGAGGAGAAGGAGGGAGCGCCTGAGGGGATCTGCTGCCGCGCCGACTACACTTCCCATGATGCACTGCGGCAGGCAGCGCCCGCCGCACCGGGGACTACAACTCCCATGATGCTTCGCGCGGAGCCCTCAGGGTAGTGGGCGCGGCGCTCCGCGCGGTGCCCTCTGGGAGAGGTAGTCCGCGGGCTGTGCGCGGTGACGTCGGNAGCCGGCTGTCAGCGCTCCGCGACCCTCCAGCCCGCCGCTGCCGGGCTGTCCCGGGAGCGCGGCCCGCTCGCTCCCCGCCGGGGCGGTGTCAGTAGGGAGCAGCCGCGCTCCCTGGGGCTGGGAGACGAGCCGTGCCTCGGGGCCTGGGGAGTTCCGTGCTGCAGCGCGGCGATAAGGGCTTCGGGTGGCTGCTTCGGCCTCTTTCTTTCTTTTTTGGTGTTGTTTTTCTACTAATCTTTTACTAGTGTCACCCCGGGTGGTGTGAGGGGACGGCCGGTGGTGTGTCAGGACTAAGGGCAGTATTACATGGTGTGAAATTCTGGAAAATTGAATTTGGGAAATGTAATGCGAGAAGAGGGTTTATTTCAACGGAAGGGGTTTTCAGCAGCGGTTGTCAAGTGTGCGTTGCTTGGCAGTGCTAGTAAACGAGCTTAATTAGCTGACTGATTAAAAGCCTGCCTTGTTTACAACCTAAACTTGAAATATTTCTCATAAAGATTTAGGCTCAGTTAGCAAAAAGGAGTTTATTTCCAGCTTGGTAGAAGGCTCTGCATGCCACTTACTGAGGGGAAGCTGTTACTTTTTTACTACTTTTGCCCTTTTCATGGTGTTCTTGCGGGTAGTGAGAGTTGACATACTGTGTGCCCCTTCTGGTGAAGGGCAGCCCACCCCCAAATTGTGCTGAAAATCTCTACTGCTGCCATATGTACAACAGGGTTTTGAACGATTGTGCCCTCAGCAATAGCCTGGCAAGTCTGAGATGATTTATCACCCTCAAGAGGTGAGTTAACTGGTTGCAGTTGACTTTGCATTTACATCTCTGACGTCACCTGTGCTGAAAGGCTTAAACCGGTACTTTCATCTCCAGCCTGTCTGGCCTTGTGTCAACCCACTGAAACAATAAACTTTAAAGCAAGTAACATTCTGAATTAACTTCAGGATTATCTTCTTTTAAAATTTATATTCACTCTTGTCAGAACCAAGATGTAAAAGGGATACATGAAAGAACAAGTGAGACTAAAACACAGATACAGAGTAATAAGGTGACTTATGCATGAGCTTTCCATGAAGTTTCTTTAAAAAATAAACCCTCTTTTGGTGCATTTTTGTTGTAACAGGTGACATCTGCCAGGTTTTTTGTTTGCTATTGCTGGTTGGTACAAGCTTGAGGGTATTCAGAGCGTGTGGATCACGCAGAGAGGAGACTTGTCACAGTCTCCCTGTCACTTCCCTGGGCAGTAGAGCCTTCAAGATATTTGAGGCTTGGCCCAAAAGTCACTCTTTCTTTCAAGTATCAGTTAAAGGTTAATAAGGTGTAAAGGAGCCTCCCTTTATTTCTTACCACTAATCTGAACACCCTGGATTGATGCCATGGCTGCTGCCAACATTATGTTACATGTCCTTTAAATTTGCTGTTTCAAAGAACCACCGGAGCTGTGACCACCAGCTGCATGTGCGAGCAAACACCGCTGTTGTGTGTTCGAATATCTACTAGTATCTGGATTGTTTGGTGGAAGTTGCCAGGCACTGGGCTGGAATGTTGATTTCTCCCAAAAATCTCCTTCTAGGCTTCTTTATGCAAGTAGTTGCGATAACTTTATTACTCCTTCCATCTTTAGTTGTGCAATGATATTTTGTTAATAAAATATCACTCAGGCCTCACCATAAGCACAGGGACAAGGCTTTTTGTGTTTAGCCACAAGCTGAGGTAGCAGCAAAACTATTTTTTTAATTATTGGATTTTTCTCGTTTAGCCAGTCTCCACCCTTTAGAGTTCAGCTCATGTAGCAGGGCAAGTTGAATGTTCCCAAAAGTCTGGCCAGCTAAGACTTCACTGAGAGCAAATTTTAACGGCACCAAAAGCGTTCCAGCGTGGGTGTGATGCTGCTGGCTAGCCCAGATCCGCTGCCAGCGTCCCGGCGAGTGCTGGAGGTGAAGCCCCACAGCTGCAGTTTGAGCAGTGCGTGGACACAGTTGGTAACAGGGCACTTCCCACCTCAGCACTTGACGCTCTGTATGGTTTCATAGTTCATCCAGTGCAGTTTGCGGTGCATTTTCTGTGTCGCAGGGGATTTCCAAATTAAAATCAGTGATCTTTAGTCCAGTGCGTAGTGGTAACATGAGCTTCTGTATTCACGCTTCATCCCTTTCTCCACAGGCCAGACCCACTTGTATTGCAGGGAAGTTGTGTGGAAGTTCAGGTGGTTTTGGGTTGGTTTTTTTTTTTAATTTTCTCAGGGAGTCTTTTCTCAGTTCCCTTCTGATGTAAAACAAATCTCAGGAGGAATAAGCCCCAGAGACAGGAATAAATGCAGAGCAGCTATTGTGTTTTAAATGCTCACCACAGCTTATTCTTTGCTGACAAGTGCACTTGGCGTGTGTAGTCACTGGAGTTCTCTGCAGATTTGGCTGAAAGAACACATCTGCTTGTGAAAGAGAGGCAGGATTTTTAAGTTTACTGTGATGTTTTCATAGCTTATCGTATGTAAGCTGAAATATCTTGCTGTGTTGCAGCGGCACTCAGCAGAGGAATTTAAAATGGGAAAGTGTGTTGTTACTCCTCACATTTACAGGCTGAAGTTACAGATTTTTAAAATACTACATTTCTAGTCAAGTGAAAAATAACCGTGAATCACCTTCAACTTCAGGAGTATTAAGCAGCATATAAATTAATAAAACAACTTCAGATCTCATTTGACGCTGTCTGCTTGGTTGTGACTTTGCAGAAGACTGTGAGAGTTTTCCTGGTAAATTTAGGCTCATCCATAATGCTTTTCTTTTTTAGTTTTCTGTTTTCCTGTTACAGTAGCAAGGTGAGTTTTCTCTTTCGACTAAGATTCCAACTCTTGTTGTTATCTTTCAGAGCGAATGAACTGTACTCCTCCTACCGTTCCTGCGGGTTTTATTCATTGTTTTGAAGAGTTTTCTGTAGGATTCTCTCTTAACAGTAAACCCATGCATTATCAGCACATTTTTAATTATCATCGTTCCCGTATTGCTCTGCTTTTGCTAAGTCAGAGTTCTTACCAAAACCAGAGAGCAAGGGAGAAGTTTGCCACTTTAAATGAGACAGAGATGAATTTCAGGCTCTCGTCCGTGTTGAGAGATGTTGAAATCACAAGCACGACATATGTTGATTCACATCATACCTAGTCATGAACTGTAACTCTACCCGCTGTTGCAAGAGGAGGAAAAGGCTCTTGGATTTCTCAGTGAGGTTTTTTGTTCACGTTGGCAATAAGCTGTTTCAACAGAGTTAAGATTACACTGAATTTGCTTGCACCCGTCTGTCAGCATGTGCCAGATGTGACGCTACCTTTCAGTTTTCCTCAGGACAACTTTTTTTTTTGTCTAATGGTACCTGAAATTCCTGGAAACTAGTTTTCAGTAGAGTTCATGAGGGAAAGCCAAATTCTAGGCACGCGGTCCGTGAGTCTGAGACGCTTCTTAGGTAATTTTTGCTTAACAAGGAGACACTTCAAAGGTCTCCCTTTTACTTCAGGGCTTGAATCATTTCACAAGAAGTGCTGGATTTATCATTTTGAGATCGGTTTAATAACTGGGGTATTTCCTATTTCACGTCGCAATGGGACTCTCAGCTCTCTGATTTTACAGGACCCAGAATGACTTTGGGGTCATTTTTGGACAATCCACGCAGCTTTCAATGAGATTAACATTAAAGTGGTGAAGCGAATTTATTTTGGATAACTGAAATTTGAATGTTCTGAGTCGAGTTCTGTTGCTGAAACCTTTGAGCTCCATTTAATGTAAATAAAATCCTGGGTTTGGTGGCATAGGGGTTAGAACTAGAGTCTTTTTAATATTTACTTTTTTTTTTTTTAGGTATTACTTGTGGTCGTACACGCATCCCTGTTTTAGGAAAACTTGGGACTTTTGAAACTTGTTCCCTAAGACGAATTCCTCTTAGAAACTTTTCAGAAACACCAGCGTATTTTGCTTCAAAGGATGGTGTGAGCAAGGATGGCTCTGGAGACGGAAGCAAGGTAATCTCCACACGCTAAATTTTTCAATAGTTTATATAAAATATTTCTTAAATGTTTTTAAGTAAGGAAAAAAGTCTACTAAAATGAGAATCTTGAAATTTTTGCTATCTCTTGATGTTTCTGATCCTTCAGTGAAGGAAACAAATTGTATCGTGAATTTGTTAGCAGACAAACTGTATAAACATCCCATAGCACTTTTCCCAGTTTTCTAAATCTTTTTGCCCAGCATAAAGGGACACTTGAAATCTTTGTAGATTGTTATAAATCTGCTACAGGTTTCAGGATCTTAGGAAAGAGTAGTAATTGGAATTGTTCTTCTTCAAAAGCCTGCTACTCCCAAGTAGGCTGTTTAAATACATTTTTAAATGGTTTTGTTTTCAGCATTGCTTTGGTAGTTGTATTAAGCAAATTAAGTTTGTGAGGAGACTGCTTTTATTGTTAGTAAATTGTAATCTATTTTCATCCTAGTCTTTCTTTATAATTACAGTTAATAAACAGCTTCTGCAGATAAATGATTACCTGAGGATAAAACTGCTCTTTAGTCAGCAAATAATATTATGAGAGTTCACAGGCAATAACTTTGCCTTAGTGTGGAGTGTTGTGACATCTGAGGAACTGTCCAGATGACACGGGTGTGTTCTGAGGGTTAAGATTAAACTTTTTTAAAAAAGAAGGAAGATAAAATTTTTAGTAGTATTTTTCTTAAGAAGGGTTGCAAGGAGAAATGAGTAGGTAAATGACGTTTAAAAAGAATGAGGAACTGCCTTAGAAAAGGGAATAGAGATCTTTGCTTCCTGAAATACGCTAGCTTTTATTATTAATCAAGGTATGAAGGCATAGAACAGATACAGATTAAAAAATTCTATAAACCTTAAACACCACTAAGCAGGGTAGCAGAAGGACAAGCGGGTCTCTGTCAGGGATCTCTGCCTTGGATGTAAAAAAAAGTATTTCCAAGCAATTTCTGAGATGCTTGTTTTATAGGCCATATCGACCCTACAGCCATCTGCCGTCATAGCTACTTCTGTTAAGGGCACGAGAAGAGCTGTGCCTTCAGAAACCTTTAGAGCCAACACCGTTGTGATAATGAAATTGCTCTCTAAAAGTATGATTTTTCTTCTCTGGGGTTCGAATAAATTGCATTGCAATATATCATTAAAACATTCTTGATACAGTTTAGCTTGTGATTGTTCTCGTGCCAGTCAAGCAATTCTAATATAGAAAGGGGATGCTTCTTCTGTGGGTATCTAAAATTGGCAGACCTGGGAAATGCAGATGTGTGTGTGCTTCAAAATGTTTGTAGTGTGGTGTTCTAAGTTTTCAAAGCCTTTAAAAACCTCCTGACAGTGGTTACTTTGTCATTCAGCTATTGCAATATTGACGTTACTGGATTCCGCAAACTCTGCTAAATACCTGCTGTAACAGCTCCATTGTTTGGGGCTAATTGTCTGGAAATCTTTTGTAGAAGTCTGTCGGTGAGGGAGGTGGCAAAAAGTCAAGCTCTGGAAGCTCTGGGAAAGGAGGGAACCAGCTGCGCTGCCCAAAGTGTGGTGACTTGTGCACGCACGTGGAGACCTTTGTGTGTAAGTTTTAATGAATACTTTTTTTTTAATAGCCACAGACATGATTATATTTGTGATCTAACCTACTCCTGATAGCGAAGTTTTAACCTACCTGATTATACAACATCAAAAATGTTGTTACGCTTAGTTTGGCCACGTTGCTGTAAGCAGGTATTGTCTCTGTGATGCGTTGGGGTAGTTTCTAAGGATTTGCTTGGCAACGGTTTTCCAGTAATTAGCAATTAAGAATACGATACGTGGTGGAGCAGAATATGGCAGTGGAATTTGGACCACAACTGTGAGTAGAATCATTAAGGTTGGAAAAGACCTTTAAGATCAAGTCCAACCATCAACCCAACACTACCCTGACCACTAAACCAAGTGCCAGGTCTGTGTTTTTTGAAGCTCTCCAGGGATGGTGGCTCCACCACTTCCCTGGACAGCCTGTTCCAGGGCTTGACCACTCTTTCAGTAAAGAAATTTCTCCTAATATCCAACCCAAACCTCTGGCACAACTTGAGCCCATTTCGGTATTATTTGTCTAGATTATGCAGTTTTGAAGTAGTTTGTTGCATTTTATGCAGTGGAAGAGATGCTCCCATAATACTATTGTAACTATTTGTTCTGTCCATTATATATATATATGTATATATACACATTTCTGATGTCTGTCCTTTGCTTACTCAATAAAACTTCAAACCTGCCTGTGCTACAACCAAAGTGCTTATCCAGCAGACAAATTAGTATATGACAGATGGTTTACTTGGAATGAATGCCTATGGTGGAGTCAGACCCGTAATAAATTCCAAATAGGACGCTGGAAAGTCCAAATAGAAAATCCAAAATAAATCAGACACCTTGTATCCAGCAGCAATAGCTATTTTTCTTGAGGTACACGCCAAATTAATACCAGTTCTGCTTTAGGTTCTCTCAGACTTGAAGCCATTTCTCCTTATTTCAGTGCTAATGAGACCAGCCTAGAAAGTAGTTGTCAGAAAGCAAATCCCCATTGTTGGTTGGTGAGGCTCAGGGAGGAAGTATCAGGACATAATCAGACTTATGCACTAAGAAGCTTAAGACAAGGTCAGCAGAAACCTGTGTGATGGTTGATATCATTGCTGTTGGTGAAAATGGGCGGCTGTGCTGTTTGCTGCTACTCATAAAATATGTAATAAGTCACCAAATGCCATGAATCATCAGACAGTTCTATAATAACAATATATTTATTTATGTTAGATAAAAGGATCAGTCCTCAGCTATGTTTTTTTTGTTCCCTGAAATAATGTTTATGTTTGAAATTATAGACACCAAGTTTTTCTAAAGTCTGCTGCTAGTTGATAGAACTAGAACTAGAATCCTCTGTGGCCTTCAATACGTTGGCCTCGCCCTGCACTAGGTGTGGTTGAAAAGAGTGGAAGGATTTTTAACCTCATTTACCTTCTTATCAGATGATTCCCGAGTAGACAGACACGTTTTGAAACTGTCTCGCTTCACTGGTGTGTTTGCTGCGCTTGTTACTGGAGTCAGTGCTTTGAGCTGGAAAGACCATTCAAGTGCTGCCCCAGAGAAGAGCAGTCGCTGTGGAAAGCAGAGGTGTGCTTTAGTGTGGCTTCTTCCTTCATCTCGAGAACAGCAGCCGTCAGTTTTCTATTAATTGTTCACTGAAGCTAAACCAAAGATTGTAGTTGCTCTAATCTCTCAGAAATTCCTCTGAGTCGTGTTTAAGTTTTCTCTGGACCTGTGTCCTTCTGATTTAGTCTGTTAATTTGAGCACCTGGCTTCTCAGACAAACTGTGGAATATCAAGCGCTGGAAAATGGAAAAAATCAGTTCTAATGATCTTTAAAATAGTTTTTTTAAAAGAAAACAAAACAAAAAGTAGAATTTGCCCTATTCTGCCTGAAATGAATGGGGTGTGGGTTGTGTTAAACACACTGTAACTTGATTTTTTCGGATAAGCCTTTGGTGTTGCTTGATCAGGAAAAATGATGAATTCACTCAATTCTGGTTTGAATTACTGAGCTGCAGGGCTTTAAGTAAATATCTAAAAGCAAAGGAAAATATGCAAATAGTATTGGTTTCAGTTTTTAAATCTTAGGTTTTTCACTCCTTTTTGGGAGAAGGAGGGAAGGAAAATACTGAATAAAAGCCACATTTATTACTGGATTAACTGCCATCAAGTGGCAATGTGACAAGCTGGTTGTCCAGTGGAGTTTGTTTTTTAACAGGGCTTTGCTTTGTATCAGCAAATCTTGCACAAGGATTTGCTTGGCAATGGTTTTCCAGTAATTAACAATTAAGAATATGACGCAAACTAAAAGGAATTTTGCTTTGACACACTTTCTCAGCACTTTCTGTGTTGGTTTGGGTTGTGAGCCTCTGTCAGGGGCGTGTGATCAGTGAAATAAGATGTGAGCCTTGGATGTAGAGTGAAATCTAATAACTATAGAAGCTGATTGACATAAGAAGCCTCATCCAGGCGCTGCTTGGACTCTCTCTGCCTGATGCCATCAGGTTGGCTCCATCCTCCAGAACAAGACTTCCCTGCCACTATACTTAACAGGCTAGAAGCTTCCCTGCTGTTTTTCCTGAGGTCTCTTTACCTTATAGCAGTTTAACAGCAGCCCGTAATCTCAACCCTACAAGTGTTTTGAAGCCAAATCCTCCGGTTGTTTTGGCTGCCAGTATTTATTGGACAAACCCGGCCTTCCTCTTTGGCAAGGTCAGCTCGAAGGGACTGGAGAAATCCCTTTGCAACTGCAGCCTCTGTGGTAACGCTGCCTGAATCAAAACCAACACTTGACCTGCGTTTTACCACACTGTAAATATTTGCAGGCACCTTAACGGCACTGAGGTGGTTTGACGTGAAGGCTTTGCTGTGCTTTTATGTGTTTGCTGAAAGAAGATACGAAAATATATTTATTTCAAAGTTGCTTGCCAGTTTGAGTGCGTAGTTTCAGGAGGCAACAGTACTTCAGCTTGGTGTTCTTGCATTTCAGAGGAAACTTCTCCATTTTTGTGGTTCTGTTAAAACTCACATTGGCACTTTTTTTCAAGATTACTGGAATCCCCAAGAGAGCCCATACATCAGAATCTCTCTGTAAGCACAGACCCTATTTGTCCTGCTGAAAGTTGGGACTCTCTCTTACAACCTCCCTCTGCTGCTCGGAGTCATTGATAAAAGTGTGCTCTGCACAAGGGTTATTTTCGGCGAGTGATGTTCTGAAGATGCACAATAATATCCATACAACCTGCTCTTTTATTTTTAATTTTTTTAACCATTCCTATTGATCTATGAAGGGGACAAGTATTCTCCTGGCTGTTCCATTCTAACACAGCTGACCATTAGCATTGCATAAGGAAGGACAAACGGCCTTATGGCACTGTTGTCATGAGGAACATCAGAGGTGTTTTTGAGTCAGCACTGGGAGAAAGTCTGGGATTTTTTCCCTACGATATTGTTGCTAAATAATAGTTAATGTAAGAAGGGTGCAAGCAAGTGGTTCTCTACCACCTTCCCGTCAGGAAGGCAGCAGTGATTTGGAGTGTTGCCAGGAGAACTTTCCAGCTGTTACCCACGTTTTCTTTGCGGTAAAGTCAATACAGCTGCGATGGTCACAGTGTTATGTGCTACGTTCTTAAAATAATCTGCTAGTTTTACTTACCCAGTCAGAAGGTGTGTTTGATATTGAAAAAACCCCACCACCCGCTCCTCTCTTTGCCAGCTCTAAGGAAGGCAACAAGAAGCTATAAATAAGCAGCTTGTTTGTTGGTAGAGGCTGTTATTAAAATGAGCTGGTACTACAGTGTACAAGCCATTTTCTAAAGACTTTTTATGATTTCGGAAGTTTTGAAATTGAAGTTTTTCATGCGGTTTTGCTACTTTTGCCTCGATTTGAATTTAATACATTTGCCAATTTATTTTCTTTAAATCGGTCCTATTGCACATTATTTGCATTTAAAAGCATAGTAATATGGTCAGAAAAGATCTGTCTTGAGTGATGAATTTATTAATGTCTACTGTCTATTTTCGATTATAGAATCCTAGAATGGGTTGGGTTGGAAGGGACCTTAAAGAGCATCTTGTTCCAACCCCCTGCCATGGCAGGGACACCTCCCACTAGACCAGGTTACTCAAAGCTCTGTCCAACCTGGTCTTGAACACCTCCAGGGATGGAGCATCCACAACACAGAATCACAGATTTTTTTGCTTTTTTAATCCCTTGTTTGGTTGCTGCTCTGCCTTGTGACTTTTGGGGCAAATTGTATTCCCTCTGTGTCAAATTTCATAGGCCAATAATTGCTTTTAAATCTTTTAAGGTGCATGAAGGGGAAGTGTTGTGTGGACAGAGAGGTGGCTGTGCTGTCTTACAGGTGCTTGTCCTGTGTCTGACAACTCAGGCTATCTGAGACAGGCTATGGATGCTATCTGAGTAATTCCACTTACCGTTTTCTTTGACTTTTTTTTTTTTCCTGCAGCTTCCACCCGTTTTGTGAAATGTGAAAAGTGTCACCATTTTTTCGTGGTGCTGTCAGAGGCAGACACAAAAAAGAGCATCATTAAAGAGCCCGAGTCAGCAGCAGAAGCTGTGAAATTGGCATTCCAGCAGAAGCCACCACCTCCACCGAAGAAGGTACGGCTCTTAATTCCCTCGCAGTGTTTCCTTGTACTATGGCATGGTGAAATGCTTTCCTTCTTAATCCGTGTCAGGTGTGGAATGGTCAGCTCTGACAGAGCCACGAATGAGACGATTAGCTCAAGATTAAACCTTTGAGAGTTACGTGACCCAGCAGAGCACTGATAAAGGGAACAAGTAGATCCAATAAAAGTAGTTGGGTTTGTTTTCCTCTGGCTTTGTCTTGTGACTGAAGTCCAGTACCTTCATTTTCTCCATGTGACCCTGAATCTAAACTCAAACCTCACTAGCCATGGTATATTTTATTTCCTGCTATGGCTTCATATTCTGCACACTGATGTTAGCTGCAGAACTCCTTACTTGGCTTATTTCTGAGTGAGAGCTGTGGCTTGATCAGCTTTTGGTGGTGGCCCATCCCAAGTCATTTGGTTTCCCTCTCCTGAATAGTGAGGGAGCTTCTTGTGTTTCTCGGTTCCTGAAAGGAGGTTGGAGCCAGGTGGGGTCAGGCTCTTCTCCCAAGGAACAAGCAATAGGACAAGGGGAAATGGCCTCAAGTTGTGCTGGGGGAGATTTAGGTTGGACATGAGGAACCATTTCTTCCCTGCAAGGGCTGTGAAGGGTTGGCCCAGGCTGCCCAGGGCAGTGGTGGAGTCCCCATCCCTGGAGGGGTTTCCAAGCTGTGGAGATGTGGTGCTGAGGGACATGGGTTAGTGGTGGGATAATGGCTGGACTTGATCTTGAAGGTTTCTTCCAACCAGAACGATTCGATGATTCTGACTGTAATGATTTTTGAAGCAGTGTGTGGCCCCTGGATAGACCTTTTGTAAAACATTAAATAATCTTTTAATTTCCCCTTCTCTTACAAATTTGGGTGACAATAGGTTTAAATATTAGTAGGGGAGAACTGACAATATGACTGCGTGAGCACCACTTCTTAAAGTAAATTTAACAGGAACATATTTTGTATTTTAGATGTTGGGTTTCTGTTTCTCAGCTCTGTAATGGTTCGTTTAGACCCAAGTCCATCTTTGGCACAAAATAGATTTTATTTTTTTTTCCCTTTCTTGCTGCACAGTGGTTTAGAAGTGTTACTGTAACTGCTTTATTTTTCAGATTTATAACTACCTCGACAAATACGTTGTTGGTCAGTGTTTTGCCAAGAAGGTGCTTTCAGTTGCTGTGTACAACCATTACAAGAGAATCTACAATAATATCCCAGCTAACCTGAGGCAGCAAGCAGAAGTGGAAAAGCAGACTTCTTTAACTCCAAGAGGTTTGTGTGATATTTGGTGTTTTTCTGGTCATATAAAACTTAACATTTCAGGGCTCTTAACTTCAGAGGAAGGTTTTACCTCAGCGTTAGATGGTCTGTAATTGGAATGAGCTGAAAGAATTTCTATTAAATTTAATTCTTGCACTTCCGTGGCTTATTTAAAAGTTGTCCAGAGGGTTTATGATGCCGTGGGTGTTGCCTGCCACATTACATATGAGGGTTTGTTACTGACGCATGTTCATAGGTATTTTAACTTTATATGAGCCTCCTAAACTTTCCTTTCTAATCTCATTTACTGCTTAACGGTAAATCTGCTGCTTAATCCGCAAGCAACAATGCAGATTGTGAAGACGGTGTTTTGCATAGTGAATTTAACAAATAATTGGCTTTCTAACCTCACTTGGCAGCATCTGTTGGTCACCATAGCATTGTTCCATATCTAGCAGGTGTAGATGGAGTTACTCTTGGCAGTACTTTTGCTACTGAGTAAGTGTGTAGCTATGTTGATCTAATTTATTTTTAGAAGGAGGATTAAGTTACTCTCTCTGATTCAAAGTGTGCCTTGATTTAAAATTTTTTTTTAAAGGTGTTTTGTTCTGTTTGGCAAGAAATAGTATGCTAAGCAAACAGAAAAACACTCTTCTTTGTTTTTTTGAATTTATATAAAGTATTTTAACCAAGGGGGAAACTTTAGTAGCGCTTTTCTAGTAATGGTACCTTGTGTACCTGGCACAGAGAAGTCCCTGACAGGAAGATAAAATGGTGCCAGAGGGACTGGCAGCGAACATTTGTAATGGGCAGTACTTTGAAATATGGGAAATATTACATCGTAACACTCAGATATAAATTTGGGAGTTTTAAGGAAGCCTTTTCAAAATAAAGCTATATTGTAGCACTTTTTTCCCCCCTTTTATAAGTGGCTTGAAAATGAAAATCTAAGCAGAGGTAGTAGGTTGTTACTGTTTTCAGTAGGAGCAAAATGACAGCAAGCTTTCAAGTTGGGTTTTGGGTTAATTTAGACAGCAATAAAAGCTAATTCATGTGGGGATTTCTTGTTTAGAAATACATTCATACGCAGTGATGAGATGTATTCAGAAGAGGGCAAGAGGTGGAGAATTTATAAGCTCTCATAAACTTACTTTTTATCACTGTTTTCATCCTCTCTCTTAGAATTAGAAATCAGAAGACGGGAGGATGAGTACAGATTTACAAGTAAGTGAACTCTCTCCTCATGTCCTCCTCTGCAATATCTCCTCTTTTGATGTCAATGTAGAATAGTCTTCAGTGCCCACTAGTTTGAAATGCTGGTTAAAATCCTGTTTGCTTTTTTCTGCAAGTAAATTTAATTGCTGGCATTGAGCGTGTTTTTAAGAGAGGTGACTGGGATTTGGCTCTATCTAGTTCTAGGTGGAAAGCAGGTAAACTGTAAAAATACCTTTTATGAAGTCGGCTAAATAATTATCTGTCCTTAGAATTATTCTCAGTAGACTAAGTTAAATTGAATTTTTATTTTTACTTAGAT
>VZZY01009661.1:0-27106 GCA_013400335.1 Eurystomus gularis | reverse complement strand
TATATAATATAAATATATTTATAATATTACATAAAAATGTCAAAATTTAAAATTATCCATTTAAATATGTTTAAATATAAAATAAATAAGATATTAAATTAAAAATAAATATGTATTATTTTTTATTACCAGCCTTATTGCATTATCTTTCCTATGGATGTTTCCCTCTGTTAACCAGGAATCTTTCTTTGTGATATCAGTAAATAGCCATGTTACATTAAATTCTTATAACTGCCTTTATCAATTTAGCTTTCACTGACAAGTTCAAACATCCAGCTCATGCAAATGAATTAATTATAACTCTAATGTATTTTGGAGTACTCCAAAATGTGGTTGGGAATAGAAAGTTTATCAATCTTAAGTAATTTTTCCAAGTTTTCAGCCTTATCCTCAACCCTGGAATTTTTACCTTTCTGTGATGTGATTGGTTTTTACAAATGAAACAATTTTAAAAGCTGATTATATACCTTTCAGAATCTGAGGCTTCCTGAAGCATTACATTTCCATATAAAATCAGTGGGAAAGTTTCCACTGTGTCCATTAGTTACCTGAGTTAGGCTATAAGGTTACTGTTGTTTGGCCATTACATGTTTTGTGAAAATGCAAAGTTGTCTACTAAGTAACTGAAGTAAAGAAATGAGAGTTAAAAAACAGACAGAAAAATACATAGTGTGAGATACCTGACTATATGCTGTGCTTAATGAACAACACATTCAAATCAAATAGCAAAAGCACATACAAGACAGTAAGGGGAGTATGAAATTTCTTCATTACATTGATGAAACTCAAAGACAAAACAAAAATGTTTCATTTCTCTTTAGGAAAGATAACATCTTGCACATCGTAAGGTCATTCACTCCTCTCTAAAACTCTTTCTATTAATCGTTATGTACTTCCTTTAGGTCAGACTTTTAGTCTGACTTTTCTATTTAATGCTCTAAAAATTCCCCAGAAGTTCTACTGAAAATCACTTATCTGTAAATCTCCATAACCTTGCTTTTTTCTTTTCTTAAAAACAGATCTGATATTTGACCTGTTCGCATCCTCTGAGACCTTATCTCTCATCCGCGTACTCTGTAAAATAATTGATAACAATGCAAGTACCATTCTGCAGCCTGCTTTTTCATTCTGAGGTGAACTGGACAGGAACTGAAATTGAATTAAGTGAAATACAGTCATGCTATCTAATGGTTCATTACCTTTTCTCTTCCTGATTTTACCCTGTGACCTTTTTTACTAATTTTTATGTATCTTGCTTTGTGGAGATTTAAAAATAAAAGCTTCTCCGTTTTGTCTCTTACTGGTAATAGTCTCCGTAAGCATTAGATACAGTAATTCTGAAATTTGTTTCTACTCTGAAGGTATTTTGAACATTTTTGGTGGTTTATTAATACAAATTAAAACCTAACTGAAATATTTTTACTCGTATTTTTTATGCACCCTTCTTATTCAGAGTTTAGTTTTTAATTCCGACCTCTCCCCCAGCCCCCCCTCCAATCTTATTAAAAGGTACAAGCTGTTCTTCCAGATGCTTTTGGCAATTTTCCATGGACTTCAAATATAACCTGTTGTGACTAGAAAATATTGTATTGTTATTGCATTTATTATTATTCACAATGTACTGAATTAGACTGTTAAAAGGTTTCTGAATGCAAATTAAACTTTTTGAGATAAATAATTGAATTAATCACACTTTGAGAGATGACTGAAAAAGAAGGATACAAGCTACTAGACTATTTAGAAGCTTTCTTGGAAAAGGAATGTTAAAATAAGTATTTTACATTTTTATAAAATTAATTCAACCAGTTTACCAAAGTGTCTGTTTCTTAGATTATCTCCTTTAGCTAGAGAGTAAAAATATGCTGAAGTTATCTATGCAAAAGGTATTAGCATTTAATACAATCATGCTTTATCTGAGAAAGATCTAATGAAAGAATGTACAAATTATTAAAAGATTTATTTACAAAAAGGCTACCACTGGGTACTACTGGGTAGTAAAACAAGAGTAAAAAACTATAGCCTGATGACCAGAAAATGAATATTTTAAACCCTTCTGCTACTTGGTAGATCAGTGAACCGCATTTACAGATTTCCAAACAACTACCATCCACTACAGTGATAGCACAAGATGTTGATGGCTTAGCCCAGTTCTCAGGATTTTTGTGTTATCCATTTAGGAAATTGTTTCCTTGCCTTTGACAGTAGGACAAGGGCCAGGAAAGAAGCAGGATAAAAGCAAATTTGGGCTCTTAGCTTCTGGAAGTGTCTCTTCTGATTAAGGTTCTCAATGGAGTTCTTTGTTGACTTGTAATACAGCAGATGTAATTCAATTCACAGATTAAAACATCTACCTCAGATTTCTACCCTGCTGGCACTTAAATTCTGCATCTTTATCTGTGACTTGAATCACTCCCAAACTGTTTATCTTTTAAATACACCACTTAGAATATTAGATACTGATATCCTTGGGAGTAGGAACTTATGGTAACAGAAAAAGTTTCATAACGTTGGGAGATTTGACACGTCCTCAACAGAATGTATGATTTTTTTTATCTGGAAAAAATACCTGAGATGCAGATGAATGTATAAATCAGAGGCAAGACCTGCTGCATAGATGGAATTTTTGTCTTGACTTGCTGAAAGCTTTTACTTTGGCAATATGGCAAGCCAACTAGACTCACTCTGCCACAGAGAAAAATAGATATGGTAAATTAGCATCTGGCTTCATATGTAAGTTCGAGAGAAAAAAATAAGTTAAAAACAACTATCCTGTCATCCTTTTCTATAACAGAAAACCACTTTCTCCATTCCAGAAGCAAAACGGGTAGGGTGCTTTTAGTGTCTGACAAATTTAAGGTGGTAGATTGTCTCGGTGCCTTTGTAATACATGTGAGAGAAGAGCAACAAAACAGCTTCTCCAAACAAAACATCTATCCAAAACGTCACAAAATGAAACTCATGAAGTTTTGGGATTCTGTTGGAATAACTTATTTTAAAGGTAATGTAGACCTTAATTTTGATTTTCAAAAAATCCTTACTCTGTATTATTTTGATCTATAACTGATGTTAGTGATTCAGTGAGTGATAACTATTCCCAGTGACTAATTAATATCAGATTTATGGAATGCTTTTCTTTGCAGGAGGAATTCTAGTAGAAATTTTAAAATATTCAGTTAATCATTAATTCAGTACTATCTTTTCATAATTCAGCTGCAACTGCAATATTTATCACTCTAGGAATAACCTAAGGAAAAAGAAGGTATTTTCAGAGATATATTTATGTATTATAGAAAATTTAAAAATTCATATTAAGTATACCTTTAAATGTCCTGTACATGCTTGAGATAAATTAAATCAAGACAGCTCTGCCCACCTACAAATGGCACAATTAAACATCACTAGTATTGGTAGAATTTGGAATTTGAAACCCCACACTGTTATGAATAGAGATAAAATAATTAAAAGGCAAATAAACTAATTATCTTGATAAATAAGCACAACAAACTAGCTATGTTCTTGTTATGGATATTAACTGGTATTTTCCAATGTGTTTAATTTGAAGTTTCAGATATACATTTGTCCTAGTTTCAGCTGAGACAGAGTTAATTTTCTTCCTAGTGGCTGGTGCAGTGCTCTGTTTTGGATTTAGTGTGAGAATAAAGTTGATAATACACTCATGGTTTTAGTTGTTGCTAAGTAGCGCTTATCCTAAGTTAAGGATTTTTCACTTTCTCATGCTCTGCCAGCAAAGAGGTGCATAAGAGGCTGGGAGAGGGCATGGCCAGGACAGCTGACCCGAACTAGCCAAAGGGATATTCCATACCATAGAACGTCATGCTCAGTATATAAACTCAGGGAAGTTGGTCAGGGGCAGGGGCGGGCCACTGCTGGGGTATTGGTCTGCAGGTGGTGAACAAATTGCATTGTGCATCACTTGTCTTTTCTTGGTTTTTTTTCCTCTCTTTTTTTTTGTTGTATTCCTTTTCATTACATTTTTATTATTCTATTTTTTATTATTATTATTATTATTCTATTTTGTTTTATTTTAGTTATTACTTTTACTTCTTTTTTTTTATGTTCCTCCACATCACACTGGGAACNCATGCTCAGTATATAAACTCAGGGAAGTTGGTCAGGGGCAGGGGCGGGCCACTGCTGGGGTATTGGTCTGCAGGTGGTGAACAAATTGCATTGTGCATCACTTGTCTTTTCTTGGTTTTTTTTCCTCTCTTTTTTTTTGTTGTATTCCTTTTCATTACATTTTTATTATTCTATTTTTTATTATTATTATTATTATTCTATTTTGTTTTATTTTAGTTATTACTTTTACTTCTTTTTTTTTATGTTCCTCCACATCACACTGGGAACGAGTGAGCAAGCAGCTGCATGATGCTTAGCTGTTGGCTGGGGTTAAAACACAACAACGTTGAAGTTCGTTTTAGAGCTGCATATTTTTACAGTACTCAGATAAAGCAGTGCAATAAATTGAAAGTAAACTTCCACATTAGTGTTTTTAGAAATACACATTTCTTTCACTGTAAGATTACAGTGAGATGCAATTTTAGATAGCCTAAAGAAATGTGAGAGGCAATTCTAGAAAATAGAAGTGTGTTTTGGTTTTTTTTTTGTTATTACTAATCATCTAATAGATATGAACTAGAACTTGAGATCTAATAGGTTCATGATCTTGTATGGACAAATACTTTTCATGGAAAAACAGACAAGTTTGCAGCCTGACTATTCACTTGCAGAAATTTCTTTCATATATTGAAAGAGGCTAATTTCCCATAGCTGGCTCAGGAAGACAGCTGATAAAACTCAGACTTTTTAAAGATAATTTAGCTGAATAAAGACTCAAAGGCTACAATCAAATTACTTCTCACCCAAATTTTTGATAAATCTCTTTGCTGTAACTTCAACATCTTTAACAGCAGCAGTTTCCTCTTCCAAGTGTTCTCTGTAGCTCTGAAGTAAAGGAGAACATTGGAAAGATCTCACTGCTTTTTCTCTTCATCATTTTTTAAAATTATATATTTGTATCTAAGCTAAAAAATGGCATCTCAACTATTTGCCTTTATTTTTTCCTTCACTGAAGCCACTCCTATTACAATAATATATTCTTACCAATCTTAATGATCTGTCTGAACTCCGGAAAAAAAAGGGGTAAAAAAATAATCTTAAAGTTCTGTCAGGGACTTGCTAAGGGTCCAGATGCTGTAGGTAATTTAATTATGCTAAGCACCCAGCAGTAGCCTTGTGGATCTCACAATGTGTGCAACAGCACCTGTTTTTGCAGTTAAATTAGTTATCAGTAGTTGATAAAGTTAAACAAAAAAAGTTAGAACCATCTTTTGAAGATGTATGCTGTATCCCTCAAAACCTACTCAAATACCTCTGAATAATGACTATATGTTTGACCTTTGGGATCTCTCTCCCACAAAAGGAAATAACTCCTCCTTCTCTGCTGTGAACATTTGGGTAATAGTTATGCTATCCATATTGGCCAACAGCATGTGGGTAACAACAGCAGGACAGATGGCAATGGATTAATGTTTAAACGCTAACACTTCTGTACCACCATGCAAACCCCTAATGACCTCTTCCCGCTCTGACTCCCACTTCTGCATTTAAATCCAACCACTGATCATAGTTCCATGTCTTCTAGTATGGTATGGGGAAAAAAAATATTTTAATATTGAGTATAAAATACCTGAGAATTGAAGCAGAAGATCCTTTTTCCTAGTTTTCAGTGCAAATTTTCTAGAGGCAGTGGAAGCATTCAGACTTTCATTTAGAATACAATGAGGTAAAAAAAAGTCTATAAAGCAGAAAAGTAAGTGAAGGACTGCTGTACCACTTGCAAAGTAAGTGTTGATAACTGAAAACTACTTCAGCATACGTCCAGTCTCACTACAGATGCTCTGAAGTCAGAGTTAGCATGTAGATGGAATACTAAGGCACCTAGGTGAGGTGCACACCTAGTGTACCGGACACCCTTCTGCACAGGGTCACCAGTACACTCTTGTTTCCCATCCACAATTGCTGCCAGGAAAACACTGATTTAGTGTTCCCTTTCATCCTTTTCCTATCACCTCTGGAGGGTATAGAACATTAACTATTGCCCTCTAGAAAAGAGGGCTGTATCTGTAGCAGGAAGCCAGCATGTGGCCAGTCCTCTCTGTGCCTGGTTATTCCTGTCAGCACAAACTGTCAGCAGCTGGGACTTAAGGCTTCACTTGAAGCCTGGCTTCCAGCAGGATGCCTGAGGAAGACCTATTTGTCCTTCTTCCTCCCCTCCATGGATTTATTCTGTACGCTTTTGAAAGAATCATAGAACATCTCAAGTTGGAAGGGATTTATAAGGATCACAGAGTCCAACTCCCTGCTCATCACAGAACTACCTAAAACTAAACTATATAACTGAGAACATCATCCAGATGCTTCTTGAACCCTTACAGGCTTGGTGCTGTGACCATTTCCCTGGGGAACCATGGTCCAATGGCCAACTACTCTCTCAGTGAAGAACCTTTTCCTAAAGTCGGATATGAACCTCTGATGCAGCTTCATGCTCTTCCCATGTGTAAAAGAAAAAATGTCCTATTTCATAACAGCAACTCAATGAAAATTAAGATTTGTAGAGAACATATACAAGAAAATCTGAGCACTTGCAGAAGAAGAAAGCACACTGTCCTGTAGTTGAGTATGCCTTGAAGGATTTCTAAAGTCCAATCCTAAGAATGCATATTCTGACTTTGAAAAGGCATCTTTTCCTCTGTGTGCTTGTCCCTTCCAAACCAGCTTTAGATTGTTGAAAGAAAAACACACTGAAAAACAGGTACTGGATCTCAGAATTCCTTCCAAACACAGAGGATGAATAAACTTAGAATAAGAGAGACAAAATAACGTGCTTGTGTTCTGTCTATGCTACAGATATTATATAGAGAGGTATCAGACTAATTATAAAAGTACAAAGTCTGTTTTTCTTTTTGTCTGTCAGTTACAGACAGCAAAATGTGCTCTCCATGTTAGATCAGTACAAGTTCAGATAAGAACTAACACGAGCTGTACCTTGGATCCGAGGTAGAAATAGTCTTCCTGAGCTCAGACTGAGGGAAAGAAAAAGAAAAGAAGAGAAGCTGGATTGAGACTCAAATGTCAAAAACTTTTAGAGTCTGAAGAAGGTAGAAAGAAATAAAATAACACACCAAATGCAGAAATAAGAGGAAGAGGTCTCAAGGTCCCAGCTCTGGAAGTACTGAAGTAGTGTTTAAATAATTTTTAAAAAGTGATTATATTTAAAATTCAAGGAAGATTATGTATAACATGCTAGTGAGGATAATAAAACTTAAAGCAAGGAACCTTATATCCACAGCATAGACCTTATATACTACACTGTTTAGAGCCAACAATGCACAAGCACTTTTGCCCCTGAAATAACCACGCAAAAATTACAGAATTTACTTACTAAATTAAAATGCCTATTTTCTGTTGGCATTTGTGTTTATTCATGGAAGAATTTTTAAGTTTTGAGATATCAACTAACGTGATATGTTACTGTATTCCAACAAGAAATTTTCAGGTTAAATAATGGTCATACCTACCAGAAAGAGTTACCACTTGGTCCTAATAGGTGACAGAGAAATAGCTTAGAATTTATTTTTATAGCACAGTTTTCATGTGGCAAAGCATAAGGGAGATGTAAGATATATTTTACACCATAGGGTATTTCAAATATTAAACAGCAATGTAGTGTTATAGTGTTATGTCTACACATAACATATAATAAAAGTATCAAAAAATATAAGAAAGATATTGTTTAAAAATTGAAAATGTACCTTAATTATTAAAAGTAATCTGAAGTATGGTGTAAAGTATCTCTCTCTTACAAGGAGATCTTGTTATCCAAGGACAAAGTGGATGATGATACCAAGTATATTTAATAGTGTTATGCATTAATTATGTAATGAATGTATCAAAAAAAAAAAATATTCTTTTTCAATCCAGTTAATGCAAAGGCTACTCACAGAAGCCTAAATTCACCATTGCTGAGTGTCAAACGCAGATTAAAACAGAGAATTATACAACTAACTCACAAGTGAAATAGAAGTAAAAACTAGAAAAGAGTTGTTTGCAATTGTTTTTTACTAGTCCATAAACTATTACTGACTCTTGATGCTGAATCAAAACAAACAAGTTGAGAGGCTTTCTGTCATTGGAAGATTACTTAAACAGAGAATTGCAGGAGAAATATGGATGAATTTCAAATAAATAACATGTTAATTTTTAAAAGGCTACTTTGGCAGACTCATCAAAGTGCTGGCAAAGAGGCTGAAGTTCTGAACAGTTTTCAGAGCTTCATATTTTCCTAATACTGCACTTCAAGGTAATTAATTAATGGGAGTAGATTCTCATGATGGCTTAGCCCAAGTCATTAAGAATATATCTGAATATATTTTATATGAGCTGCTATTACAAAACTTGTTATAGTGCAGATGGTTTGTAAAAAAACTTTCTCAGGGACTAGACATGCAGAAATGGAGGCAACCTAATATTGCACTGTAAATTAGGAGAAGGGATGAGACTCAGATTCCAGCTGGACATTTCAACTGTTACGAGCAATATGGCTTGCTTTCCGACTGTCTCTTGGCTTATCTCACACACTGTGCCAGGAGGCGATGTAAAGCCATATGGCCTCTCAGGCACCGCTCTGTCATACCTTCTGCAATGATTCCTGAAGCTGAAAGAGATCCTTTAACTCTGCAGTTAAGTACAAGGTAGTTAACCTGAATTTAAAAAGGGCAAGTTATCTCACTTTTACCTCCATTTAAAAGTTCTGACAATGGATTTCTACCACAGACTAGCAGATGAGCTGTATATTCCCATCCTGATAAATTGTTTGTACTCCTATACTTGGTAAGAAACATTATACTGTATAATTTGTAAACTCAGAATGTATAACATTTTGCTGTGTAAGTTATCTAAATATTCTCTGGATCAACAATTAACTGTCTTAAAACAAGGGAAAACATTAGACAACAGAGTAATTTTCAACAGAAAATTCCATTTAATGTGCAAAAACATCTGAAAAAATGTGACGCAAGTAATTTAGCACAGAAATTACAGATTCTGTGGGGGTTTTTTTGTTATTATTAGAAAGAGGGAATGAATTAACTATAAGTTAAAAACATTTGTTACAATGGGAAGAGCCTGATTAATGATAGAGTGCTCCAAAAGAGGATTTTAAGCTATTGTTTATTCAGTCTGAAGTTCAGTATGAAATACTCATGTTTGTACATCACTGCAAAATCTGGATTACTCATTCACCTAGGTATGGTAGAAGTGAATTGCCTACATTCCTGATTTCCACACATTGAAGTGATTTTAAGGGACAAAATTGGAGGTTTTTTTCAGTCTGGATTTAGTTAAGAAATACAAATTCAGAGAATGCTTTGAAATGGAGAACTCATTTACCTGACTTTATTTTTGCAACATGTCTTTTTAATTTTTGTTAATCCTATTGCACCACAGTAGTTACAACAGCTTTAATATGAAAAATAAACTAGGAGAATGTTTAATATATTTTAGATTATTGAAAATACACTGTAGTTTTGGACTACAGGTAGACAAACCTCCCTGTAAGGGAAAGGTGAAAGGCTTTATTTCACAAGTTCCTGACCATTAAGTTCTGATCCATATTTACCCAGTTGAAGGGTTGAAGCTGCTAACAGGGACATCATCCCTTCTCTCCACAGCACCCTACTATCAACAACACAAAACCAACCACATAGATAAAAGAGAGCAGAGTTGAGCCGTTTTATTCTGTTTTCCAGCTCTGAGGAAAGGGTATATCTGTATGACGGCTCTGAAACTACCCTCTTCCTGCAACACTTCAGAGGAAAGACCTCACATTTGAGACTACTATGTATGCAAAGAAGATTTAAAAAATACAGAAACATTTCTCATCCATAGTTACTTAAGCATGTTATTACTTCCATTGCCTTAATGGATACTTAATGCAAGTTCATAATAATCTTAAATAAGTAAACGTCTGACAACAGATATTCAAGTTTTAGTGCAACAAGCGCACACATATTACTACAAGTTCTACCAGAGGTAACTCTAAAAGAAAGAATGCTTGAAATCAGTCTCTTGCTTCATATCTTCCTTGATGTCTAGATGTTGTAAAGGGATCATGACAGACAACATCTAGGCAATGAGTTACTCTGATCACCTCCAAAGTAAAAAGGTAGCAGGATGTATTGCTGGGTAAGGTATCAGTAGATACAGGCACAGGTGATTGGCATATGTGAAGTAAGAATGATCAAGAGGACTATTTCCCCTCCTACAATTTTACATACCTGTAGTTTCTAATGTCCAATAGTTTCTGCACAATAACCCATGTACTATTGGTGGAACAAAGCAAGCAAGCAAGCACATTTTTAAGAAAAATAATCTTGAATACACAACACAAATTTTGTGGTAAATGGATGGAAAGTGTCGTGAAGTTTAACAAGTTATTTGAACAGCTATATCTTTTAGTACTGTTATCAGTCTTTACCAGTGGTGTAATTGAAAATTATACACCCGCCTGTCATTTTCAAAAAGTAAATGCAAAACTGTGATATAACTCTCATTGTCATTCTAATCATTTTTCTCAATTTGCATGGCTACAGAGATCTCAGTGAATAGAGGTACAGGTTCAGGAGCTCTCTAAAGCTGTGGCTTGTACAGTTATGGACCTCTATGAAAGTTATGATTATGTCTTAAAGAGCTCAAAGCTTAGCAAAAATGAAGTGCACATTTTTGCACATTTCAGATATCCCCAAGAATCTTTATGAATAGAAAAGGGTCAAGCAGTAGCAGAAATACCTGTCAGAAGTAACTGCAGAAAAAAAAAAAAAGTGAAAAAAACCCTCATGAAAAAATAAGAAAGTTGGTGAAGTAAGAATAAAATCTGAAGATAAAGTTATGGTAAGTACATATGTGGGTTTCAAATGTTTCCTTTCAGCCATATTTAATTTTGCTCCCTTTAGCATTTGTGAGCTTAATGTCCTCCACTTAAAAACAGGAATTGACAACACTTCTATCTTGAGGTGAGCAACTATTGTACATTTCTAAGATTAGCAAAAAAGAAGTACGTCTTCTTCCACATAGCTTTAAACTATGCAAATATTGACTAAAGAGAGAAAAGGTTGTATCAAGGTGATTCAGTAGAATGCATAATGCAAAGCATATTGCTAAGTAAGGGTTGGGAGGGGAGGGATGTAATTACTTGTCCTCATCCACCTTAGATACAAAAATCAATGGATGGTCATCTTTCTATCTTTATTCTGTAGATACACCACGTCTGTGCTACATCTGCTCTGTTGGTCTTAAATGTCATGTCTAAAAACAGAAGGCTGTGAAGTCCTTTTGGAGATCCAGATACAAACTTGGCAGTTTCCTGACCATATGTCATGAATGGACTGGAGCACAAACCAACATTTCTAGCTCAGTTGGTGTTGATCCCAACAGAAAGCATTGCCACATCTGTGACTTTCTCTCAACAGAGTTTTCAGTGTCAGCAAAAATGCACTTTACTGTAATAATGGGTGGACCACTGGTATTGTAAGACCTGGAGCCATGACTTGACTCTACACCATTTAAACATGTAACACCTGAAACATGCAGTACTCTTTTATAGCTTTTTTTTTTTTAATATACTTTTTCTTCATTCCTCCTAGATTGGATGCATTCCAAGATGTCTTAACGATGTACTTTACAGAAATATTTTGTCTTACAGACAATATTTTGTCACACTCACAGAACTGAATACCTCTTATCAAGAGTTTCACTGGAGTTTTTCCATCTCCTAGGTGATCATATGTAGCCTTCTTCCTTCCAGCCCCAGACCCACCACTATTTCTGTACATTAATCTAGCTTCCAGTTACAGTTTTAATTAGATGCTCTTAAGGTTGTCTTAATCTTGTATGGCACAATTCCAAACACCTCAGAAAGAATTCTTAGTTGTCCTAAAATTTTACATGACCAGAGATTTGAACAAGAAAGACAAGAGACCAGCCTATTTACTGCCTTGTATCATCACTTATGTCCTGTGAAACATAGACAAATTGCCAGTGATACCACATGTACGGGAAGAGCATTATCATCCACGTGAATGCATGAGTATTCTTCTTTCTTTTCAGAATGCTCCTGCTATGCATACAAATTTGTAGTAATATTTTTAAAATTATTAATCAAAATTTTAAAGAAGTTAACAGATAAGAACATTTCAATGTTATTAACTAGATAATTTTTAATCCCAAGGCAAAATAATTTACTTTTACTGGACCTTAAAACTATTTCTCCTCACTGCTTCTTTCACCTACTGTTTATTTTCATCCCTTTCACTGGGCAGCCACAGACCCAGCTACTTCAGCATGCAGCACTGGTGAAGGGGAAAAGAGCATTTTTGAAGGTGGGGAATTTACAGAGCACATTTATAGCTAATAGGAAAAAATACTTTACAGTGTCAGCAAGCCAGGTATAGAAACGTCCCCTCCCCTTCTCTCACTAGATATTACCATGTTTTTACCCAGACAAAAATAAAAAATTAGTCTTTCTGTGCTCTACCTTACACAACATTTTTTAGAAGGGAGGGCAAGAATAATACATTTTGAATTTAAGGTGCCTGTCTTTGATTTCCAGTAGTAGAATATTCAGGCTTCTATTGATTGTACTGGTAGTTATGAGTGCCTGTACTAAGTAAGAAATATTAAATAAGTAAGAAAACAAGGAATATTTTAATATGCATTCAATATTGTATGAGTAATTTATAAAAAATAAACAGATTTTTATACTAATATAAGAAAGAATAAAGGCCATATAACCATTATGAAAATAAAGAGGAAGATTTTGAAATAATGTAAATACAATATTGCAATTTAACACAGTTTTCTAGACACTCTGCACCAGCTGCACACCAAGAAGCTTACAGGTGTTCACTCTGATGATGGTAACAGAAGAACACATGTTTTCTTCAGACCTTCATGTTTTTACGATATTAACCTCTAGAATTCTGCCTTTAAGTAGGTCAGTCTCAATAAACTCACATATTCAGTGCTGGATTCACTTAGCAGGAACAGTGTCAGCCATCAAATATATCTATTTCAGGCAATGTGAATGTTTGCTACAGGCAACTCACCTTTTAGCAATTACCAGGTGAAGTGGAAGGTTTTGATAACAAAGCTACTAGATGAAACAGAACTGTGTTCCATAAACACCCTGGGCAAGTACAATATGGCTAGAACAGGTGTTATCTTAATTTTCCTCATCTGTATCTGCTAGCAAGTCTGGTTACCTTTGCACACTCATTTGATGTGGTCATTCAGGGAAATCAATGCAGATGGTGTGTCACTCTGTGCACACTTGCCAAAGATTTTTTACAACTTGAAACCACTGTCTCCTGCCAGTATGAAAGCTCACCGTAGATTACAACTAGAGTCTAACTTAAAATGATTTCTGAGCATATCCTCAGCACATGAGGAAAAAGACTGGATAAAACACGGTTAATCCAAAAGTACAGTGAAAAAAATGAAGAGAGGAGGAGACTAAGGGGTGTCTCCTCAAATTTATATATATTCATTAGTATCTTACCATATATGTTTACATATTTTTCATCTCATTCTCAGTTTATATAGATTGTTTTCTAACAGATCTAGAACATTACTGTGTATTGAAATTTTGGGCCAATATTCTTAGAAAGCAATGAATACCTTCAGTACTGTTCTAGTACTGGAAACAAAAAAATACAACTTCCTATTTACTAAAACAATAAGCATGATTTCTGCAAAAAACACTGTACAACATGGCAAACAATAAAAGCAGGGGAAAATACTTGAAAAGGTTAATAGAGGATTTTTAAATTTCCATTTCATTTTGGAACTTTGGTCTGCAATATTTTGTACTTCACAAAATATTGGACACAATTTTAAAGAATGACTGGCATTATGATCTCTTCCCATGTAGATTTTGTAGTGACTAGAAAAGTATTGGGATTTTTGCTTTGCGGTTTTTGTTTTTGTTTTTTTTTTTTTACATTCTGTTGCTCCAACTGTTTTCAATACGTGTTGACACAAATACATTGCAAGAGTAATGGGGGCAAACCAATTCTGACTGAAGGAGTGGAGACTGACAGAACATGTAAGAAAATGATGGTTATTTTGCCGTCAAAATCATTGTTCCAACATGTTTTGCTAATTTGTATTTTTTTAGTTTATTTTGTTATAGCTGTCTCAAAAATAGTAATTTTTCATTAAGCTGTTTTAACTATTCTGATGCATTTCTACTCTCTCTGCCTTCAGCTAATGCTGAATCATGCTCTTATGATCGATAGTATGCACTGGGTTTTTTGGAGTATGGTGATGAGATTTTTTTCCTGACTATTCAGCAATGTTAATTAATGAGTCCTGTTCACAAAGCTAAACTGATATACATAACAGTCAATAAAGAACACTCACCTACTGTCAGTTGTCCAGTTAACTGTCCCATGTGATTTCTCGCATTCACTGTTACATTTCTGTCAGACTGTAAGACCAGTGGGCTATCCTGGGAAACACGTATAAGACAATAAATGAGAGAACAAGGAATTGAGGTAGAATTAAGTTAGAACTAACTGTAAACATGCATGCTGAGAGGGGATTTGTGTAAAATATAATAGCCTTTTTAACAATTTCATAAAGTATTTAAAAGTCCATTTTTTGTATAAAAGAATAATAAGAACACTATTTTAAGCTTAAAACCTTTGTGCATAGAATCCTTGCTGTAGAAATCAATGTTGAACTTGATTTATTTGAATTGGCCTTCATTTCCTGAGGATATTACAAAGTTAAAAATTCCAAAAGCCTTAATGCAAATAAATTTCATTAGCCTTTTCTATAAATTGCTAACATATGCTTTCTAACTACCTAACCAACATTATACTACATTAATCTGTTAATCTGTACAACCTATATTATTTGGATTGCACTTGCTAAAACCTTACAAACACAGCCATGCAATTCTTTGAAGGTAAAAGTTACCATTATTCTCAAAAAGGAAATAGATCACTGGAAGGCGAGGTCATGTAACAGACAACCCTGACCCACTGCCAACAGCACCTCACAGTTGCCATTAATGATCAGGCTGAAGTAGCACAAAGGGAAACACTGTATGATGTTAAGTACAGTCTGAACATTTCTGGAGTCAGTTTGCAGTGTGACTACACTGCTCTTAGCATCCTACTACGTTTAAGCTTTACAGGAATGTTTATATATATATGCATAGGCACATCCTGTGTCCAAAGCCAGCTTAAGGAATCTTGCAAATGAAGATAAGAGTTGAATTTTGCTACTTGAAGAATGAGGAGCCAGATCCAGGCCTCCAGGGGAAGGACAGATGCACAGGAAAGGGGAAGAGCTTCAAGAGAGAACCAAGAGACACCCAGCCCGAAAAAAGAAAGAGCTTACTGAATATACTGTCATTGGAGACAGGCAAGAGTATAAAAGGAGGGAAAACTAGGATGGTAGTTGCAGCTGCAGAGAGGCACTTTCTTCCTGGAATCACCTGATAGCACACTGTTCTTCTCCTGAAACTTGCAGTGAGATTGTGTGTGCATTGGTGGTTCTGGCAGTTTGCCAGAACTTACCTATGCTTTGGTAAGGTTATCCAACACCAGTAAGACACCTGACAGAAACAGCTGGGGAAGTGCCCTAGGCAGGAATAACCAAGGGCTAGGAAAATATTTCTAAAAATTATTATATACTCATTTTATTCTTAGACTCTTCCCTGGACATCCATTATTGGTCATTTCTGGACTGAGCACATTAGGTTAGATAGACTTCTTTTGTGTGTGTATATGTGTGTTGCAATACATAGGTTCTTCCTGTTCTTGAAAGTTGTTTTAAGAGAAGGAAAGGAGTTAAGTCGTATATAAGGATTTATTTTTACCTGAGTGCTGCATTTGGTTTCCACTTACATTTTCTATACCTTACAATCCTTTCCTTTGAATCCAAGGCTTTCCTCTGCAAGAAATACTCTTCCCAGTTGTTTTCACTATGATTATTAACTTTAAATGATACTCAGTTCCCTGGGAAGTCTGAAATTATTCTGAGCTAATTTCTAAGAGTTCAGGTGTGTTTCATCTCTCACTGGACCATGCTATGACCTTTCTAACATCCTGCTAATTAGCTCTGCATCACGGAATCTGGCAGATGAAAGTCACAATTTGGCTTGTCCATCCTTCTAGATAAAAAGCTATAATTATCAGTGAGACACTGTGTTCAATGTGACTGGTTTGGGCTAAATATGTGATGCAATCAAGGGAGCTTCTGGCAACAAAAGCAGCTGCTAAGGACCTTTTTCTCAACACTTGATTTGATTTCCACTTTCCTTATGGTCCTTTGAAGATCATTAGTCCAGGAAACTGCTGCTCTGGGAAAGCAGGTTGTCCTGATAGCTGCATGGCCAAAGTATATTTTCAAGGAGCCCTTTTCATTTTTGCTTAGTCAGTATTTGCAGAAGAGTCTTCTCTGTTAGAATAATCCCATTCTTAGCAAGAGACAGTACTGCTTGAAGTCCTGGGGCCTGAGCTGTGGGCCCTGAGTTGGAGTTGACCTGTGAATGGGTCACAACCTAGCAGAATGTTTTGTTTTCTCTACTGGCTTCATGTTCCAGAGGCAGAATCTAGCCCACCTGTGGTTGGGGTGGTGGGCAAGGCCAGGACTCCATTAACCAGGAGCTGATCAGTTGGAGGAGCTTTCTGTTGGCTGTGGCTTCTGTTGGGGCTGGTTGCATCTTGCTGAGCTCTCTCAGTGGTGTACTTCCATGTGATCAGCCACTGAGGGAACGCTGTCCATTGTGACTAGCAGGCGATGCTGGCATCACAGTGGGCAATGGAGGAGCTGGGCCCACAGGAACCTATGGCAGGATTGTTTGAAAGAAGACTTTTGAGGGGTTGTTTTTGAGTTCAGCGCTGGCCTGTGTCATCAGGCAACTGGTGGCAGCATAAAATGATGATGGCTGAACCAGCACAACACTGCCATACCTATTTTTGCCTGCTTAGCTAAGGGTTTGGTAACTTACACTTCTGAAAACTGTTCATTGTCTGATCTGAAGTTTTCCTTCCTTTCACCTTAGGAAAATAATTAACAAGATTCTCAGGCTAAAATCTATCTCTCATGTTTCTTGTGCTCAGGCTTTAATTGTAAATTAAGACTTTGGGTATCAAAGTCTCAAGTACAGGATAATGAAAGATTAGGTGAACCGAGGTGTCTTTCTTCTCCTTCTCTTGTCTTATTTAAAAGATAAAAAGAGGGATGAAGAAGTTAGGAACTTAAATCTACATTCCTTAGTTCCTTGAAGTCAAGCGAAGCTGCAAACTTAAATACTGGACCAAAGAAAACCCAGTGGCAAAACTCCTATCAATTTAAGCAGTCTGACACTGTTTACCTGCACTTTGTTTTCCACAGGAAGTGCCTACAAGACTGAGGTTCAAAGTATTCAAAAGTAGTCTACTTGGAGGAGCTAGCAACTCAGAGAAGACTTAGCTGAAATGAGTATAATTATAGATCTGTAAGATAAGCATAAAGTGAGATGAGTGTCACTCATATGAACACAAACATATCTAGTGCACAAAAATGTTGGATTATTTTCTCTCTGAATCACCAGATTGCTACTTTTTTGATGTGAACTTCAGCTTGCAATTTAATAGACTTGACAGTCCACATAATACTTTACATTCATATGTCAGAAAGAAGATAGAAGTACGTCATCACACAGTTTTCCTAAAAAAAAAATAGTTTTGATGAATACATAAACACAAAGAACAGAAAAAAATATTGGATGATTAGTCTCTCTATATGCCGTGGAAGTATTTATATGTAAAGAAGATGTGTTCTGTAGCCAGGCAAGCTTAGGAACAGGCATAGTTACTTTCTTGATATAATTTTCTAGGCTGATGTCACCTGACAGCTGATAAAGTCTAAAATACACAGATTGGTATACTAAACAAACAATTTTTGTATATTTACTTAATGAAAAAGGCTTTAGATTATACCTGACAAAAATCCACACATGGAAAAAAGGGCAAAGATCTATTACTCCTGCTGCTGACATCATACAGCTGTATACGAGGTCTTCCATTTAGAGGTAAATATAAAGAACATTTTCCCTCACATGTAATAAAGTAATGTAGTACTATAAAATGAGTTCCATGTATTTCTGTAGCTCAGTGTTACAAATATCAGTAACAGACATATTCCATATTTAGAATATAATGATATACATGCAGTGTAAAAGTTATCATAAGTAAATCCAAGGAACATCTTGAATAAGTTGTTAATTACCTAGTATTATTTCTTGACACCAAGTTAATTTGAACGCATGAAAAATAAGAAATAAAAAGGCAGGTCTTTTATTTGTCCCAACCTTTCTACCTCTGGAAAAGACCATGCCATACTTGCAGCCCCAGTCCCTTGAGTTTTCCCCCATCCTTAATTAATCACATGTATCAGAGTAAGAACTTTTCATCTTAAATATAATTTCTCCGGTTTTAAATTCTGTACTGAACTCTAATCTTTCATATCTGATGCATGACATATTGACACAGAAATGTCTTTGATGTTACTAATTAGTTAGTAATTTAAAAAAACCACAGATATACTTTTATATGAAGCTTAGTAGGTTGTATATACAACTTCTTATTAACAGAACATTTGAACTTTCTATTTCTGCTATGTAAATGTGGTCTTCAGAAAGAGGTAGTAAATGATTTGTGGTGCCATTTCAAAAGTTATACTGTAGATAACAAAATGCAACATAGTAAGAACATTCTTACAATTGCATAGAGCTTTTAATAATAGCAATATGCTAATAACTAAAATATTGTAGAGGGATGCTCTCATGGCCGCAAGGGCATCACTAGCCCTTACCTAGCCTGTCCAGTCTCCCTGGGGCCTTCCTCACCCCTGGGGGAGACCATTCCAGTACAGCCCATTTGAATCCCTCCTGACAGCATTGTCCTGCTTTGTTCCCCCAACCCCACAGGGAACAGTTAGCCCTCACTGCTCCCTGACATGTGTGAGGACCTCAAGAATGAGCTGATGCTCGTGGTACTGTATCAGATGACTCCTGTTATAAAGCCCAAAATGTTACAACTTCAAGATTTTCAGTAGTGTATTTAAGGCAAACCAGATGAACATAATGTTACTATATATAGCCACTTCTTATCTGAAACAGGTTTGCAGGAGGGATTCATAAAGGGAAAAATAACCAAATTAATTTAGAGGTTATTTTCAAAAAAACTTTCTTGAATCTGGATCTTGGATCAGTTATAAAGACAATGGAAATTTTGAAGGGGGAAAAGGTTGTTCATTTTAGGTTTCTCTTTTTGAGTAAGGATTACCATGCAGTACTAATAAATGTCAACTTTTATTTTTTAAATTAGATGAGCAGATTACTGTAAGTTTATGAAAGACCAATAGATTGCTTTATAAAGTCATTTTACTAAAACACATTCTGCATGAGCAATCATAGCAAAACTCATTTTTTTTTACAGACGGTTCAACCATTTTTAACATATTTCAGACAAATTTCATGCCTTTTGTACACCATTCAAACAGGCAATCCCAGTTAATTAGCTCAGTTTTGAACAGTATTTCCAAAATGCACCCTTTAAATTAGAAGCAATTTAAATGGAGCAATTTCATTACCGTTAGTTTAATACAACATTAGTTTACTCTAGGTAAGATCTTTGTTTAGTCTGTATATGGGGCTAAACTGTAGCAGTTGCTCTATCACCCAATGACCCCTCCCCAGGAAAGAAAGAGGATTGGGAAAAGGAGAGGAGACCCGTGGGTTGAAATGAAAATGAATTTAATGAAACAGCAAACCTAATACCAATGCCAATATAAAGCATGCAAAGCCCTACTCAGCCAAGCAAATGTAGGGCAATCACAATAAATGGGAAAGCAGTCCTCAGAAGAAGGAAGAGGAGCAGGATTAGGATGAGCCCAAGCAGAAGGCTCCTCCCTTCAGCAAACTTCCCCCTTTATACTGAGGATGATGTTTATGGGATAGGATACACCTGTAGCCAACCTGGGTCAGTGCCCTGCCTGACTCCAAACTACTAGCGGCCTGCAGACCATGGCTGGCCTAGGATTCTACCCCAGTGAAATCAGGACAGATGGTACACTATAAATAAATATAATCTCAGATTTATGCTCTTGAACACAGTTAATTATGATAACACCACCCTCTTTGACACTCTTATGAAGAGTAGCAATACATATACTGTAGCTTATAGTGCAAGCACTAGCTCTCTTATGATATGATTCCTGTGCCTGGGCAAGCACACCTCTTCAGGTTTCTGGACCTCCACACAGTGCTATATATATAAAAAGTAATGCAATACATAGGCATGTTTCTAGACCTGCCCACTCTAAGGTTATCTAAGGTTATCTACTACTCTGTTATTTGAACCCATACTTAGCATGGCCTGCTAGTTATGACAGGGTGCTTGCAACAAACCCACCCTGATACCCTAGTGACTCAGAATGACCATTGTATTTCCAAGGTAATTTTGCAGTTAAAAAAAAAAAAAGAAAATAAAAAAGAAAATCATTATTAGACTTCAGTTTGCTGAGAAACTCACCATTGCATTCTCCATATCCAACCGCAGAGCGGCTGTGCACTACAAGACTTTAACAAAGACAGGGAACGTGTTTCTCCACTGCTGCATAGCACCACATAATTGTCTACTGTTTTAGAGGCTGATTGACAGTGAACTAGTTGATCAACTGTGTCTGGTCAATGACCCAGACAGAAGCACCAACAATGCTTGAGTTATTCGACCACACCATAGCAAAAAAATGGGAACTGAAAGAAATAAAAAATATTCAGTCCTCTGGTCAGTCCAGCAGTCCAAGGGAGTCAGAAAGCAACTGAGTAGTTTTGCAATAACTACATGGATGACTTGCAACTCAGGCAAATGAGGGATAACAAATTTGAAGAGTGCCTTGGAGGAACTGAGTGCAATAAGTTTGGAAAGAGAATATGAAGTACACTGGGTCAGTCAAGAAGGATAGAAAGCAGAGCGAAGAAGCTGTGAGGGAGCGGAAAGAGCATTTCTTAGTTGTTTACTAATTGTTCAGAACCAGAACATCAGCATGTTTCTTAGGGGAGGTAATAACGGAGGCAGAAAAAAAAAAGCTCCAGGGACTCGAAAACCACATATTCATAAGGCTAGGAGTCTCAGAGCCAAACTTTCTATCATTAACTGTATTACTAGCACTAAACAAACATGAAGGAACCTGAATAAGGAAAGATTTAGAAAAAAAAGGCCTACAAATACCAGCAATTGCTCCTGAGTACTTAAGGAGATCAAAGTCTCTTAAAACTGTTGAAAGCTTGTAAGAGTGTGGGACTGTCAAAACACAAATTAAAGAGAAATATTCATAATTAAAATATTACCAAGATATTATTTCCAAGAATATTTCAATATTCTTAGTTATCAGTATTTACCAATATTCAGTATTTCCGAGAATTTTCTCAAGAATACTCCTGAGAATCTTGCCAAGGTGTCAGGACAGTAGGGTCTCCAACCTAGGGGTACTTCAGTTTGGGAGAAGTGAATAGTTTATTGTCTAAGTTATTCCTGGACAATTCCAAAATGAGAAGCATTAATATAAGTAATGATCCAACTAAATTAGATACTTTACCTATTTGATATATTCCTGCATTCCC
The DNA here is from genome assembly GCA_013400335.1 of Eurystomus gularis. Lineage (NCBI taxonomy): Eukaryota > Metazoa > Chordata > Aves > Coraciiformes > Coraciidae > Eurystomus > Eurystomus gularis. Next base: position 5,346 of record VZZY01009661.1, on the reverse strand, counting down.
AAAATAAAGTGTCAGATTTTGGTGTTCTTTGTTCCTGCCCAATTATTCTTTCCAACCCGAGAGTCACAATTTGATCCCTAATAATTACACTCACAATCAGGAAGTTGATTGCAAAATCACAATAAATATCTTTAGACTTTTTCTTTAAGGAAAAATTCCAGATATCTTAAAAGTTTTACCAAATGTTATTGAAAATTGGTATTTTTTTCATATCAGTTTTGCACATTTGGGAGGTTTCGAAAAGTATTCAAGTAAACTATCAGGTCAATACATTTAATTTGCCCATGGCGAGACTGATATGCATATAAATATAATGCAATGCAAGCAGAAAAAAAAAAAATCAATTTTTTATATAACACATTTGTAAAATAAGTAGCATATTTGATTTTATACCAAAAGTGATTTGGTAAAAATACCTCAAAAACGGATGTAGTGCCACATTTTCAGTGATACAAACACTATTTGTCCAAATCAAGGAGGGAAATACACCTCACGTAATTGACTCACCAAAGAAATGAAAAGCTGTGGAAGACAGGTAAACAAAGCACAAGCAACTAATTTCAAAAAAAGTACTCCCTAGTTGATACTGAAGGAAATACACTTGAGGGTATTGACAAGGTTCCAAGAAACATACTTTCTAGATTATTCTTGTTCATTCAAGGATGTTATCTCAGTTCCCACCTTCTTCCCTGTTGCCAGGTCAGCCTTCTTATATGCTAAAGGCAGTCACTGATACCATCCAGCTCCATGACACAGCAAATCTGAACCCAAATGTGGTTATACCTACCAAAGTAATATAGCTATAGCCAACAGGAATCATACACAGCACCCTGGAGAGCCACATGAACTGGTAAAGCTACACAGCAATCATGGCTATAACCTCCAGATAGAAATAACCTCCTTGTTTTACTTTTTATAATGCACCATGAAATTTTTATTATGACAGAATTCAGTCATGCATAGAAAAACTTAGTGATAAAGCAGAAGCAGATATTTAAATAGCAGACAAAAGACATGACTTTTCTGGAATTCATTTAAACATCAAACAAAATTTCAAATGGACTTCAGATATAAACATCCCAGCTAAAAATAAAATAAAATTACAAATGTACTTGGAGGAAGCTCGTTAAACACCCAAAGCTCACTCCTTACTCATTAAGCTTATGACACAGCAAGTAAAATTGTATATTGCTGAGCTGCAAAGTGCTCTGAAAACTTTGATTAGGATAAATGCAGAAAGACAATGCAAGTCTTAAAATTTGAAACCAAAATGTTAGTAGTGGAATCACTGTAATCCACTCTTTACATACCATCATTTCTTGCAGTTTGGGTATATCAGTTACTGAACGGATTTTTGCCATTAAAGCTAAGCCCAACAGTAATCTAACAGTCGAGCATGATACTTTAAATCTTGGAAAGCAGTCAAGAGGTTGAAGACATTACAGAAAAAATTATACATATCAGAGTATATACACACATTTAAAAGTAATTTCCCACCATTCCCTTTTGAGGGAGCATTTCTCTACAGAATTTCAATTCTACAGAACTGAATTGCATGTATTTTAGACTCACTAGCCAAGAGGAAAAAAACAAATAAACAAAAAACCAACAAGCTGTAGTATTAGATAGCCTATATATATGTAAATATTTTACCAGATTCCTAGTTCCTGAGATGCCTATGGCTGAGAAAGGTATGTCAACCTCTGTTCACTTGATGCATACAAGGAAATATACATCAGTTTTACATGTACATAAATGAAAAAATAATAAAAAGAAAAAATAGCTGTAATGAACGTACTCCATTGTATTTAGCTAATCCTATGGAAAATCTGACATGGAACCACTGAAAAATGTGAACCCTTCAGCGTCTCAGTAGGTCCTGGGTTTCACTTTTGTGGTGCCTTGCAGACATGCAACAAAGGACTATATGGAAATACTATTTCCATCACCAGTTTTTATTTCACTGTGATTTCTATGACAGATCTTTTAGAATTCTAAAGCTGAAGAGGTATAAATAAATTCTAAAAGAAGGATAAGGTAGAAAATAGGATTTCAGAAACAAATTGTAGCAGAAATCTGGAATGAAAAGTATAGCTCAGACAAAGCAGTAAAGAATTGCTATTAATAAAATTATTTTTAAATCTCTTTAGTGTATATTGTAATTAATATATTAAAGAAAAATGTGGGCCACAAAAGTAAGGCAAGACTAGTCATTAATTTTAAATATTTAGAGAGAATGGTTTTTGTAGGTGAATATTAAACTTATTTTTTTATAGAAAGTTGAGGTGACGGCAACATATATGATTAAATAATGCCACTAGTATTAGCAGCAGCTTCAATTAAAAAAGTCAGAAATGGTTACCTGTATTTTTTGTTTCTTCATGTAGCTATCTTAGTTTCTACAGTGCTGATATTTCCTGATAAGAAGAATCCTTCAAGAAGAATCAGTCACTGCTGGATCCTAATAATCTTGGTAATGCTTTTTGCATTGCTAGTTCTCTCTACTGTTCCTGTATTAAAAACCAGAAGCACATCTATCTCAAATGAACTCTGAAGCACCCTACTGAAAAGTGGGATATTATTGTTACTTTACTGAGCCTTCCTCTGCATGCACTCGTTTCTTACTATATCAATTGTTAGACACTTTCAGGCTTCGTTATTGCACTTGCTTGATGCAAGCACTATCAATTCCATGCATGTTCAGCACGTGGGATAATAACGCTTTGATCAAAGCATCAAATAAGAATACGAATAGGAATGACAGTTACAGGAATTACAGATAATCCACTGATTATCTATAGTAATGCCTAATATGAAAAGTATACTATAAGTTTTCAGAAAATATCTTGAGCATGACAGCCCAGGGCTGAGGTCTTCAATATTTATGGCAAAAGTCTCAGCATGTATTTTATCATCTGCTAAGCACAGGAAGTAAATCAAAAAATGTCTTTGCAGCATTTCTTTCGTGAAAGTAACATCTGCGGTGTTATTGAGAAAATCAACTTTTGGCTGTCTAACTAGAAGAGTCAGATAACTTTCCACATACTCTGGCTTTAAGAGAGCAGGATAAGCTAATTTTTGTCTCTCTGTTTTAATTATGGAACCAGAACTTATACCTTTTTATATGCCCCACAGTCAGTCCCAGTCCTCTTTTCAGGAACAAAAATATATGGGCCCAAGAAGTCTCCTATCTTCTCATAAGAAAGGATCAGTCTCATTATTTCTTATACTTTTATCTTCTTGGTCATTAAGTTTCCTTAGGTGATATTGCAACTATAAAACCTCTTCTTCCTTCTCCTTTCCCTGATTCTATGATTAGGGCTGCTCTGAATTTCCCAGGGGAAATAACATCTGCTGGCAGCTTCTTCCCACCTGAGGAAGGAGAGTGTGATTATCTCATATTGACAGACAACAGTAAAATCCTCTGTTAACAAAGACTGTTCACATAAAAAGGAATTAAGATGCCTCGTACTTATTTGGTTTGTACAGTCTCCTCAATATTCGAATAGGTATGATAACAGCTAATAAGTAAGACAGAACAGTCTGCTTTCCAGCTCTCCAGGCAGAACCACTACAAGATCTTAATGTGAATTATTAATTTTAATAAAGTATATGTGTTTTATCACCATAAATTATGAAGAATCAATAAAAACCCCTACATAATCTTGAACACAATAGGTAGAAGAGAGTATTTCAAGATTTTACAAAAGCAAACATCCCCTACACATCATACATTCACTTTTAATTCTGACATACTAACAGCTAGAAAGTGACCTTGAAAAGTATTACCTCAGGTTGTGCTGTTGTACATTCTTTGACCTTGCAAAACATTTAATAAGAAGCTTTGCCATTAGTATGACACAAACTTGCCCTATATCTGAGCTCAGAATTTATTTCATGTCTCCTCTAAAACTTGTCATCTCTGGAAAGGATACTCATCCCTACCTTTACTGTAGGACATGATTTGGTGGTTCAATAAATTGCCTGTTAGAAAATTTGCTTTGGGAGTTGCCCATCACAGACTAAAACAAGTCAGCAGCCCTGTTCTGAAGGTCAAAACTGAGGAAATAAAATTGTGTAGAGAGGGGTATGGTTCAGGGAAAGAGATAGCATGTGCACCTTCAGAGAAACATATTATTTTCTGGTGGGAACAGCACTAATGCCAACTTAGCAGTTCTAGATAATTGCCACTTTTTAGAAACACGCGTCTTTTCCAAATGATGTAATTAACACTTTCTCTTTGTTTTCTACTCACCAAGTATTCAGAATTTATTTCTGTCTCGGTAACTGGCTACTTTTCCATACCAAACACTTTTCCACTTCAGATATTAAAATAATGAAAAAAACTTGCTTCCACTGACAGAGACTACTACACAGTTTCATGACTTTGCAGCTTTTCACAGATAACATTTAGATTAAAACAGCATGAGAAATGCCATGGACCTGGATCACCTGTGAAACCTGCAGAATTAATCAGTAAAGTTCTAAAGACTTAATTTCTTTTAAATTAAAGATATAGAGCAACATGGGAAATTAAAGGTTATTGTATTAGCAAGTGTTAAATTGTGAAAAGGATCTCATTCAGACTTGCATTCGTGTTTGAGTACTTCTCACACTTCTGCATAAGGAAAATGATGCACATGGCACACAAAAGAAAAATTCTTTCTGCATTTTTTCTTCATTACTGTCATGATAGTGGTTTTAATATTTTATGTTGTGTTTCTGGCAACTAGTGAAGCTCCCCTAAATGTAAAATAGTGATCAAACAGGTAATTCGTGTACTGTATCGGAATATTACAGTAATTGTCAGTGCAAACCATCACACTTAAGTTTACTTTGTAATATTATTAATATTCTTCTATAACCTTGTTAAAATATCTGTAAAATATTTCCAGTGCACCGTAGTTATTTTCAGTGAAACCTTAGCTTCTAAATTGCTTCACCCGTGAGGTTTATCCTAAAGGGCTGTGAAAAAAAGGCCTAGTTGGTGTTTTGAGCTCAAGTAATTAACAAAATTTAGACTTAGTTCATGCTTTTCACAGAATGCTTCCTTTAAAGAATAAAGTCTTTGGTTTAGAACTGTCAAACTGTTTGAACATATGAAAATTATGTCAAAGTTGTCCAAATGTACTCTAGAAGATGTATATGTAAGATTGTAAGGAATTAAAATATTAAACAGTGAACTTTTTCATGAAGATGGAGCCTGTCTAACAACTTCTTTCTTCCTTGAATCCGGTCAGACCTTGGCGGATTCTGGAGTTTTTCTGCTCATTTAAAACCAATGTGACTTTAAACATTTTATCCTTAAACTCAATCCTACAATTGAAATAAAATCAAGAAAATTTG
>VZZY01009660.1:22466-147951 GCA_013400335.1 Eurystomus gularis | reverse complement strand
GTTTTTTTTGGTGCTGGTGGGTGTAGCTTAGAGGCTTTAGGCATAAGAAAGTTATGTTAGCATAGACTTGTTCACTGTAGCCAAAAACATTAAGCTATAATCTAATCTTTAGTCAGCTAAGTGTTCAAAAAGGTTTGTCCACTGTCACTGCCATGACTGCTTAAGGTCCTAGCTTTTACTTCAGACTAAATAGTGTTGCAGAGTTTTACAAAATCTAGAACTGTAATTCTCATTTGTCTTGTTTCTGAGGTTTAGTTTATTACTTCCAAAATTCTCAGCATTGAGAGGTACCTTTTGTGACATATTAAAAGAAACAGTAATAGTTTACATGAAGATATGCATAAAAAAAAATAAATAAATTGCACAATGCATTCTCAATTTGCTCCAGAAGGCTAACACCATGGATGTAATTTTTAGCATGATAGGTTTATTAAAGTCTGTCTGTCCTACTGCCTGTGAGTAGTATTATGAGAAACAAGAATCTCGTGTGCAGCCTTGCTGTTTTGGGATTGAATAATATGCTGAACTTTAAGACTTTTGATATTTTAGACAGAGTGACTGAATTTGGAAAAGGGACCAAAAAAAAAAAAAATTATCTGACCTTTTAAACCAGGTTTGATGCTGAAAGTGCTGAGCTCTTGAACTGGATTTCAAAATCAAAATCTGCCATTCAGGCCACAGACGTCAAAGAGTACAAGAAGATGAGAGAGACTTCAAACATGAAAGAAAACTTGAAGGTAAAATGGGAAGATAGAGAGTGTTCCAGTGAATAGTGTATTTTGTCTCCAAGATGACTGTCAGCTGGAGGTGTGGGCAGTTCCACCTGCTTCGTGGGGATTAAGTCCTTTAGTTAAATAGTTTCAGAACTAGACGTACATGGAAATCTCTGACCAGCTGGACACAAATTTTTGCTGGTGTTGGATTGCACAATCCACAGGAAATTTTAAAACCATATATTACTGGTGTCTTCTTTGGAGTTCTGATAAATGTCTGCTTTCAAGATTAGTATCTTTTCCACTAAGCAGCATATTTTAGCTTCCTGTTTCACAGTTTTATAATTTTGGCAGAGGTGAGCTCAGAGTGGGCCGCTCAGAGACCCCCTGAATCATGCTGTGACACTCTGCAGACACTGTACTGCCCAGAGTCCAAAGTGGTCCATTGTTACAATGTTTGGACGCATTGTTGTTTACTCTTTTAATTTTGGAAAAAAAACTGGCAGTTAAAACTCATTATGATATTACTGTCCTGCAAGACAGAATATATAATTTTATATAATTTATATAATCCTGTTGGAGCCATGAAATAGCCATTTTATCTTCTATTCCTTCTGTTTCAGGAATGTATTGCCTTTTTTGGTCCTTGAACATGTTTTGTTAATGAAGATTTACTGGAGCTTTAGCAGGACCTGAATCTGCTTTTGAAATCAAAGACAATAATTAAGAATATCTAGAAGGAGATTCCTCAGTGCTGTAGTGCAAAATGGTGCCTCTAGGAATGTTTGGAACAGCAGTACTGTTGGAAATAAAAACCCAAACAACCCTCTCAATAGTTTATTTATAGATTTTTATGAATGTTTGTAGCCCTTTATAAAATAGGCTCCAAGATGAACACCAGGTTCCCATGAACAGCACTGTTTTTAAATGACTGGGTTCTAAGTGGGTAGGACAGTGTTTGTTCTTCCCAACTGTGCAAATGTATGCATGCTTCTTTGGAAATTACTGTAGCAAGTCTGAACCAGCATAATGACTGAGGACATCAGTTTTGAAACAATTTTAATTCATAGATAGTTTATGGTAATGACAGAGGATATTGAAGCTGAGACCTTGTGGCCAAGAAACTAATCTTCTATCTGTGAATGTATTCTACCTATTGGCTCACACAGGAGGATTCATCAATATGTATGACTTGAGGGAGGAACTTGTTCCTTTAAAAATCTTGGTAGTCACATAGGATTTCCCTCACCTTTTCTTTATAAAGGAGAGTGAAGCATTACAGTTCATGAGTTTATATTTTGAGTTTATATTGTAAGTTTATATTACTAGTGTGCTATAATTCTTGCTGTTTGGACTTCTACTGGAAATCTCATTAGAGACTCTAGAGGTGAAGGGGCTATTTAAAAAAAGGTCTTTTCTCTACTGGCTCACATTGAATAATTACAATTTTAATCACGAGTGAGTTGTACTAGCTGGTGTCCCAATATCTGATTTCACGTAGCAGGATCATCAACCTTTTTGACAACATTTTATTTCTGATGTTGTTGTACTGGTCTCTGGCTTGCCTGGTGCTTGTGAGAGCTAACTCCTTTTGCCTTTGTTTTCTGAACAAACGGAACTAACATGCATCTTAGCAGGTGCTGTATCCAAGAAAACGGGAATGTTTTGGATAGCAGTGGAAAAAAACATGTTGAGAGGGGAGGGGAAGGTAAAGATAAAATACCCTCTCTGACACTGTATTCTTTTGGGGTTTACTTTGTAGGTGATTGAAAAACAAAGAGTTGAAAAAAGCCAGAAGTTAGATGAACTGAAACGGAATGGACATATTCTTTTGGATCAAATGGGAAAGGGTAAGTAACTTGAAGGTTTTTCTGTTTTGTGATTTAATTAGATGGGAAATAATACTGAAAATACACTATCTCCAGTTAACCATTGCAATATATACCTTCAGTCTCTGAAGGAAAGAAAATGGAGGGAGACACTGGACATTGTTACTGTTACTCGTTACTGATATGTGTTTTGTTTTTATCAAAACTTACAGAAAAACAATGTTAATATTCTTCATTATGTCTGTGTTCATTTGCAACCTTTTAAGGATTATTTTTATTAAAATAGAAATAATTTCTCAAAATGGCAGTAACGTGCTTTTTGGGGAAGGAGGTGGTTTAATTTTATGTGGAGATTTGAAATATAAAATGTTAAATTATAACTGTCTTAAAAAGTGTAAATTTTGAAACCAAATTTAAGCATGATAAATGCGTGTATATATATCTTATTTATAGTTTCCTCTATTTTTGTAAAAACTGTCAGAATGTTTGATGGTATAATCACAACCTATGGCTGAAAAGCAAAAGAGAAGCCTACATGCTTGAGAAAATGATTGATTGTCAATTAAAAGACTTATCCCTTGAAACTTATAATTAACATTTTTGAATCTTTAAGTCTTGCCAAAATCTTGTTTCATAACATGACAAAACTCCATTAGTGAAATGTGCCTGTCTCCATAAAAGAAGCACTGAATCAGAGTGGTAGGGGTTGGAAGGGACCTCTGAAGAGCTGCTCATATCATCTGGAGGCAGTCTTTTAGATCTGCAATGTGCTTGGCTTCTGGTGAAGTTGCTGTGACTTTGTTGAGGTTTAGGTTCAATCCACCAGACCTACAACAGATGCTCTCTGTTAACTCCTCCTCCCTAAGCAAATAGAGGAAGAGAAACAGGGTAAGGGAGAGAGACTTATGGCCCCTGCCCTCCCAAATGGGAGAGGAAGGGAATGAGAGAGAAGCTTCCAGATTAGAAAAGAAAATGAAAACATCTTTAATGAAGATAATAATAATAAAATGGGATATATGCAAATACATATGAAACCAGTATCGAACCCTCCCCCTTGATGGCAGTTATATCACTGTCACCACTGAGGCTGTGGAGCAGGCACTGGGCAAGTCCCAGACTGAGCTCAGCAGCTGATGGGAACCGGGTTCAAGAGCAGGGTTCAGGAACACATGAATTGGGATCAAAGGCAGGGCTGAGAAGCATGAAGGCTGAAGGGAAGGGAAGGGTCCAGAAGGTAAGAAGGCTAGTGGAAGGCAGATGGGAAGGGTTGAGACCCTTGTGATCCCTCAGCTTTATACTGGACATGACATAGCTAGGATGGAATCCCTCATAGGTCAGTTTAAGGTCACCTGTCCTGGCCGCTCCTCCCCACAGGCGCAGCCTTTCACTTTCTGCACCCCTGATGTGGTACACAAGAGTTAGTCGTGACCTTGGTATGCACACCAACCCTTGGTAGTAACTCTGAACATCGAGCATTATCACCGCTAGAAGCAGACACTGTCTGCAAAAACACGCTGTTAGCTTCAGAAAGTGCAGTTACTTAGCAGAGACTCAGATGAAAAGTAAAATCACTGAACAGAATTGGTTTGATTCTAACTCAAACCAGGACAGACTGGCAACATCCAGACAGGTGAAAAGATAGTATCACTGTCCTGCACACTGACCAGTATCACTTTTGGAAAATGCTGGTCTCTATTAGATTTTCCAGCTGCCACATTTTAGCTAGCCAACCCCTTTGTCTGGATGCCCCTATCTACTAAGCATCTCCAGTCCTTGCCTTCTTGTCTACTACAGCTGAAGCTTTTTACAGTGGGTGCCGTTGCCCTGAAGCTAATGTCTGGAAGCCACTGATTTGACCTGGAGTTAGGATTATAAAAACTCGTAGCTGTTCCTTGTCTTCAAACCTGGACAGAAATCCTCCTTCCCTCTCTCTCCACTGCTGTGATAGGTCACGGCTAAGAAACCAGTATCTGTCGATCATAACGAGAAACGCGTAGTTCAAAAACTACTTTGGATCAGCAAAAAAATAAGAGAAACTGCTTCCTATCATTCACTGTCGTAAAGGTTGGGATCTATAGAAAAGAACCAATGTACAGCCCCTGGCTTTATTAGGGTCTGCTAGTATATTTTGTCCAGCTCAAAATGACAGCCCTTCCCTCCAAAACTAGGGCTAGCTACAAATGTGTAGATGTGTATACATCCATTTCTGTGCTGGGGCACGTACAGGCCATGTCATAATGGCCGTGACTGATTGTTGTGTGTGGGCTCCTCTTGTGGCTGATTGCAGTTGCTGTGCTTCTGTGTTGTAGCTGTACCAAGTGTATGGCAGGTGTTTGAAGCACAGGGAGGATCTGTGGAGCAGAACCATCAAGTGCCCTGACCAGAGCACTGGGCTCCACTTATGCTAAAGTAGTGCTGCAAAAAACCCCTCCATGTGATTCTCCTTTTTATACTCCAATGTAAATGACAGAATTGTTAAGTTCAAATGACCCAAATATGCCTTATACAAAGAAGGTGTTACCATGAAAGAGAATCTGCGTCAGAAATTTGCAAGAATGTACTGTTGAATGCACATTGTGCTGAAATTTCTTCGTATACAGCAAAATCATCAGTGGCATCTGGCACTTGAAATAAAGAACAAGGAATGGGTGAGAGGTCTGTTTACTTCTGCTGTTACATCCTCAAGTAATGCATTGATTTGTCAAAAAGATGGTGTAGAAAGTGCTTCCTGTAGTCACCGTGAGTGGGAAATAACCTTGTGTTTTGTAGTGTTGTTTTTGTAGCTATTCATATTACCTAGTTGTTAATCGTGTCTGCATGCAGTGTGACATCGTTAGCTATTGCTGCCTCTTTCCTAGGCTGACAGGATTTCCATCTACCTTTTCAATAAAGTTATTACTGCCTTCCAGGTTGCTGCTTCCCTCTTTCTTTGTGGATCTAGAATCACTAGAAAAAAAATCAAAACAACAAATTCACTGGAAGCTTACTTAAATAAAGCTTAATTTACTTACATCTGCATATCAGTGTTTAGACACAAATCATGATGAATAGAGTCCTGATGGTTGAGCCAGCTTGTTGTTATAAATTGAAAAGTTACAAAAAGGAAAGACAGGAAGTGGAATATCTCATTTTTCTTTTTACTGTTACAGTGGAAATGGAAAGCTGAAAAGCTGTTAGTACAGTTTTATGGATAGTGGACTCAGAATCAAAGAATTATGTGGGTTAACGTGTCTGAAGAGAGGAAAGGTTAAATGCCTGTTAATCAAAATGTGTTGCAGTTAATATAACAATTTTATATGATCTTTTTCAGAGGGACTTTCTACAGTGGATATAAAAACTGTGATGGAGCAAATATTGTCAGGGTGGAAAGATATGGTTCAACATCTGGAAGAAGTGGCCAGAAAAATAAAGTACCAGGAAGATATAAATGCTTATTTTAAGGAAATGGGTGAGCTTGAGAAGACTGTAATTGAGAAGGATGGCTGGCTTAATAAAGACGCTTCTTCAGCATCCCAGCCCTCAGCAGTACTGAAAGACTTATGTCAGGTAAGTCTGGCAAAACTTGTTAATTTTGACTGGGAAGCTGTTCAGAGCACAGAATACCCCAGAGGAGCTTAGCCTAGTTGGTAATGTAACTCAAAATTTGAGGCATTCAGAGAACCTGATTTGACTGAAAGAGTTTGGTAGTTGTGTCACAGGAGTACTTGGCCACATTGTTGCCCCAGTAATGTGGAGGAGCTGTGCTGCAGTAGCTCACTAAAATCTTTGTGCTAACAAGGCAAGTGTGAGATTTGGTTTTGTTTTTAACCTTTCACAGCAGGAGTTAACTCATCTTGTAAGCCTGAGTCCCCGGTTGGAGCACCTGAAAGCCACCTGCAAGGCACTCACCTCTCAGCCCATGCCTCCAAACTTCATTCAGGAGAGCTTGAATGGTTTTCTTGATCACTTCAAGTTAACTCATCAGAAATTAGAGGAACGCTACCAGCAGCTGAAGAAAGGTAAATATGTATTTTGACATAAACACTCCTGATACTTGTCTTATTTTGAGCTAATTGAAAACTCTGAATTCTGGTAGAGTTTTCCTACTGATTCTGGGAGGCTTTGGTTTGGGCTGACAAAGTCTTTTTATTCACCTGAAAGAATGTTTCTATGACCTCCTCTGTGCATACTACAAAACATATTGTTCTGTGGTGTTAAAAGTGATTATCCAAGGATGCAACATTCCTGAAAGTACATTTAAGGAATTAGCATAACATATTTAGGGTGGATAATATAGTTCAAAAAGCTGCGTGTCTCTGGCACTCACAGAAGTAAATAATAGTAGAAATGAAAAATGGAAGATTAGGAGAACCTTGTAAAATTGAAGTGTGCATGTGAAATTTATTCTTTTTCATGGCTTTGTTGAGCACATTAGTCACACATAATTCCTTTCGGAAATTCAATCTTTGAAATGATTTGGAATCTGACTTTCTTTTCAGACATTTTCTACTTGGATTTTAGTTGCGTTAAAAATTTCATTATAAGCATTCAAACCAGTCATGCTGGCTTGTAGAGGATTTTAAATGTAGTGCACAAAAAATATAGCTCTGTTAATATTTTACAGCTGAATAGCAAGAGCGTAGACCTATATTGAGATTTTTTTTTCCTTAGTTTTCATTTTGTTTCAGAGAAATTCAAGGAAGCATTTTGCTAACAGCCCCAAATGGAAGAGCATTAACACTTTATTCTGTGTGTAATAAAAATAGGCTCCATTACTAAACTGTTAGGCTATCTATATATTGTTGCACCGGGCCTGCACGCTTCAATTATATCCATGCAGAAAGCTGTATGAATAACTTATGTCTGCCACACTCAAATTACAGGGTATGCTTTCATTCTTACTGTAAGGAATGATTATTTGATGGATTTTCTGAGTTCATGTCCTTTAAAAATATTGTGTATTTTGGTAATTTTTGCATGATGTGACAAAAGTACCCTTTAACTTTTTCATGCCACAGGTCACTTGAGGAATTATTAGTATATTTGAACCAGTTATTTGTTGGTAAAAACACCGTACATATTGTAATATGTTAAATTTGTATTTGTATTTTTTTAGAATGATAATTTTGCTGCAGATCATATATTGCTAAAGAACAGAGGGAAATATCAGTTCAGAATTTCAGTTGTTTATTTACAATATAGTTTGAATTGCTGTAAGGTAAAAGAACTTCCAGAGCCATATAGCAAGGAGAAACAGCTGGTGGTGGCACTTGAGCGTTTGTGAAGCTGGTAGACTTTGACTGACAGAAGTCCAGCTCCTTTCATGGCTCTTCTATGAGCCTCTGAAAATTCCCTCATGGAGTGCTACTCAGTCCCATCTCTATGGGTGTTTTTAATGGGAATTGTGACTTTTTTTTTTTTGTCAATGGGAGGCTATTTTAACTGTTTTTCTCCCTCAGGATTTGCTGTAGTTAAGTGACAGTGCACCTATTTGGTTTTTACTGATGGTTTTGTGTTGTTTTTTTTTTTTTTTCTTCCCCTTAAATTGATTCTGGCTTTTTGTTAAAAGGAAGCTAGATAACTGTGATTCTCTCTAGAAACGTTGTTTCATTCCTTAGTTATAAATGGTATGACAGTTCTGACAATAAGCTGTTGAAAAGCTACCTGGTGAGTCAGAACAAGTCTTAGATTAATTTTCATTTGTGGCAGCAACAAAATTGCTTAGGAATCCAAGGCCAGAGAGTGTGCACACCGCAGTGTGGGTCTTACTGCTGAAATCCTGTTTGCTGCAGTTTTCCGAATTTGACATTTTTATTCTGAAATGCCAGAGTGAGGTACTGCCTTCTGCCTAGGATTCCAGAGAGGGCTGGCTCAAGCAAAATCTGAGATGCGCTCAAAGATTGCAAGCAGATACTACATTCAAACTTTAATTTTCTTTTCAGTCATCTCGGATAGCGTCTCTGTTCTGGCAATAGGCTGAAAGCTGCTATTTTTATATATTTGTGTGTGTGTATGTGTATATACGTATATAAGAAATAAATCTCAACCCAAACCCTACTACTACACTTATACAAATTTTATGTATATGTCTTGATATATATGTTAAAAATACTAGTTTATTTAGTTACTATATGTAGTGTGTATATTTAACTTCATATGTAATATATGGCTATTATGTATGCTATACTTTATATATAGTAGATATCTGTGTATGTGTTTGCATAGAAATAGTACATATGTCTAAAACTTATAAAAAAGAAAAATACTGAATGGTGGGGATTTAGGTGTGCAAAAGCCCAAATACTATTGATTCTACCACCCTACCCCAAGAGACTTGGATACTTAAGTGTATAAGTAAATTCTAAAAATGGGATTAAATGGTTTTTTGGTGGGTTGTTTTTTTTTTTTTTTGAGGGGGTCATCATCTATATTTATTATTATGTTCTATATAATACATATTTATATATTATATATCTAATACTATTTTAATGGAAAAAACATTGCTATCAGCAGAAGAGTTTTTTAGCTCTTGGAAGGTCTCATCAGGATTCAATGTACAAGTGTATCTCACATGATTTCTTGTTTCTAAATGATTCTGATGACTTTGATTATGTTCACATCTCTTACAGTTTGAGTCTTGTGTTTATTTCCTTACCTTGTATTTTGTTCAATTACTTTTTTTTAATGATACCAGAGACAGAAAGCCAGCCGAGCCAGGACTATGTGGACTCCCTGCAGCAGCTGAAGGACATGCTGAGTGAGCTGGAGCGCAAGGAGCAGTCCATCGCTAGTGGGCTGAGTGAACCCAGTAAGGTTGAGAAGGCCCTGCAGCAGGCAAAGGTAACTCTTATCTTGCACTGAAGTGAAGAAGTTGCTTATTCAGCTACTGTCATCCTCCTTTCTTCCATGGGGTAACTAAAACGTTACTCAGAGGGAAGTCCATCAGGGAGTGGTGTGTGGAAGTGGCCTCTGGGAGTTGCTTGCTGAAGGCTAGGTCACCACAGGCTGCTGAAGGACATGCCTAGGAGAGGGTTGAGTATCTCTGAGCCTGCAGACTTCACAGCTTCTCTTCCTGCCTGTGCCAGAAGGTGAACCTGAGAGCTGGTCAGCCAGGGGAAGAGAAGGCTTTGATGGATCTTCTCTGAAGTGCTGCAGCACCTCAGGCCACCTTGGCAGCCTCCCCAGGCTCTCTCCAGTAAGCCCATGTCTTTCTTGTGCTGAGTAGCCCTGGAATGGATGTCATGAGAGCATTCCCCTCCTAGGAGCTTGGTTGGATCAGGTTGGTGATGCAATCCAAGGTCTGCTCCTTTGCCTCTGAGTGCAGTTGTGAGGAAAACCAGGAGCTGGGGCCTGCCTTTCCCACTCTTGGGTACTGCCTTTCAGCTCTCTGTGCTGATGCCCAGCCTGCTTGGGCTTGCTGTCCTCGGGAGGCCATATCCCTCTGCTGCAGCAGTGTGGGCTCCTGGACCCTGCCTCTGCCCTCCCACAGAGGCTGCGGTGTGCAGGCTCATTATCCTCTCCTCCAAGTACTACCCAGACATGGGGTGCCTGCCTGCTTAAACTGCCTCTGAGGTTCAGCTGGTAAACAAATCCATCCCGTTTCATCCTGCTGGGGCAGGGCTGGAGTGAGGGGAGAGAATGACGCTTCTCCAGTACCTTTTTTTTGTTTTCATTTAAAAAACCATAGACAAATACATCTCTGCCCCTTCCACTGTCCCCCACTGCTTTTGTGGAATCATGCTTAATTCAGAAATGTGTATTTTTAACTTGTGTGATGGCATAAGAGGGCTGCAGGTGACTGGAGGAGCTCTTGAACTACAGTTGCTGTGTAGAGAGAGTTCCTGTCTGTCCCTATATCCTTCTCTATTCAGCAGAGGATGGTCAAATAGGTATTTTTAAAAGCTCAGTAAACAGGGGGATGGTTGCAGAATTTAATCACAGAATTCTGTAACACCCCTGTTTACTGAGCTTTTGAAAATACCTATTTGATCATTCACTGCTGAATAGAGAAGCTTTGTTTTTTTGAACCAACAGATTGAAAAAATTTCAGAGTTCCTTGGTTTTCTCTTTTAATGTTGCTTCTGCACTGTTTAAAGTTGACAGAGATTTTCTGGTCTGAATGCTGGCTGAATTGCAATAGCATGTAGTCTTTAGAAGCTTATTTCTTCCTACTTCTGCCCAAATCCCTCCTGCCCATTTTCTTCAGAGACTAATTAACCTGAAAGGACATACTGTGCCAGTGTGGGAGCTTTAAAGAGTGTGATGGCACATGGGAACAAACTGTAGATTATGAGCTTCTTGTGGACCTAGGATTGTACTTGTGCTTGCACTTGTATGTAAGCGTGTACCTGTTGTATGGCTAATACTGGAAGCAGATATTTTTTATTTTTAGTTTTTCTTTTTCTTTTCCCTTGTAGATTGTTTGTGAGACACTGGAAGCCCAGAAACCCAGGGTAGATAAACTTGCTGAAGAAACAAATGCTTTGGAGAAACGTGCTTCTTCTGATGTTAAAAGGGTCTACACACAAGAGTTCAAGCATGTGCAGGGACACTGGGACAAGTTAAAGCTCAAGATTTCCAAGGATGTTAAACTACTGGAGGAAATTACATCCAAGTTGAGAATATTTGAGGTAAAATGAAAGGATTTTTTTTTGTTACATAATTCAGTTGGTTTGGAGCCCTTTCTTTCTCTGTGTTTCTCCAGGAGTCCAGATGACACTGAGAAGTGAAATGTCTGGCACAGGCTGGAAGCATATGTAGTGTATTTGCAGCAGGGTTAACAGAGGACTTTTAACATGCCCAGGATAATATTTTATCTTCTAATAGAGTAACTTTTCACTTAAAATTAGCATTCTTCTTTGTTCAGTACCAGAAACAAAAGTTACGCTAAAGTCAAGGGTGCGTCAGATGTCCTGTTGAAGGCTTGATCCCACCAGGGGCTGAGTACCCCTTGTTGTGGTACGTGTCAGATGCCCAATGCCTTACTAGTTTGACATCTAAAATCAAAATTCTATACCTGCCACAGAAAACTTGCTCCATCAAGTGGGGTTTTTGTCAATAGTAACAAAGAAATAGTACAGCCTGCTTAAAAAAAAAAAAAGAAAATGCTTAGGTATAGTGAATTTTCCAATTCCAACAGATGGCCTCTGAGTGTCAGGAAGGAGAGGTAAAGAATTAAGATTAATTAGCGCCCTTACATATTTTTTAATATGTATATATATACACATATGAAATTCTGCATGACAGAACATCCCAGTGCTTTAGAAATGAAGATGTTAGAAGCAAGGGTGTTTAAAGGGCATTTGGATATTTTACCCATTGATAAAGACGGGAGAGATAAGTGCTTAAGTAACATTACTGAGGTTGACTCAGTATTTACTGTTTAGATGGATTTCTTTGTTTGCCTTAAGTCCATTCTCTAGACTATTTATATTCCTCTGGGAAGAGGAAAAAAATAATGAAAACTAAATATATAATGATTTAGCTCATGACAATATTATTGTGACCAAAAAATTACATTGGTACTAGCCATTCTTCAGTATCAACTTGAAAGTATAAGCCTATCGGAACAGTATAGAAGCCCAAACAGAATGCCTGTTGGTTTTTGTTTTTCTTCTTAAAGTTTTTTTCTTAGAGTAATGTTTAACTAGACTTTAAGTTTCATATTATTTTCATTTTCATATTACGTTTTAAACTTCAAGCCAGAAGGTGCTTTTACAGATTTTCCATCTTTCAGGATGAAGGCACAGGTTCATTAGTTAAGACATCTGTATTTTAATACGCATTAAACATATTTTGATGTGTGGAATTATATACATTCTTTTCCATTTAATAGGGTATGTATCATGCAATTTATAAACATAAGGAACTTGCTGCACTCACTCTCTTCATAACACTGGTCATGCATGCACACCACTGCTTTTCCCCCAGGGTTTTTTTCAGTCTTGCTCTTTCCTCCCTCTGAAGCAAGGGTAGTTATTAAATAACTGTTTATAATACTGAATTCAAACTTCAAAATAAGTGTGTTTTTTATTTTAAGCCGGACAGGATCTTAAATGACTACTGAAGTACAGACACGTGTTTAAACTGAAGTTTATGTTAGTAAGGCCAAGTAATTGGCTTGCATGGTGTTGCAGAGAAAGTTGGGCAAGCCATTATGATTTAGAAGCAGTAAAAGCCTCAAGTCTTTTTTTTTTTTTTTTTAATGCGTAAACCTGGAGCCAAGTCATAGTAGGTGTAACATTGTAAGTCAATGACAATGAAGAGCAGAGTGTGCTCCCATGAAAACTTTTACTTGAGGAAAAAGGCTGGAGGGAAAAACTTGCTTCTGGTCATAGTGTTATTCACTAATTATTTGTTTCAGGGCTTGAGCTGCTCCTAGCAGTGTGTGTGTGGGATGTGTGTATCTGAGTAGCATAAGAATGGTAGTCCAGTCTAGGCTAGTGAACTTTTAAGTGGAAGCCACAAAACAACCTGTGAATAGGAGGAGGAATTTGAGGTTTTCAGAGGAAAGGTGTATTTCTTTTGTAGAATACTTTAGCACCTCCATTTGAAAGGGTTTCTGCTTTTGGCCTGATTCCTTGAAACCCATCCTTCTGTAGCTACTTGCTGTGGGATGATGTGGAGCTGTGGAGGAGCTGATGCTGCTGGTCAGCAGAAGCTGACTGCCCAAAGTGAGCTGGCTTGTGCAGGAGCCTAAAAGAAATTAACTTCTACAGCTTAGCCAAGCTGCGGGTGATTTTTTTTTTTTTTTTTTCTTTTTTCTTTTTCACCCCCAGCACCATCACCTCATTAATTTTTCGCCTTACTTTGACCTAAAGGTACAATATTCTACCGTGTCTTGTTCTCTTCTCTCTCTTTGTGGTTACACTTGTTAGTTATTTAACATGACAGAATGAATATTCTGCATGTAAGCCTGCTTCACTGTGCAACAGCTTTCTATTAGTCTTGGTCTTCAAATGATTGCAGCTTTCCAGTTGCCTTGATGACCTCTAGCTACACTGAGCAAGACCTACTTACCCCATCAGTTTCAGCCACTCTTTTTTCCTCCCTTAATTTCTTTTAAGTGCAGAACTCTTCTTTTTCTGCACTAGAATTATGTTCAATTGTGTTGTGTACATGCACCTACTTTGCTAAATCACAACTTTAACTAGGTGAAGAATGGCTTTTGAAAACAATTTTCTCTCATGCTTAACTGATAGTAGGTTACATGTGTGCAGTATTATTATGGTAGATTTTTATTTAATAACCAATTATTCAGTTTTTTCAGCCAAAGATGAAGTGCCCTGTTCTCTACAGCTATCCAAAGTGATGTTGGTACCACCATGTATATGAAATATGCACTTATGAAAGCTGTGGGTTTTTATTCAATGCGAGTTTTGAAGAGCTATGGAGAGCAGAGCATGGAATCTGCGTACTGTTGCATAGACATGAGAACATAATTTTATCGTGAGCAAAATGTTAAAAACTTTCTTGTTACTTTAAAAAGTACAGAAGCTGAAAAGAAATTAAAGCAGAAAAAACAATGGAGGCAATTTTTAAGTAATTGAAAATGGAAGAAATACATAGTACTATCTGTAGAAATACGGGGTTAAAGTGGGGGTGTTTTCTCATGAACTGAATTTATGTACACAATTCTGTGTTTACTAAATGTTTCAAAAAGCTGTCAGTGAATGGGCAGTCATGTCTTTATAGTCTCTGAGTTTCCTTTTGAAGTAGTGATAACTAATGTATACAGAGATTCTTGTAGTCTAGCACCGTATGAATAAAGATGAGAACGTGGAGCAAGTTGAATAAAAATGTTGCAGATGACATTGGACAGATCAGGATGGACCTTACACTTCAAGAAAGATTGATACGGGATACTGGGTATATGGTCCTGGTGCAGACACTTGGTCAGTACTGCAGATGTGATACTAGAGACACAAGATTAGCTTGAAGAATGGCTGGGCAGTATCTTCTTGGTTGAGGAGGTGAAGTTGTCTGGCTACTAAAGGAAAAACCAACCAACCAAACCCCAAACCAAAACCAAACCAAATACCAATTTAAAAGTGGTAGAGAAAGGTAAAAGGAAAAGGAGTAAGTGAATGGCAACCACTGGAGAACATATGGTGCAACTACACACAAGTATTGGTTTATTTTTTTAATGTATCTTTTTCTTTTTCCTAATTCACCTTTAAAAATGGATGTTTTCCAAAACAGCACCCCTCACATTCAAGTTTTTGAGAATACTTACATTCAGTTTCTTTTCATTTTAACAGTAAGCAGACAGGTGAATGGTGCTTAAAATGTCCTTGTTAGTCTGATGAGCAAGTCAGTGGCAGATCTGCCCGTGGGTCCTGCTGTTCAGGTGGCCCTTCTGTGATTTGTGATGTGACAGAGGCTCCCCCAAGCTGACAACAGATACATTAGTGACATGATATGTGTTTTACTGTGATACTGTTTATATTGCTCATATGATGGGAAAAGTAGACAAGGCTAATTTTATCAGTTTTGTATCTTGTATTTTATAGAAGAAAACTTCTGTATCTTGTGCTCTCTGTTGTCAAGACCTATAATAATGCATGGCTTGCTGTGTCTTTGATAATGTATTACCTTCAGTTCCTCTGGGTCTACTGTATGGCTGTATGTCACGTGGTCTTTCTACGAGTGTGTAAGTTAAAATTCAGCACACTCGATCTTTGTTCCTGCCTGGAATAATTTTTAGAAACTGATCCATTGTTTTTGTTTGTGTCTAAAAATTGCAAGCTCTTGTACACTGAAAACCTACACTGGGTATTTGACCATTGGTAATTATTTACCTGCACAGTGCAGGAGCACTTTCTTAAACTTCTGTAGTCTTGGCTTGTGATTCAGCAAGTTATTTAAATGTGTGGCTAACTTTGTGAGTAATCTTATTTAATTCACTTCATCTACTTATGTAAGTAAGCTAAATTAGGTATATGCTAAAATGCCTTGTCAAATGGCAGCCTTTATAAATATGTATTTTTTTTACTAATGTAAAAAAAAAAAAAGCCATGGTTCACTGTTAAGCCTCCTGGGGTCTGTTTTTTGGAAAATGATTTGCAGGCTAATCAGCTCCAGGAAATTCCCCCAAAAAGGAAAAGGCATGAAGAAAATGTCGTGACTTTGCCCTCTAATGGTAGCACTGGCCTAAAAATAAACATGATCTTAGTCTAATGGGTTTTCATATGGAGACATTTTTTTGAAAAGCAGTGTATAACATATTGATCTTGAAAGAACTGTTATTGCAAGGTTTTTAAGGAAACTGTGTGCCCTTTCCTCTTCAGTGACATGCAGAGTAGAAGGTGAAGCTGATGAGCTTTGACTTGGCATCTCAAGAACAGTACTCTGTGGTGATGATTGTGTCAGAATAAAAAGACGCCACTTGTTACAAAACCTAACCAAACAGTCCAAAAATTCTGATTAAAAAAAGCCCAACTAGGTTATTAAAAAATGATAGTCATGTAACTCAACTGAACCAGGGTAAGGAGAAAACTTTCTCCCTACTCCTAAGTTTGTGGTGGTTTTGTTTGTGATTGGGAACATCCACAATTGCATGGGAAGGAGATGGCAACCCTCCTGTCTCCTTCCCCAGCTACCTCATCACAGGATATAAGGCAACTGCCAAATGTTAGGTCAAATAACTCTGAAATTGTGTACGTATTTACTTTTTTCCTCTGTGCATTGCTCTAGTGAGTGCAGTAGCTGCCATTAGCCTCAAGCAGCTAGTGTTTTTTTTTTTTTTAAAGTGGTTAGTCTAATCTTCTGTGGTATTCTCCTATTTTGCCTGTGTTTCTCTCTAAGGTGAATGGCTTTCCCAGCATAGCTTCTCTCTGTCAAGTATGTTTAGCATTATCCCCTCCTCTTCTCCCCACATATATTTCTATAGGGCCCTCACTTTTTCTTGGAGTGCAGTATGTCTCTTGAAGTGTGGTGGAAGCAGTCATACACTATTTCTACTGTCAGGAAAATGCTATTCCTAGCCTTCAGCTAGGCCCTTCATATGAAGGGTAACCACGTACTTCTTGAAGCCATGCTTGCCTCCTTGCATGATCCTGTGTGTAATAGCCTTGAGCAGCGCAGTGTCAATTAAACCATGCTGTGGCATGGATGGAAGAATATCATTATTATGAATTTAATTTTCAAATCACAGAATGTTAGGGGTTGGAAGGGACCTCTGGGAATCTTCTAGTCCAGCCCTCCTGCTAAAGCAGGTTCACTTAGAGCAGGTTGCCCAGGATCGCATCCAGGCAGGTTTTGACTATCTCTGGAGAAGGAGACGACTCAACCTCTCTGGGCAGCCTGAGTTAAATATAAATTTGAGATCAGAGAAAACGGGGAAAAAAACCACACAAAACAACCAAAAGCAAAAATTAAACTAAAGACAGTCAGATTCTAAACCAAGGCAATGCTAGCAGCTTGTGGACTATTCTTTTGACATTGCTAGAAGTTGAAACGCAACAGCCATTTATTCTTCATCACAATTCTTCATTATTATATTTGATTTAGGCTGATTCAAAAATTGTTCAGAAGTGGATGGATGGTGTGAAAGATTTCTTAATGACTGAGAAAGCTGTTCAAGGAGATACCGAAGGACTTCAAAGACAACTTGAGCAGTGCACAGTGAGTTGTGCTATTTTAAGCAATCTTTTGAAATAAATAATCACTAGCACTTCTTTATTATTTTGCTTGTATTATTAAATATTGTCCATGACATATTCCATAAAGCCTGCCAGAAAAATAATCTTATCTCTTTTCAGGCCACGTTTTAATTGGTTTCTTGTGTGTACCCATAACATGTAGTACTTTTCAAAGTTCTTCATCGTACGTACAAATATACTCATCTACAAGTTGACATTATTTCCTCTGGAAATGTTTATATATTTTTCCCAATTTTGTGATTAGGTAATTGAATATGTGAGTGAAAAGTGCTTTCTGCATTAAACTCCCAAAGACAATAAGAAGCAAATAACTTTGAGAAACTCCTGGGGTTTAGGAACTGTATGTGCCTTACAAGTGAGATTCCTTCCTAGCTAGTGGCACATAATGATCACAAACAGGTATCATTTCACTTTATAGCAAGTAATTACAGACTACCTTCAAATGTTTGTTTCCAGGAGAAGAAAGTGGGTCTGAGATGTGCCAGAAACATCAGGGTATTTAGTGCATATAATCTTCAAACTTGCATTGTTCTGCTGTTGACGTTTGGCATGTGAGAATGTTTGTGCTGGTATGGCAAGTTGTGTTTTGTTTTTCAGTTGCACTTCTGATATTTTTGGCCACTGAAGGAATGTTTTAAACTGTCTAGTACTGAACACACCATCAATCTACTTTGATACAAAAGTCTTTCTGCAATAGTTAAAAGTCACAAAATTATTGGCATCCTATAAATTTATGTAATGTCATGCTAATGAGCAACAATCATTTTCTCTGATGTGTCCTTAGGTGTTTGTCAATGAAATGGAGACGATTGAACCATCATTGAAAGAGATGAAAGAAGTAGAGTCTGCTTTAAGAGCTCAGCCTATTGCAAGCATAAATACTTGGGCAAAGTCTAGACTGGTAGACTGCCAGACTCAGTGGGAGAAACTGAGCAAACAGGTGAGTTCTCCATATGTTGCTAGTGCTTGCTTGTTACTGCAGATGTTTGTTCAGTTGTGTGGCATTGGTAGGATGGTGAAGAGGTGAAGCAGTGAAACAATGGATGAGTATGTTTTATTTGTTCCACTGTCAAAGTGGCTGAAATCCAGCTTGGCCCAGTGAATCCTTCAGAAGTGCAAATATTCTGGGGGATGCCTGTGCAACCGTCGTTTTGCTTGAATACATGCACTTCTCAGTATCTAACTGGAAGAATCACAGGGAACTTTCTAATTGTAACTGAAAATGAATTTGTTCACTTTGCCTCATGCTGTTCTTTCTGGAGTGGGTGGGAGAAAAGTCTGACTTTTTTGTTCTGTTGTTCCTGAAATCTGGAATATTATTCTGGCCCTGTGTAAATTCTGCCGCCTTCCAAGCAGCTTTAAAAAATAAATGGCTATAAGTAGGCTACCACTGAAGTCTAGTGTATTTGATTGTTTATTTTGGGTGGAAGCTTTCTGCTGTCCATAGAAACATACTTCTTTAGTTGCAGTGCCTGGCAAGGATCTGTGTTGGAGAGCCTTGTTGTTGATACAGAATCCAGATTGCCTGGGCTGTGGAAAGAAGTGAGGCCTAAAGGGTGTTTTAGTGCTCTGTATAAAGATATATCTAACTGTGTGATACTTGTGATTGGAAGATGTTTTTTTCCATCTGACTTTTTCCAGGGATTGTTAGCAGATTACATGTAATGAGGAAAAGGAGGTCATTTTTCTTCTTCCCTCACCTCTAGATTTTGTGGATTTGCTAAAAAGGGATCATCAGTTCATGTGTGGCTGTGTGAAAGTGTTTTGATAATTAAAAAGACCTGAAAATGTTTTAGTAATAAAATGTTTTAATGAAGACTTGCGGTTTTTCACATATACAAGGACATTTAAGTAACAAACCTGCTGTTTCATTCTCCATCTTGGATTCTAGATCGTTAGTCAGAAAAATCGCCTGTCTGAAAGTCAGGAAAAAGCTGTAAATCTGAAGAAGGATTTGGCAGAGATGCAAGAATGGATGACCCAAGCTGAAGAAGAATATTTGGAGAAAGATTTTGAATACAAATCCCCTGAAGAGCTGGAGAATGCGGTCGAGGAAATGAAGGTCAGGAATACCAGGTCGTTGGAGAGACCTGATTGAAGAGAAACAAAATTTAATGGCTTTGGGGGTTGATCTTTTGTGGAATTATTATCTATGTAGAACGGAGCTCAGCTCATGGCAAGATTAGTGGTAGTTTTCAGCTTTACTTTCTGGAATTTTTGTTTTTAAAGCACGAACTGTAAAAGCAGATGTTCTATTTGGCCATGAGGGGTAGGGATTTCATAATGAATAGCAGCTTGCCCAGCTGTTGAGCCAGGCTTGCTATGTATAGCATATTAAACACTAAGAATATGGAAACTTATTGCAGGAGAAGAGAAAGATAAATGAAAGGTGACATGTTATACGTGTCTAAATTAGTGGATATGGAAACATATTCTTCTGCTTCTAGCTGTTGGGCTTCAGTTTCTTGTCCCCTAGATATAGTAATTCCACGTTTAGAAAAGTAGTTTAAAACAGTGCTGTTGTAAGGTTATCTTCTGTTCTGCACCTGTTGCAAACAGGAGTGCTGGTTCCTGCTTTGCTAATTTTGGAACTAGTGGACAAAAAATAGGAGAGTAAGGAGCTATTTTTGTCTCATTAAAATTACCAGTTGAATAGATAATGTTCTTGGATGTATATACAGAGTAAACAATAATTGTCTCTGCTTTTAAATCTTGAGAGTTCAGGCATATCTTCACAAGTGTTAAGAGTATCCACTATGCTGTTACTCAACAGAGCATAAAATAAAGAATTTTTTTCTCCTTACAGATGCTTTGAAAATCTATTTTAAGTTTTGAACTGTTCTTTTTGAAGGAACTTTCTGAAGCAGTCTTTAGCAAGTGTTTTACTATATTCATGTCTTTTGAAGCCATTTGAGATCATATGGTCTGACAGCCTGCTACACACAAGCCAAGAAAAGAAGGAACCCTCTTTTCATTGGCAAATCTGAAAGACTTTGAGCACATTTACCTTTATCTAACCCAGATTATATTCTGTACTTTTAAATTTGGCAGATATGTCAGTAAGCCATTAAATTTACTGTAAGAGTTGTATATCCTCTTTCACTTGCAGTAAGAATATTAC
The DNA here is from genome assembly GCA_013400335.1 of Eurystomus gularis. Classification (NCBI taxonomy): domain Eukaryota; kingdom Metazoa; phylum Chordata; class Aves; order Coraciiformes; family Coraciidae; genus Eurystomus; species Eurystomus gularis. Next base: position 127,646 of record VZZY01009660.1, on the reverse strand, counting down.
GCTGGGACTACTTTCAGGATTGGGAAAGAACACTCTCTGTATATTTGACCAGGAGCATTTTTAAAAAACTTTTAAGATTGCCTAATTTTGCTCTCATTTGAACAGAGAGTGAAACTTCTGCTGACATTTGAAGAATGAGGTTTAAAATGAGGCTGGGTCATTTTTGAAAATCCTGCCATAAAAGATGTTCTTCAGATTTTCCATTCTCTTTGCCCTTCCATTAACGGTCCTTTTTTTTTTTTTTAATTGCCTTATATTTAGAAGATATTTTGAACAATATATGCAGCAATAATGTTGTCATGTACTGAATTCTACCATAAAGTGCACTGCCTTTATGTATCAGGAGAACTTCATAAAACTGTCCTTGAAACCTGACAAGAAAGAGATGACTGACAAGAACGAGATGAGACAGTCCCTTTTTCTGCAGCCTTCTAGTTGTCTCAACAGAGACAAGCTCAGACTGATCTGCGTGATCTGTCTCCCAGCTATCCTGCTTCCTGAGATTTGGGTTAGGGCAGAATTCAGCAACTGATAATATGATTTCTCCAGGCCTGTGTTCTGGGAGTTATACTGTGCTTATCCTCTGTATTTGTTACCAAGCTCCTCCGAGTGCAGCTGGGCTGGAGGAATTCTTCTGGTTGTCCTTTTTGCATGCTCCTCTGGCAGACCCAACAGTTGTGGGAGAGGTCCCAGCTTTGTAGCTCAATGTGTCCTGCGTGATTATGTTATCTGACCTGGATAACTTTGGGAGGTAGTTACTGAGCTCTGAAAAAAACAAACCTGTGAAGTCACCCTCCCTTTTTCTCCCCAATATGCTTGTTTTTAGCAAACCTTCTTTTTTTTTTTTTTCCTGAGTCATTTCTCTTTTTCCTATCTGAATGCTAGTGTATAAATAGTACTGACCTTAATCTTTGTTGCTTTAAGACATAGAATTTTTAATGAGCAAACCATAAATGGTAAATATATCTGTATGTTTAATAAAATAGGATTTTTCAACACTTATGTACATAATCTGAATTCCATGCAAGTTAGTGCTGTATTTTGTTGTGCTGAGACACAAGAATACTTTGGCAGCAGTGCTTCCAAGTTTGGTGATCTTTCATTTGGTGAATAGCTGACTACATGGCAACTGAGGGATGATTATGTAATACGTTTCTTTGGGCAGAGAGCGAAGGAGGATGTGTTGCAGAAAGAGGTGCGGGTGAAGATTCTCAAAGACAACATCAAGATGTTGGCTGCCAAAGTGCCGTCTAGTGGTCAGGACCTGGCGACCGAGCTGAATGTTGTGCTGGAGAACTACCAGCTACTGTGCAATCGAATTCGGGGGAAATGCCACACTTTGGAGGTGAGAATGATAGCTCTTGTTTTAGGAAAATGGAGGCAGGTGGCACAAGAGGAACGGAGAATGACAATGACATGTTCTGTTTTGTCACTGAACCCAGTAGTTTCAGCATAAATGCCTTTTAGCCATGGCTCCTTTCCGAGATTACTTTCCCTTGAGATGACATCTTTGGAATCCACGAGACACCATCTAACTTTGCTTTTATAACCTGTATTGTAATCAAGACTTGTGCAAGTAACTAACCTTGTCTCACAGCTCTGTTATTGATTCGTGCATCTTCCAAAATAGCAAAAAAACTTCTCAGAGATTAAAGGTTGAAATAAGATGATAATTAGAACACGTTGATTATAGTTTGAGGTAGGTTGTGTATGTTCTGTCTTTCAAGAGGAGTAGATGCATTTCGTTGCGTTCCTAAGTTGTTATAAGAATCTGGATGTCAGGGGTAATTTTAGCATGAGTTCAGAGATTTCTATGTGTATTTTGCATATGTCTTTTTTGTCTTGCTGCTATAAGTGCAGGTTTTTCAGTCTATAACTTACTGTGCTATGGCATGGTTTTTTTCCAATATTTTCTACTTGCCTGTGTTAGATGAATGTCTCAAGAACAATTTATTTAAGCTGTTCGTAGGGTATATGAGCTATGCCTGGCATTCTAGGCTAATGTATGCTTTTTCTGTTGCTCCTAGGAGGTGTGGTCCTGTTGGATTGAGCTGCTTCAGTATCTTGATTTAGAAACAGCTTGGTTAAACAATCTGGAAGAAAGGGTGCAAATGACAGAAAATCTGCCTGACAAGTTGGATGCTGTCAATGATGCTCTTGAGGTATTGCAGTCATTCGATCAGACTTGTAACTCTTCAGAGCTTCATTTGAAAAAAAAAACCAAATTCTACACTTCAGTAGAATACTGAAATGTATTGAATATCCTGATTCTTCAGGTTAAATACACATAATACTCTAAATCTGGACTGGATGTTTGTAAGATCCTCTACCAAAAGCTGAACATTCCTGTACGTGATTATGCCATACTTGGTACCATGATAAAATTGTATGCTCTCTCCTGTCCTGTGTAAGTTGATTAATTTCTTCCAGCACTATAGCGTGAAATAATGTGAACAGTCGAGAAGCGCTGTGAATTTTAATTATCTAAAGCAAAATGACCCTTATAGTTGCCTTGTGCCGTCATGGATTAAGCCATAACTAATTCATGCTTTTAGAGCACTCTCAAGACATTTGAAGTGTAAAACTTCTGTGCATCAGCGAGATTTCTACCTCTGAAAATGCAGTAATATTCAGTGTCTTAACCTTTAAAACTTTCTCTGCTAATTAGTCCCTGGAATCAGTCCTGCGTCATCCAGCTGATAATCGAACCCAGATTCGGGAACTTGGACAGACATTGATTGATGGAGGGATTCTTGATGATATCATCAGTGAAAAATTGGAGGCTTTCAATGCCCGCTATGAGGAACTGAGTCACTTGGTAAGAATCTCGGGGCAGGGTTGAATTAGGGTTTTTCTGCTCAGTGGTCTGAAATGATTCCTGTTAGATAGCTGAATTCATAGATGCAGGACTGCAATACAGGAAAAGAGGAAAAACCCTCACAATGTGGTCAGCTGTTTTCAGTTTAGAATAATGCTCTAAGAGCAAGATTATTTCCCCCCCCCCCCCTTTTTTTTTTTTTTTTCCCCCTCCCCTTGACTTGAGTCAGGATTTTCTTGGCAAAGTAGCACACCCTTTCACTGTGAGAACCTCCTGGTATTCTTCCAGGTAATTTTGACAAAAAGGGAATTTCAATCTCAAAGGAGACATTCATAAACCGAGGTTCCCTAGCTACTGCCATAAATACTGGTGAGCTGCTCACTAACTGTAAAAATGAGGAATGTAAGTGACTTTTTCGCTCCTTTAAATAGCTAGGAAGAAGTCATGCTGAAGTAAGAAACAGAAGGAAAACATTCTTCTCAATCCCCATCTACTATCTTCTCGTACTTTAGTCCAATGTTTTCTAGATTTAATAAGTAGAGGAGGACTAGATGCATTTCAGGTTGCATAAATTTGTAATTTGTGTTCTGTATCCTGATAATACAGGCCCCTGCTTAAATTGTAGAATGGGAGTTTTTTCTGTCGCTGCCAAAGTGTAGTCATAGAAGGAATTTCAGTTCATCCCCTTTACAGTGAGCAACATGAATGCAGTGCCCTCAGCTGGGGGCTATATGCTGTCATTTAAGTTACCATTTACTATTAGCTTTCTCCTGTTACAACAGTACTTTATTACCATATAAAAAATATTTGTTTTGGCAGCTGCAATACTGACATACTGGCCTGTTGACAACTTCAACTACTAACCTCTGTTTTCACACTGTAATGTGAAAAACAGAGTTTATCATTTATTGTTTTGAAAGAAAATGTGCAAGTTTACACATCGAACAGTATTGATCCGTAGTGTATGACAAAGTCCCTGATTCTCATTGAATAGCTAGTTTTTGAAACCAGTATGTTTTTAACAGAATGCTTTCTTCCTGAGGTGGTAGGAGAGACCTGTTTTCACAGTGGAAGAGCTCTCCTTCTATGCTACTGTTTATCAGTTCTGGTATGAATCATAGCAGGCTTCAAAAAATATTGCCTTCTGAGGCTTGCCTTTGCTCTTTTCAGACAGTCCTTCTGGCACAGGATTTTTTTGGTGTCTTTCACCTTGTTTTGAGAAAGTTTCATAAAATTCATATTGAATTATTGCTCCAAGTTGTCCTACCTTTCTGTCCCACTCAGGCGGTGAGCCGGCAGATTGCCTTGGAACAGCAGCTTCAGACCATGCGAGAAACCGATCACATGTTGCAGGTCTTGCAGGAAAACTTAGCGGAGCTGGATAGACAGCTGACATCTTACCTGACTGACAGAGTAGATGCCTTTCAGATGCCTCAGGAGGCCCAGGTATTCCAGTATAGCTTTTCAATACAAAGTATTTTGAAATATCTCACAATAATGCTCAGCCTAAACTTCATGAAAGTTTCATTTCAGTCCTGTGCTGATGTGCTAGATGATATCTTTTACAATCTGGATTGTTTTCCTGCTTTAAGAAGGCTGTATTGTATAACAGTCTTAACTGCTTTCAATTTAGTAAGCTGTCACCAGAGCCAGAATATTTAAAATACACCTGGTAGTGTTTAACTTTTACTCTGCAAGCAATTTTCTAATTTTTTTTTTTTCCCTGTTTCTATGATGTGGCAGAAAATTCAAGCTGAGATTGCAGCTCATGAATCCACCTTAGAGGAGCTCAAGAAAAGTGCTCGCTCTTTCGCTCCTGCTTCTCCTGAATGCAGGTCTCCTCGTGGTGGAACTCAGCTGGATGCTTTGCAGGTAAAAATGGGATTCACACTAGGAATTGAAGTGTGAAAAGCTTCTGGTTTTCAATTATACACTGCTGCTGTCAGCCTGTAAATTGCTTGGTGTGGTCAGCTGAACCCCAGAGGGTAAATAGTATATGCTTTTATATTATTTCATTAGGAAACAAGCAGCTCTAGGTGAATTGAGTAAAGTTTAAATTTCTTAAGTACCATGGGGTAAATGCTGAAAGTCACAAAGTCTCTGTATTTAGTAGAATGGATATTTTGATAATGTATGGCACAGAATTATAGCTCTTTTGCACCTGAGGTGGAGTTTAGGAATAAGTGATGGAACTTGGCTTGGCAAATAGTGTTGCCATGTATACTGAGTTGTGGTAGCTTGAGAGGCAAGTTAGAATCTGCAGGGGGAAATGATTTAGATGTTATTTGAATTGCAGATAATAATTTAAAACAATCTTTTAACATAACATTAATTAAAACAGAGAAAACTCCGTGAAGTGTCTACAAAGTATCAGCTTTTCCAGAAACCAGCCAATTTTGAACAGCGCATGTTGGATTGCAAGCGGGTGTTGGATGGTGTAAAAGCAGAACTTCATGTCTTGGATGTGAAGGATACTGACCCAGATGTAATCCAAGTTCATCTGGACAGCTGCATGGTAAGTATGCAGTGTTCTTTACTCGCACTTGGGAGTGTTTCTTTCTTGTGTGATTCTTCTTGCCTAAACTTTCTCCTGAAGGAATATTGCTTAAAGTTCTGATGGAACTGTTACAACTCTGCAAAGTGCCAGCAGAACAGTTGATAACTAAAAACCTCTAATTCTTCTCAGTGAGAATGCGGACATGAAAGTAGTGGACTGTTGACCACAGACGTGGTGGAACAGCTGAGTTTTTATAAGCTCCCTTCCCTGGCTCATCTTTGTGTTATCTAGAAGCATCACTCCAGGGGCAAGTTTGCTTGCTTCTTAGTATCTGAACAAAGCAAATACTATACATATGATCAAGCACAGATCACAACGTTAGCCGTGCCACATGTGGTGATGTTATGGAGTAAACACTGCTAAATTCTTGAGAATTCTTTTTTTTGGAGTGGAAATTAAAACTAGACCAAAGTATGGAGCATCAAGAGTTTGAAATCTTTTTGGCAGACATTGCTTTTAATTCATAGCTTAGAGTTTAAGTGCAATCTGATGGTCAGGTCCTCAGATGAAATAAAGTGAAAATCTGCACTACAAATTGATCACCAATATATGTATTTGTGTTTTTAGAAACTCTATAAGACCCTCAGTGAGGTGAAATTGGAGGTTGAAACTGTCATCAAGACAGGAAGGCAAATTGTACAGAAACAACAGACAGATAATCCCAAAGGAATGGATGAGCAACTGACAGCACTGAAATATCTTTACAATGACTTGGGGGCACAGGTAAGAAAAACAAATGTACATATGAATGTTTGTCTGCATATAAATTCCTTTCTTTGTCATTTTGATGTCAGATGCTGGTTTAACTTTGATTCTGAAGCTGATGTGGTATAGGCTAGTTGCTACATCCAGGAGCAATCAGTTGAGAGATTAAAGATTACAGGTAACAATCCTGTAGTTGTGCAAGACCCCTTTGCTCACAGAGCGTTCCTGAAGGGGAGGTAGCCTTGAAGAAAGGAAGGTTCACAGAGCTTTCATAATTCTAGCAAAGCTGGCCTGCTTTTTGTTAAGTCTTTGAGCACTGTTGTACCTTCTCTTGTCTGCAAACCATCCTGCAAGATAACTGACTATCAGATTGTCATATCAGAAGTTTGAGTTGATGTAGAATTGTTTAGGAGATGTCATGATAGTTTCTAATTTTAATCCATCTAAAGGGTTGCTCTCAGTATGAAACTGAAAATGCAGGCAAACCTCCATTTCCCATGAAAATGCATTAAATATTCACTTGAGTAATTTTCTTATTGATTGAATGGTTATTTATCCAAGCAAAGTATTTAAAAATGGTTAAACCCTTAGGGTGTGGGTGGAAATAGGGAAATATTTTTCTATGTAAATTAAGACAGAAGTCCTAGCAGACTCAGGCCTGTTCAGTGCTCTGTGAATGAAGCTATGCGTAAGTGGCCAGATTACAGTGTTGGAATATCTTGAAATGGGCCCTAAGGAATATTTTATTGTTATAAAGTGGAGAACATTCATGAAAGTGTGGATTATAGTGGAACTGGTACATCTGTAACTCAGGAAGCATGTAGGCTTGGACAAGGATAAAAGGCAGAGTTCTTTATAGTATAATGTTATGATTTTGTTTGCATCTGAAATTATTTTTTTTAGATATACAAAGAAGTCCATTATTTTGAACAAATACATGCAAACACTAAGCTGAGACACAGGGTAATTTTTTGAAAGGTCAATTGGTTGTGACTACTATGTTTGGGTTTATTCTCAAGTTTATGTTAAAGGTTGACCAGACTAATTGTGTAGCCAGTGTGAAATAGAATTGAATACACTGCAGCAAATACCAAATTTCATCAGTTTTCAAGGGCAGACTAGATTTTCAGTGAAAATTTTCTTTACAGCTTTCTGCTAGCAGGTCTATCATAATACAAAAAGAAATGGAATTTTACCTGCATGACGATTGGTTTCTATATTCCCTTGAGTTTCAGTTAAAGGATCATAATAATCAAAGTTTAAACATCAGTTTGGTGATTATTAGCTGTAATAGGTTAGTATGCAGGTTTCTTTGTCTCCTGTAAGTTTATCTTAATTTAAACTTATTTTGCTTTTTATAGTAAGATACAGATGTTTATAAATTATTTTTCTTTTCAGGGTCCTTCCCTAATGCATGACAGTCTTAAGATGCAAGGATTTAATATATTTGGATGGATATTTTAGCTCTCTATCACTTTTGGGCTTGCTATCATTTAAAATATAATTTTGTTTTCTTTTTTCCTTTTTTTTATAGGTGACAGAAGGAAAACAAGACCTTGAAAGAGCATCCCAGCTGGCACGCAAAATGAGGAAAGAGGCTGCCTCTTTGTCAGAGTGGCTAGCTACCACTGAAGCTGAGCTCGTGCAGAAGTCCACTTCAGAGAGCTTGCTTTCTGATCTAGATGCAGAAATTGCATGGGCCAAAGTAAGCATGCTCTAAATACCTGTAGCATGGATTTTTAACACTATGGCAATACTATGTAGAAGTGGCTGTGAATTTAAATCTCTATAACTTGTTCCTAAATCTCTTACATCATGAAATGTAACTAGATTCAGTAGATAAGACTCCATACCTTACAGAGTCTGACCTGTTTCTTCTTGGACATCTTGCATCAGACTTAAATAGCCAGTAAAATATTAAAGATATTGTTACATATTTGGTATTAATAGGTATTTAAGTGACTTAATGTATTTCTATCGCAGTTCATAAGTATAATATTCTTAATTACCAGCAAGCATAATTTTGGACTAGGTCAAATATTTTACTAGTAAGGCAAACTGAAAAATTTTAATGAAAAATAATTTAACTTTTCATTGAAAAACTTTGTCTTCAAAATTGTGACTTTGCAAAACAAAAAGGTCCCATAATTCCTTATTTTTTTCATTTATAAATTGGAACCCTTCATGGAAGCAGGCAAGTGTGTTATAATTATTGTGAAGCAAAGTACCTATTTTCTCAAACTGTAGGAACTTGTATATGCAGCAGTTGGGGTTAGCAACAAGTGCCAGTTGATACAGTTCAGCAATACTGATCTTTCCAGTCCTTGTCTTCTGTCACTTTCTACTTTTGGAATAGATCTGTATACAATGTTAAAACTTGAGAGCTTATAAAATTGTAAAAATATCTAATTATAACCTGCTTTCACCCATTTCACTCGAGATTAGCAAGTACTAGCATTATACTTCTGCTGTGGCAGTTATCCCTAAGATTTCTTTCCAAACAAGCTTGTAAATCCTTATTGAAGTATACTTACTGTACATTTGTGAGCAATGCAAATAGTTCATGAACTCTTACGCTGCACTACTAGGAGGGCAAGCCCTTTATGTTGCATGCCAAGCTCTCCTTCCTGTCTTAAGGTTTTCTAGAAGAAAAAATATTAGAACTAAAGACACATGTATTTACATAGCTGTGTATAGATAGACATGTAACAATAGGTCTTCTGTAATATGTAGCAAGTGAATTGAAAAGATGCAGTAATGAATGGTGGTGGTTCTCAAAAAAAAAAAAATAAATTCAGCCTTGGCCTACCACTTCTCTCATTGTTGCCAACTGTAAAAGTACTTTAATAGCAAAAGATACAGAGAAATCCAAAGTGTCTCTTGAAAATTGCATTCTCTGTAGTGCTTGACTGTGCAGAAAAGAACCTTTTAAAAGTGGACTTATAATGTGGTGTATTTACCTACATAATTTAAAGGACCTGTGAAGATATAAAACAACAAACTCAAAAGGTCTCAAGCTAAGTTATTCAGGACACTTACGTGCATTTTGCTGTCCTGCTTTTTCAAAATGGGAGACTGCTCATCTACTCGATTTGATTTTTATCAAGTGAAAATCATCTGTGATACTACTTGTTTCCTCTGGACTTAAAAATCTACCTCCCCTGCCCTTGTGATTGGGAGCAGTGTGCAACGTTAATGCCTCTTCTTGTTTCAGAATGTGCTGAGAGAGCTGGAGAGGAGGAAAGCTGATCTGAAGAGCATCACAGAAAGCTGCACTGCACTTCAGGCTCTAGTGGAAGGGAGTGAGACCTCCCTGGAGGAGAAGCTGTGTGTCCTTAATGCTGGCTGGAGCAGAGTTCGGACCTGGACTGAGGACTGGTGTGACACCTTGTTGGTAAGTTGCATGTGTGAGAAATATTCAGGGTGGTTCTGCCTTCCCCTCGGAGCAGTTGCAGTTTTTACTTGTCTCACTTCACTATAATGTGAAGCTTCCATGGTGTCTCAGAGACTTAGAGGAATGTAGAATGGATATCTGCTTATTCTCTAGACAGACGGGTGAGTCATAAGGTTATATACAATGAGGAAGGTGGAATACGGTTTTGCAAGTGTTTTAGATGTGCTGATAGGCATTGGTGCCTTGTGCTTGGTAGTAGTGGCTATCGCTCAGGGGGCAGGAGATGCAAATGCAGGATCTGGATGTGAGAGTAATGAAACTGTGTAAATATCCGAGGCAGAAAGTTAATATGACCTAGTGGAAATAACCTGGTCAGTTGTAGAGAATAAAACTAGGGTTTTTTTTGCTTTATGGTAGGTTTTGTTTTTTTTTTTTCTTTAGCCTTTCTTTCTCCTGGCTCCAGTGCTAGAACTCTTTTCTGGGTTCTCATTCTCTCTAGAGTTTGTGGTGTAATTGCTCTTCTATAGAAAATTCAGCATAGGCTTGGTGAACATCTTTCGTGCATCTGTTGTTTTAATCTCTTTATCTTTCATTCTCCCCGTCACGCCCTAATCTTGAGTCTTTATTTCCGTATCTTCCCTGTTAATGTTTTATCATTTTCTCTTTTGCTACACAAAGAGTGCTAGCCTTTTGTGTCCACTTATTATTTAGCTCTTAATACAGTTCTTGTTACCCTAGTGCATAGAAGTAACTTTCTAAACTATCCTGAAATGGTGCATCTACCGTTGCACATAGAGTGAGTGAGTTATGGGGCAGACAAGCATTCATAAAACTGCTAGCGGGTTTACTCATTAACTGGCAGTAGCTGATTCTGCCAGAATAAAATGAGGGGAAAAAACCTGCTAGGTTACAGAACTGTTTGTTTCGTAACAGGTTAATTACAGCCCAGAATATGGTTTATGTGTTTGATATGTAACTTTCTGTAAGGTCATGAATTCAGTAATGTAAGTAGAAAACAAAAGGAACTAGTTGAAAAGGATTGGTTTCCATGAGGCGGCTCCCGTGTGTGCTGCTCTTTATTCAGTCTGAAAGAAACCTCTGTGCCAGGTCTATCATGAACAAGGCGGGTTTTTTCTGTTGATAGATTTCCTCAACTCCCAGATGTGGCTGTTTAATGGACAATTGATAACTTCCTGGTTATTAGCAAGTGCCAACTCAGAGTTGAGGCCAACAGCATCTGTTTGGCTGAGTAAATGGAAGACTAAACCTCTTATACAGCCCAAAGCTGCAAGTTTTGCTAAATGGACATGAGGCTGCCTACAATTGATGCCAGTATCATGCTGGTGTTTTCAGATAGTTTAAATATTTCTCTGTTGTTCAGCTAGTTGTGACAACCTACCTTCAGAAGCACTAGATATGGTCTGAAATTGTGGAAAATATTGTGCATATCTAGATGGTGAGTCCTGTGCATCCTGTCCAGTGCCTGTTGTAGGTTGTACTGTTTGTTTCATAATTAAATGATGTCTATGTTAGAAGTAGTCAGGTAGTTTACTCTTATTTTTAAATGCTGTACATGCGCTGATCCACAACAAAAAATCTTCTAAATTATGTTAATGTCTGGTGATGACACCTTAAGCTTTGTTAGGTTAAGTTGTTCTTTCACTAGGTGAGGACAGAAGTTTCTTGGTGTTGATAGAGCAAGCAATCATAGGCCTTCTGTCTCTTTCCTCCCTTCACTTTGTTTTGTTAGTCTAAAAGATCAAAGCTTAGCTACCCTTTTTGGGGGTAAGAAGCTAGGCGCTTAAGCAGGATGGTACTTCTCTGAATCTGGTAGCTTTGTTTTGTCACACAGAATAATGCATTGTTTCTGTCTGTGGCACCTAACCTTACAATTTCTGACCACATATGAAAGCAGACCTAATTAACGTGTCTACAATGTGGTGACTTTTCTTAAGAGGAAGAAATATTTTAATGTAATCATTAAAATATCAAAACTTGACTGTTACACTTCATAGGTTTTAGTGTAACCCCCTTTCAATTTACAAAACCCATACCAACAACCGTCACACAATTTGTACTGTTATATCTGCTAGTGACAATTAAATAGTTGGGTTTTTGGTCAACTGAGATATTGTGGTCTGGCCACAGTGCTGTAATACATTGTATGTCTTTATTTAGTTGAACAAACCACCTCAGCTACTTCTGTTTCCCTTCTCATGTATTAGGAACAATAGTATTGAAGGATATAGAATGAAAATTGAATTGTTGCAAATACGTATTGAAAGTGAAAGGTACAATCCAATTTTCAGTGTTACTTTCCAAGATGTATCTGTAACACTTTATTCCATTGATCTCCTTTGGTGTGGGTGTTCTTTTTGTGGGGGTGTTTTAGGGCTTTGCGTTGGGTATTTTGTGGATTTTTTTTGTTTTTAAGTTTCTCACATTTATACTTTTTTTTAAAATCTTTCTCCAGAATCATCAGAGCCAGCTGGAAATTTTTGATGAAAATGTTGCCCACATAAGTACTTGGCTGTACCAGGCTGAAGCCTTACTTGATGAGATTGAGAAAAAGCCAGCAAGCAAAAAGGAGGAAACTGTGAAGGTAGGAAGTGTTGCTGTCAGGTAACTACTTCTGGATTCTAAATGAAGTCAAGCCAGGTTTGCTGCCTGGTTTTGTTGTAGTTTTTTTTAAATATTTTTTTCCCTTTCCTAGGGTAACCATTTGTATTTTCTTTCACTTCTTAGCGCCTAACATCTGAATTAGATGATGTTAGTCTTCGAGTGGATAATGTGCGTGATCAAGCAATCATCTTAATGAATGGTCGGGGGGTGTCGTGCCGTGAGCTTGTTGAACCTAAACTGGCAGAACTGAACCGTAACTTTGAGAAGGTCTCTCAGCACATCAAAAGTGCTAAGGTGAGTGAGTCCCAAACATGCTTGGGGTGTCTATGTCAAAATTATGGCAAATAGTTCTAGGGGCTAGATATTTGTGTTGGAACAGCACTTGGCTGTATTGGATTCTCTTTTAGTGTAGATATTTATTTGAAAAATGGACAGACTGATTTTAGACCAACTGCTTTTTTTTTAGCTGAGTAGCAAGTGATAACTTGACTTGAATAGGAAAATTTACAAATAGTTGTTATAAATATTTAGAAAAATGAATATATTGCAGTACATATTTATATGAACTACAGAACGACACCATAAGCAAGAAGGACTACAGGTTTTTTGTTTGTTTTGAGACCAAAATTCTCAGAATGGAATTTGAAGGTAGAAGCTCGGTAATACCTGTTAAAACTGTGATCAAGCTAACACTCAGTGTTAGATCAAACAACTCCCGCTTTTTTTTTTTTCAAGGCTGATACCCAATAATCCTATGAACTGGTAAACCTGGAGAATTGGTGTAAATCATTAAACTATGTGTGTCAGCTCAAACTAAAATTTTCAGCTTGACAAAGTTTTATTTTGCTTTGCAGATGCTTGTTGGACAAGAACGACTTCCTGTCATGTCAGAGGCCCGTGAAGTCAGAGTAGCTTTTCCAGACCTGGAAAAATTTGAGAGTGACATACAGAATATGTTAAAAGTATTGGAAAAGCATCTGGAATTGAGTGGGGAAGATGAAAAGGTTTGTGAGCAAGGGAAGAATTAAATAACCGACTAATTTATCTTCTATTTTGTCCACATGTTACATTCCTCGAGACTTTGAGGGGGAATTCTTCTGAGAAAATCTTTTAAAGGCATGAATAGAAAGTGAAGGGAATTACTATGTTGTTGGAAACACTGCACAATTTTCCCATACTTTTCCCATAGCTGCTGCCACTTGACTGGTGCATTGAGAGTAACTAGTCATACATTGGTCTGTATTTTTATCATAGTTTTATGTAATTCAGGTAGTGAACTTTGTTTTCATTTATCTTCTTTCTTCTACTCAAAGCAGCTGTTTATAAGGAATCCTTCCTGTAAAAGCAATAGAGTACAAACCTTTTTTCTTTCTTTCGTTGGGTCCAACTGTCTGAACTTCTGTTGAAAGGATGACTTAATGCAACTGAGACTCCTACTATGTATTTGGCCATTTTGGTCCTCTAATCTATTGCATTTGGTAGATATTTTTTTCCACTTTAAATTTAAACTGGTATGATACATGGAATTACAGTGCATAGGTCAGGTCAGTGGATGCTTGTGAGATGAGGTGCAAATAAAAGTGGTGTAATATGTCTCATAGCAAGTCCAAATAAGAACCTGGAACAAAATGTATCTTTTTCTAGATTCTTATCTAGGCTCTGCTATTCACCTGTATAAAACTGCCATACTTTTTTTTTTTGCATCTTGTCCGCAATAGACTTGTTGGCTACAGAATTGGATAAAGTCCTTCCAGGCCAATCTATCTGCCTTCCTTTTAAGTATGTGAAATACTGAATGAGCTGAGCTGGAAAGCTGAATATAAGTCTATGGAAAATGGCATGTATACTACAGAAAACAATTTTTAAAAGGCATCTACAGAAGAACTTATAGAACATATGCTTCCCTTGGTGCTTTTAAAATATTTATTATGTTTTCATTTTCTTACTTTTTTTTGCTCTGAGCTTGCTTATTATTGTCAAAGAATGTTTACAATAGAAATGGAGCTGAAGCGGTGGCACCCTCTTGCCGTGACTGCTTACTGCTGGCTCATTGAGTGAGCTTACTGCAGGGCATCTTTTTATGCAGTTCATGGAATGACCAAGAAGGATGTTAGGATTTCATAGTTGTGGAGGAGAATCTCTGCTTGAGTTTTTGGCTCACATTTGGATAAGAAAGCAGAAGTTTTATTTTATTACCATTACTGTTAATATGTGAGTAGGTAATAATAAATCAATTGTGGAAACCATAGCTGAGCTTTCTGTAGATAATGCAGACTTGTGTTATTTTAGCTGGATCAAGAAAGAGCTCAGATTGAAGAAGTTTTACAGAGAGGAGGGCAGTTGCTACAGCACCCTATGGAGGACCATAAACGAGAGAAGATCCGCATACAGCTGTTGCTTCTGCAGAAAAAGTACAACAGTGTGCAGGTATGATTATGATAGTTACTATAGTTAAAGCTCATTTAACCAGTCTTCCCTTTTGGTATCCTGGTTTAGTGTATGAGATTCTCTAGGGAAGAGTTTTAAATGTGCATTCACACAGTTTGACTCTCTGAATCTTTGCAATTCCAAAATAAAAATTTTGTCGTTCCAAAGTTTTGGGAGAGTGGTTTCGATTTTTTAAAATCTTTTTCACAGCTTCACAGAGGGCCACCCTATATGTATTTACACAGATGGGTGCAGGCATTTGGGCATTTGCTTCACTTATCTTTGCTGGCCCTCCACCATCAGGCTGTGTGAAGAATGACTGTGTAGACAAATGTACGCAAACATGTTAATTGAGATTTCAGCTGAAGAGGTTTGTGTGAATATGCATCTGCTCCTGATTTCCTCTTGCTTTTGGTAGAGAGTGTATTATCAGCAACTGTGGACTCTACTATTTTGTGGTGTTTTCATACACACGGCATATTAAAAATGTTTTTGTGTAGAATGAAGGGGTTCCGTATTCTTATACTCCTTTTAGCTCATCTATTTGAATTATATTAGAGTAGGTAGCGTGAGATGTAGTTCAAAGGCAGGTTAAGACCCTCAGGCTGGCTTTGAGTACATGTCTGTGCAGATAAATAGACTATAGCTGTTTTAAAAAACATATGGCTACTATTGCATATTTTGGAATTTGCATCCTAAAAAGAATCCCTCAAGTATTTTTGTTTTTCAAATAAATAAGACCTATTCTGTTCACTACTCCCCTCTTCTTATACCATATTTTCCTAATACACTGGATTTTAGGAGTGCAGGTCATTTCAAAGGAGGCAGGTGGTGGAACTATCTCCAGTGTTTTCTCAGTATAAGAAGGAACATGATAGTCTAATGAAGTGGCTGGATGAGGCTGAGCACCGTCTGACAGGGCAGCAAGGTGTTGAAGATGAACAAAGACTACAGGTAAACAAGACTTTTTTTTTCCTTAGAGCAGAATAAAAGCTATGTATGAGCTTTAGAGATTCATATATTAGGGTTTTACAGCTGTTCTTTTGACACTTTCTTGGAAATAAGTGTTTTCAAAATGACAGCATTCATTTTTCATTAGGAAATTATGTAGTCTGGCCAGCCATTGTGCCCAAGTCTTAGAGCAGGATTTTGGCAGTTTGCTTGGATCAGGACAAGTTCAATGTTTGGTTGGTGCAGGTATGACAAAAGCCTCATTTGAGGCTTAAACTCAGTGCCTCTGTATCCTGCGGTTGTGATACCGTAACTACTCTGACGCTGGCTTTCACTGCTTCAGATACTTAGGGAGTGATAACTACCCTCATGTGATTGATATTACTCTACACAATGAAGATTAATAAAAATGACAAAGGTTGATGTATTTCTGATGAGAAGAGTTGTGTGTGATAATGTGTGCATGCAGTCTTGACAGACAGTTTCACCACTGATTTAATAGGATGTCAACATCTGATAAAATTTACTGGCCAGAAAGCTGTGTGTCTTAATTGTTGAGAACATAGATACTTTCAGTGTTTGGTGTTGGTTTTTTTGGTTTTGTTTTGTTGTGGTGGTTTTGGGAGGAGTGGGGGGGTGGATGTTGTGTGGTGGTTTTTGTGTTGTTTTTTTTTTTTTTCTCCCTCCTTTTCATCCTTCAGAACACTTTGGTTGCATGGTAATTACGTTAATATTTTAGGCAATAACAGTGAGGAACCATGTGAAACCATAAGTAATTTCTTGGACAAGCTCGGGGGCTAGGCAATCTGTCAAGTACTTCTCACTTTCTGCATATGAGGCTTCATAATTAAAACCAATCTATCTCTTTTTGACTGCTCTGTAACTTTTTAACCCAGCTTCAATTAACTTTGAGGCAGAGGTAAAATGCTCTGGTTCCCTGTGAGACTCACACCACAGTCATAATCATAGAATCGTTTAGGTTGGAAAAGACCTCTAGGATCATCAAGTCCAACCTTTGTCCAACATCTTCCTGACCCCTAGACCATGTCTCGAAGCATCACATCTACTTGTTTTTTGAACACCTCCAGGGATGGTCACTCCACCATTTTCCTGGGCAGCCTGTTTCAATGCCTAACCACTCTTTCAGTAAAGAACTTCTTCCTAATATCCAATCTAAACCTCCCCTGGTGCAAATTGAGGACATTACCTCTTGACCTTTCATCAGTTACCTGGGGAAGAGACCAACACCAGCCTCGCTACAACCTCCTTTTAGGTAGTTGTAGAGAGCAATGAGGTCTCCTGTCAGCCTCCTCTTCTCCAAGCTAAGCAATCCCAGTTCCCTCAGGCTCTCCTCATACAACACACATTCTCCAGACTTCTCACCAGCTTTCTTGCCCTTCTCTGCACCTGCTCTTCATTCACAGCTGTAGTGCTCTGAGGCTTCAGCTGCCTATGATAGCTGTGGACATATGGCAGATGGTCTGCTCTCCTTGGTCATACAGGCTACTCAGTATTAGCTATAAAAGTAAACCTTTCAAGTCTGCTTCTCTTCAGAGAGACTTTTTCAAATTATAAACCTCCCATACAGAGCTGGACAACAAAGATGGCCCCAAGGATGGCTTAACTGTATGGCATCTGACTGCTCTGTTAGGTCCTCAGCAGTCACTCCTGGTGGACTGTGATAGTTGCACGTGAGCTCCATGGGATCTGACTGATGCCAGAGAATTTGAAGGACATGGAGATCCATATGCATTTAAAGTATAACAACATGATTCTGTTCTCTATTTGACCATCGGATGCTTTGAGTGAATTAACTACCGGAGTAAAAAGGGAAAAAGGTGCACCTGGATGGTTCTTTGCTAATTGGAGCAGTCTAATTGTGCAAGAGACTGGTCTTCCTTGCCCCTGTTGGTCTCACTGCAGGTTGTCTGATCTTTCTAAGGAAGAACCTTTGCCTTCTATAAAGCCCTTTTCTTTAGGGATATACTGCAGCTAATCTCTGGTACTGCTGGATCCATTTCTGGATTACAGCCTCTTGGCATCTGGGTGCTAAATCCAGAATATCATTTAAATGTGGATTACCATAGCAATTACAATAGACCATTGATGGAGAAATGTTACATTGGCTCAGAATTAGTTGACTTGTGTAAAACTATCCTTATACTTCCAGATGTAGTTTCTAGTCTGGCTGAGTCAGGTAGGCTTTCAGAAAGGAACAACGGCAGTATTCATTATTGGTCTGAAACCTGGAAACTGCTGCATTTGATTCATGTGCCTGTGCCTCTGACTTTCTGATATTTGAGTGCTAAGCCAGCCTGTGTCAAGTGACCTTATTTTACTTTTATGGCTTGTTTTTTCAACTGCTTTGCTAATTGATCTTGAACACCAAAAATGGTATGGCACCACACAATTTATAAAGGGAGAAATAGTATTCCCAAATTTCATTATCATTTTAGATGAACACACTTTCTCCAGAATTTTCTTGGAGCCACCAAACCTACACTCAGCATCAGGGGGAACACTAATGCTAAAAGTCTGCAACAGAAACCACCTCTCCCCAACTTTTACCATCTCTTCTCTGCTTGAACACTCTCCCTCAAGTCAATAGGGGTGTCTGATGAAGGTGGAGAAAGAGAAACCCTGGATCTATCCATAGGAC
Organism: Eurystomus gularis; assembly: GCA_013400335.1. Taxonomy (NCBI): domain Eukaryota; kingdom Metazoa; phylum Chordata; class Aves; order Coraciiformes; family Coraciidae; genus Eurystomus; species Eurystomus gularis. The sequence goes on along the minus strand of VZZY01009660.1, from coordinate 109,513 downwards.
CCACAGACTACCAAACAGCAGACTGTAGTACTCTGCTCATCTCAGGACTGAGAAGCACTAAACGAGTTCTTGACCTACTAGTGCGCAGCTGGCTCAACCCCTCACCTTGATGTAAGGAAGGTGCAGTGAGCAGAGGAAGGGAAACTACTGTTTGAAATGAACAAACAGGGAAGAGAAGAAACATTTCAGATGCTGAGCTGGGGAGTAGGCTCCAATTAAGTCTTTATGTATTATTTATGTTTTTGTAAATGAGTGTGGAGGAGAGGACTTACTTATGGTGCTTGAAGGTCATATATATCTATATATTGATTTGCTGGAAGTAGCTGGATAATAAATATTTCTCGCCATGTATGCTTCTAGGGATTATGTAGTTAAGTGTCTCTGAAATATTGGTAACCCATCTTCATAGCAGATACTGAATAACCCTTGTTTTGCCACAAATCCATTAGCTAGAAAAGCCTGCATCTGAAGTTTGTATCTCCTTGAGTTCCTTCTTTTCTAACCTTGCTTTTGTATTTATTTGAATTGCTTTATTCTGACGTGTCTCAGAATGGGGGATAGAAAAAATTAAACCTTAAATTGCAGAGGTAATTAGTTGACTAAAGTTCCTCAGAGATTTTCTCCAGGTTTTAGAAAACTGTTCTGAAGTGAAAATGATAATTTTGCAGATGGTAAATGAATTTGCTTTTGCGGGCAAAGTGCATTTTCCCCTATAAACTGAAACACAGACACCATCTTGAAGGCTCTTGAAGTATTATTCCTGTAATAAAACACATTTGTTTGCCTATTGTGGTTTTTATAGGGAAGGTTCTAAGTTACTTAAATGGAGACCATTAACTACATTTCCTACAACTATGTTGCTTACTGACTGCATTAATTAACCCAGAAGAACAAATAAAATAGATGTGAGATTTTAGCTTTGGGAAGCCTTTTCCTAGAAAGCTGGCTATAAAATATTTTGAGTGTAAGACAGAAGGAGCAAGGAATGGTTAAAAACTGAGCATTTCTATTCAAAAGGGTATTTATTTGCAAAGATGGTAAATAATGTGTGGTGATCTGAGATTAGGCTAGGTAAACACTTTTGGTTAAAATTATGTAGTTAAACATGTGACAAATTATTTCCTTTTATTAGGCAGTACATTTCTTAGGTAGTATTTTCCAAAATCAGCTTGGAAGCAAGTCAGAGTATCTCCTTGACTTGAATCTTTGGTAGATTTTGTTTCAAAATATCTTTAAGTGTAAAAGGGGAAAGGGAAAGAAATTCTGAATTCCAGGTCAAACTAGATGCTAAGTATAGGAGGAAACAAATTTTTGTTTCACTACTGAATTAAAATTATTTTTAGCAGCTCTCATTGAGAGACCTTATTTATATAATGTACACTAGTAACTGAGTATTTTTTCCCCAGTCCTACATTTTTCCTGGTATTTAAAGAGAGATCAAATTTAATAAACATGCACTGTCACCACTGACAATGAAGTAGAAAAGGGCTATTAAGTCATCCAGTCATATTTCCTCCTAAATAGCCTTCAATTAACTTTTTATTTGTGGGTGCTTAAGACAAGAGCTTGCTTGCCTACTTTTTTAATTAAAGTAAAACAACAAAACCAGACACCACCAAAATCCTAAAAAGCAGCTTCTGTGACATTTAAGTGTTTGATTTGTGTGAGACTGTTACGTCAAACTTCTGCTCTTTCTTTTTTTTTTTTTAGTACTTTATGCTGCATTTTATAAGCTGCCAGTCTGCAATGCAAGGTGCAGAACAGCTGAGCAATTAAAACTCGGCTGTAGTAAACCACTAATGTGTTTATAACACTTACATATGTTCACCTTTAAGAAGGAGGGTTGTGAAAGGAGGAAACATCATTTTGGTGGTGGGAGGCAGCTGGGGGAGATGAGCATGGAGGGTGTGCTCTGCAGGAACAGCACCAGGAGGAATTCACTGCTTTGCAGAAGAGCAGGATGGTGCTACTGGGGAAGCAAAAAGTTTCAGTATATGTCAGTGTTGGCAACAAGTGGAGAACAACTTTTCTGCATGCCACCACATGCTGTGTTAAATCTTTTGCAGTTTTCTTCTAATGAGGATGTGAAGTAGAAAGGTAATAAAGTCCGGTGACCTATTCATTTGGATGAAGGTTACATTCTGGACTGTTGTCTTTGTGAGAATGGGACTTGTGGGATGACAGACAGTTAAAGAAAACACCTTGGGAAGAGGTTGCAGATGGCTGTGCTGCAGCAGACATCCTGGTGTTTGTTCATATCCCACCTTGTTCTATATTGCTGGGGAAAAGATACTTCCAAGTTGCACAAGCTTTGATTCCTTTGGAGCTGGGGTCTCTCCTGCCACAGGAAATCATACCACTGTCTAAGCCTTGGGCTCTTGCTCCAATTTTCAGTGATTGAAGCTGACAAAATATATACAGTGCCTTGGGAAAATGTGTTTGGGGAGCATCAGGGTCCAAGATGCTGGACTTGTAGCTAAAGCATATGGAGTAGTTTATGGTTTTTACTGCAGCACTTACTTGCTGTGCTGTTACTGAATCAAAAGCAATGCTGAGTATTCTATGATGCTTGCCTGTAATACTTGTTTTTAGTAGAGTCAATTTATGTTTATGTTTCTGTACATCCTATGTGTAATGAATGACTGAAAACCTACAATGTTTGGTGGTAAAGGTCTTGAGGAAGTACAGCTGTGTCCACAGTTTCAGTACAGGGATGGCTGTCTACTTTAAAACAAAACACCCCTAACCAACACAAAACAAAATCCTTTACAAGCATCCCGTGCATGAGAGTAAATCCTGCATGGTGAATACGTGAACATACCTTTTTCTGCAGCAGTCCGTTTTTCTTTTGCACTGCACATGCTGCATATGTTAGATTCCAGTTAATTTGAGTGACATTTGAAATGCTCAGAAACATGTGGAGGAAGAAGATACAGACAGGTGTTTGCAAACAGCTTTGTTAGAAGGGTTTAATATTTCACTGGTTGTCAGTTCTGCTAGTAATTTGCATGTGTGCACCCAGCCCAGACTAATTGCAAAGTAAAATTCACTGGCTGAAGTAGCTGTGAACAAATATTTATTCTTCACACTCTTAAGTGTATTCTCAGCTGTTAGTAAATCATACATAGAGTGCCTCTGCCTTGCTTGACTCGAATTCACTGAGAACAGGATGGTAGCTTAGAAATTGCTTGAATTCTTCAGTATTTGGAGATGGGTTTACTTTTTCATTGCTGATTTTTAAAGAACTGGGCAGTTTTCAGGAATGGTAACAGAATCCTGTTGGACAAGAAACCTTTTCAGCAAAAAACTGCTTTCAGTCTTTGGGTATCTGCTTCACCTGCCTCTGCTATTTTTGCCAGGCATGGCAGAGTGTGTCTTCTTGCAGTTGGCTTCCTAATGCTTCAGATGGATGATATAATTTATGATCCAAGAAAAAGCTGCATTAAATTACTGTTTGTGCTTTCTTATCTGCTAACATGGTACTTGGCTAGATAGATCTGCTCTTACAGCCAAAGCAGATAAAAATTACCAAGCTCATGAGAAGTTAGTATCTCTTATTGCTGCAAAAAGCATATTATGGCACTGGTGGAGCACTAATTTATTTTAAAAATGGTTGGGAAACGTGGATGGATATCGTTATTGAAAAGAATGGGGAGAGGAAAAAAGTGTGCTTCAGTAAATCGGTAACTTCTAGGAGTCCTTGATGATGAAGTAAGCAGACACTGTGTTGTAATCACAACTAGAGGCTTGATGAAGAAGGTGATCAGTAACAGTAAGGATCAAGGTGAGAGAAATAGCAGTGCCCTTCCTACTCTCCAGAGTTTTAATAAAGAATAATATAGGGTCATTGTGAGGCATGATATCTACCGTTTTTTTTTTTTTTTAATAAATGTAGAAACAGTTCTCTGCAGGACTTGCAGCTTTCTGAATTGGTTGCTAGAAAGGCCTTTGTTTTGTCTTTTAATGTAGAAAAGTGCTTGTTCTGAATATAGTGTACTGATCTAGAATTTTTTCATAAAATTGTTTATTCTTTGAAATATAACGTGAACTTTCATGTTTTTAGGCAATCCCTGTCCAGCAGAGGTTAAAAGGCCACTTTGCCACAGGGGTTAGGACTCTGCCTTTTTCGACTGAATACTTGGTTGAAATCAACAAAGTCTTGCTGGCCATGGCTGATGTTGAACTGCAGCTGAATGCACCTGAGCTAAATACTGGCATCTATGAGGATTTTTCAACTCAGGAGGATGCACTGAAGGTACTGCATGCCTAAGCATTATATTCAGAGGGAAGAAGGGGAGAAGTGACTAGCAGAAGAAAAGACCACCTTAGGGACTGTATAGCTGTATTTGTATTTTTGCTCAGTATTTACTGGATCAATATGCACTGGGAATTAAATAATGAGGCAGGTTGGTGGCTAATTTTACTTTCTGTGCAGAGTCTGGATATAAGATGGAGCAGTGTGGAAGCTGGGCAGGAGATTGGAGGAGGAGGATTTAAGGTCTTTTGGTGGAAAAACTTGTGTTTTTCATCATGTAGTCTACATAATACTTAGAGAAACACTAAAGTCACTCTCCTTTCTGTTCCTGCTTCATCTCCTTCATACAGCTGCTGTTCTGTGTCATGTGAAAATAATTGCTCAGATGGAAAGAGAGAGAAAGGGAGATTCTTGACTTTTTTTTTGAAACTATATATGAGGCCCCAAGACAAGGGTACCTGTTCTGATTAGCAAAGCATCAATATGTGCTCAGGTTTAAGCTCCCACTTCTCCTCATTGTCCGTCAGAGGATTTACCTGTGTGACTAATGATGATGAGGAAGTAGTTAAGGATTTGCCCTTTTTCAAAAGGGAATGAAGGAAGTATGTTTGAAAATATTGAATCCTGCTCTTGAATTAGAGTTAAGTATGTAGAATTCTGAGTCCTGATTAACTGAGCATGCAAAGGAGCGCGATACAGAGATTCCCACAGAAAAAATCAATTGGATTTGGGAATTGTATATGGTGTCCTGCAGTGTAGATGTACCTCTATGACTTGGGAAACAGAGTGGTGTCTACGTGTCTTTGGATTTGAGGTAGTTTGGCTTTGCATTTCACCAAGAGCTATATTGGCTGCTATACGAGTCCTTTAAAAACTTTTCAGAATTCCAGGCTGCTTTCCTGACCTGCTTTTCTTTATGCTGTGTACATGCTTTCATTTTTCATATTTCTTTTTTGGCATAGTTTTCAAAAGCAAATAGGGGATTGATGCCAACCTTCAACAAAGTGGATGACTTCTGCCTTGATGAGATTCTCTTGTCCATATTTGCTCTGCTTCTGTGCTCCCTTAAGTACAATTAAGAGTGTTTAAGTTAAGGCAGGTTATAAAATACTTCATTTTGGTGAAAGTCTCTCATCTGACTTTGAAATTTTTGGTATATTCCAATGATGTTTTCAAAAGTAGCAAACAGCAGAGCAAAGAATTTTTAGGAGTGGTACTGTTTTAAATTTAAAAAGGTAAGTAAATTCCACTGTTTGCATGGACTGTTTATCCTCTGAATAGCAAGACAGTCTTACAACATCTGTTTTAAAGGTATTTTCACATCGTAGTTCAATGATATTTGAGATAGATTGCCTTAACTTTGTTTAAATCTAAACTTTTATGTAGCTTATGCTTTTGCAGTTCTGCATATGTGGGAGGTTACATGAAGCATAATAAAGTCACATTTTGTGGCTCATTTTTTTATGTGAGGAAGGAATATGTGCAGTGTCTTCATTAAACAAATCTAGTTGTGTCATAATGAAGATACTGCTGTTTTGAGAAGTATGATGTGCCCCTTTATGTCAGGAACAGATTGGGTATATAAAATATTACGTCTTTTTCATGGAGAAACTGAGAAGGACATGTATTTTAAAAGGTGTGATGGACTATTCAGTTCAATTGCTAAAACTGATCTGTAATCTACTGATGCTGATGGTCATGGTCTTGTTTCAGATACTGATTTTTGAAACGGTATTTTGAAAATATTTTTTTATTTTTTTAAAAAATATTATTTTAATTACTATTCTTTCCTGTCATTACTGTGCTTGCAGAACATAAAAGATATTTTGGATAAACTTGGGGATCAGATTGCGGTTATACATGAGAGGCAGCCTGATGTTATATTAGAAGCATCTGGACCTGAGGCAGTACAAATAGGAGATGCACTAACCCAGCTGAATGCGGAATGGGACAGAATTAATAGAATGTACAATGATCGTAAGTGGTAAGTCAAGGATGTTTGGTTTCTGTGACCATGTAGTAAATATTTTATGTACTTGAATGTAAGTGTTTTACAAGTGCACCCTAATGATGAAGATAGAGTTTGGGAGTAATCAGCTTTCATATGTTAGTATTGCATAATAATTGCCAGAATTATTGCATGGGGAAGCAGTTAAAATGCAAATTGTATTTTGGGTGCTTTTATGAAGTTGATTGCTTCTACTTTATAAAATAGAATAGTTTATAAAACATAAAATTTTAGTTTTTAAAGGCATTGCAAACCAAAGCTCTAGAAGGAAAATGTTGAGTAGGATATCTTTTAACAAAGAATCCAAGGGTCCTTTTGAAGGAGGGAAGGAGTTTGAGAGGAAGATGTCTTTTAAAACACAGCACGTGTCATAGTGGCCAATAGTCTTTGTTGCGAGTAATTGAAAATGAGAGATGAACATATTAGAAAATTTTGTGGTTGAGAGAACAAGAGAATATTGAAACCAGTGCTTAAGAAAAAATTATTTCCTATTTATTTTCTGCAAATATTGAACAGTGGTAATGTCACTTATGCCAAAAAGGTGTGTGGGGAGAGAAAGTTAAATTAAGCTTTGACTTTTCATCACCCCTTATAGAAGGTACTCTAAACTGATAATGCCTTATTATCTGAATCAATGTGAAGCATTTAAAAAACTAGACTCAATACCACTTACACAAACTTGGAAGAATGTGTCAGAATGGCATTTTAATTTAGAATTGAAAGTATGAAAGCATGTATTCAGTAAGTTACCACTAAGCTGAAGGTATTCACACTGCAAACAGTAGTAAATACTGAGGTTGCTGCTATGCAAAAAAACCTTAATGACTGAAAATGATTTTATGAAACTTACATGCAAAAGCTTATACTGTAGTTAATTTACTTTTACAGTGTTTGCTTTTTAATGATGATATGAGGTAATGGTTAATGTAGAAGTTTTGTAGAGCATAAATTGATGTCTAGCCATATTGACTTGCTTTGTGGCACCAGAAATCTGGCATCAAACAGATAGTAGTGTATTTTGAAGAGACGTTTTTGGGAAGAGTGTGAATTACATAAGCTGATGTTTTCAACTCTGTCTTGGAGCACTGGTATGTGTAGGAATATAAAAATTGATTGGTGGTATTGTCTAAGCACAGACTTGAGAAATTCTGGGCCACTGAATCAGTTAAGCATCAATATAATAACTCAGCAGGCACTGTTGTTTCACAACAAATAGTGGTGCCAGCTAGCTACCATTTTCTGTGCTCTTGCTGGCCGCTGGTGGTCACCTGCTACATTTGGAGACAACTGCTCCAGAATCTGGTGCCCATCTGTATTTGTACACCTGCAGCTATTTTGCTGTCTTCATAGGTATGATGTGCACTAGGCTTTATTTATGTCTTTTTCCCACCCCTGTAACTTAATTGAAAAGCTTTAACTAATATTATCCTTTTGTAAGTTTGAGTTCAGTTTTATTTACTACATAAATTTGATTTCATTAAGTAGCCAAGGTTTACCAGAAACCTTTGAAAAAGTGTATCAAAGACTAAGTTCAATGTTTATGATTAGCTGGCAAAATGCAACAGATGACCTCCTCATCTGGTTCACTAAATACAAATTAATCTTGAACTTCATCAAGTTTGTAAAGCTCTGCATCATAATGAGAATAATATTGGGCGTGATTTTCATACAAAAGGGACTACTGGACTAGCACTTTAACCAGAATAGTATATAGCTTCCTGAACATATTAAGTGCTGCAATTTTAATAGAAGGATATACTGTGATTGGTGAACATGGTGTTAGTATCAGTATTAAAATGCTGTATCTTGGCGTTAGTATTTTTATACCTGTTTTGTTACTAAGAAGGATTTTCAACAAGTTTATTCCCTAAGTATAATTAAGAAGGCTAAAAGACTATCTCCTTTATCTTTTTTGTATTTTTTTCCCTTATCTCTGGAGTGTGTGGAGATTTTGACAGAATTAGGAGAAACAACATCTGAAGTCTGTAGCAAAAGATTGATTTAGTTTTCAGAGGCAGTAATGATTTTGTGATTGAGTGCCAGCAAAGTAGTTAAACCTTTGACAAAAGCTCTGATGTAGACAAGCACAAGTTGAATTAAACTGTAGTTAGCAAAGCTTCTAAGTGTTCCACTAAATCCAGTTGGCTTCAGTTTGACTTGAACATACACGTAAAGTAAAATATGTGTGTGTTTTGTTTGTGTATGTATGGGCTTAATGCTTTCTTGAGCTGTCTGTAACAGCGCTGGTTTGCTAGTTCTGCTCCTTCTGCCATGGACTCTTCCTCCATTGCTAAAAGTGTTGATGACTTGGGAATGAGATGGTAGTTTGGAAGCAAGCAGATTCCTGCGGAGGACACAAGGAGCAGCCAAATCTTGGTACTATAGTGAGAGGACTTTAGTACTTCTATCTTTCATCTGAGGCAGCCTGTAGTGAAACAGCAGCACGTGCATCTGTCTCAAAACTGGAGTGAAACTTCCTCTCATTGCTCAAAATACTGATGGAACTATAGGCTTACAACAGAAAGGGCAGGAGTTAAAGCTTTGTATCTCAAAGTGTCCTCCTCTAAAGTTTTAGAATTCTGCATTCTGGAAAGTCCTCTGTTCAAAACTCCCCTAAAAACTTTAATTTGGAAGGAAGGCAATAGAATATTATTCTAAATTATTTTAAGTGCTTAGAATAGCTCTTTTCATTAAATGTGGAATGAGGTACTATCATGAGACAATATGTTCAGTTAGACCGAAATGTACTGGAGAAATAAATGGAGATTGAGATTTTATGTCAGTCTACAGGTGTATTGAATTGAGATGTATGCATGAAACTGAAATGATAGAACCAGGAGGTAAGGGCCTACAAATTTAAGTAGAGATTTTTAAGGCTTTTGTCATTGTTGGAATTAGCCTACATGAATGATAATAATAACAAGAAAGCCCTGTATGTGCTGAGAAGTATGGGTGTCTTGATAAAAATGAGATATAGTTTTGATGAAAATAATCTCACTAGGAACTCTGGGGTTGTTGAATTTAATTAGCGAAGAAAATAGATGTAATGGTAGCTCTTTAAAGTTTGCTTTCAGCTATCTTTGATGTTATGCTGCTAATTTCAGATTGCATCTGTAATATGCACAGTAACCTTGGAGTCTTTCCTGTTTAAGACAAAAATAATGGGCTGCAGATGAGATCTTTCCTCTGTCACATTAGAGAGTCCTCTGATTAGCAGAAGACCTGGCCTCCTATGTCTTTATAGATGACTATTTTTATTCATTTGAAATGGGATACTCTCCAGTCTTTTGACATTGATGTAGATTTCATGTTGTTTGTCCTTTGAGACATCTGTCCTTTTTGCTTTATAATGCTAACATAGAGTTAGCAATCAACAAGTATCAACATGCTTTTCTGACATGGTTTTCTTATTTAACGTTCATGGGCTGTTTTTGTTAGTTTGTAATTCTGCCTTTTCTGTGCTAGAGAATGTTGCCCTTCAAGTTAAGCTATACATTAATTTGAAGCTGTAAAGATGATGATAATAATAATGAAATGCCTGGTAAATTATTGTGGGATTAAACTGTATAAGACCTATTTATGCAGACCCACTGGTAATACAGTCAATTCTATATAATCAGAATCACCTTCACATATTAAATTCCAGGCACCAGCACCCCATGGTTTATGAATTAAAAATCTGAGTAATTAATCACATTTCATGTTCCACACTGTCTGCTATATGGACTGTTTTATAATAAAGAAAAAAAGGCTTCTGCAGCCAATTTGATACAGCTAATCAATCTTTATTTTTTAAGTGATAGATCTAAACTTTGCTTAGGACTGCCCTTTTTTCCTTCAGCTGAAGTTAATAACAGCCTGTGCTGTTGGCTTTTAACAGCTGCTACTATGTCGGGAAGTGTTCAGTCCTGCGACTTGGTTAGCCAGGCTGTGCGCTGGCCTCCCTGTTTCGCAAGGCAAGTTTCTACTCACTGGAGTAGGAATCGTTGCCTTTTCACTGAGACGCTGTGGATAATTTTTCAATGCTTTGTTTCTAAACAGTTGCTTTGATAGAGCGATCGAGGTGTGGAGGCAGTTCCACTGTGATCTCAATGACCTCTCCCACTGGATAACGGAAGCTGAAGTGTTACTAGCCGAGGCCCGTGGTCCAGATGACAGCCTGGAGCTGCAGACAGCTGGGCTGCATCAGCAGGTATGTAGCATTTGTGCAGAAAAGAAGCAAGCTGGAAAAAGTCTAGGTTTTTGTCTAAATTTCTAGTTTTCTCTACAGACATACAGCTTTGAAATGAGGTTGTGCAACTGCACCTTAAAAACAGGTAACTCTTAAAATTACTTTTTCAATTTCTTTTTAAAATTATTCTTGGGGAAGAGCTCAACTCCTGCTTATAGTATAGGGTTTTATGGTGACTTAGTATGAATGAGTTTGAGAAAATTTGATAATTCAAATGTTGTCATAATTTTTTGTTGTTTTATTACAGCTTAAATATATTAATCAGTTAAGAAATCCAGTGTATTATTCCACTTTCTACTCATAATTTTAAAAAAGAACACCAACAATAGTCAGTTATAACTCAGCAAATTATTTATTTTTAACTAAAGACTTTGCAAGATCCTGCCTTCTATAAGCAATCTAGAAAAGAGAAGATTCCAATTACAGATATATTAGGTTTGATTGTTTCAGATTTCAGTTCTGGAACTTAATTCCCCGATGCCTTTCTTGCAGACTAGCTAAACTAGCTATACTGTTTAGCTAAACTACTTTACCTCCTTTTAAATAAAGAGAAGAAAACATAAGTTCAAAGATCAGTGGTTTGTTTTTGGTTGTGTTTTGGGTTTTTTGGGGGTTTTTTTGGAGGGGAGGGGGAATAATGGTTATCCAGGAGTAATGTATATGTGTTGTGAAAGAAATGTAAATTCTACCTAACATACATTTTGTATTTTATCCCTGTTGCCACTTGGAGTTTTTTTCTAGGGCATTTCCCTTTTCTTTCTTGAATCATCTTATTCCTGATCTAGTTGCAAAGAAATTTTTACCATCTGTAAGGTTTTTGTAGTGGTTAGGGATATTTGAAGGTTTGAATTTGACTTCCTTTAGTTTCTTGGGTTTTCTGTGCTGCATGGGGGGGACCATGGCAGCACAGCCATAATTATCCTAGTTAAGAAACTGTTAAGTTACAGAGATAGTCAGGGGCTATAGGTTATGAAAAGAACTGTTTAAAAAAAAAAAAAAGTCATACCATCTGTTAGCAATACTAGGAAGTGCTGTACATTAAGAGGAAAGGAATCAAACACGAATGGTTTAAATGAATTCTTGTGACCCTAAGTAGTATTCAGCAGCCTATTCTGTGTTATTATCTTTTTATGATGCTCATTAGAAAATTGAACTAGATTCAACAATGGACTCAATAACTTAAATCAACAGCATCCAATTTTAAGTAAGTTGGGCTTTAAGTGCCTGTTTGAGTAAAACAATATGCACCCAGGATTCGTCCTGCGTATTATGAGCCGCAGGTCAAAGTAACTTTAGATCAGTAATAAAATTCTGTGTGGTTTTTATGTTTCTGACAGGAACTTGAAGAGGGAGTCAGCAGCCATCAGACCAGTGTTTCAGCATTGAACAGAACTGGGGAAGGGATCATACAGAAACTGTCTGCTACAGATGGGAGCTTCCTACAGGAGAAGCTGGCAGGGTTGAATAGACGCTGGAAAGCAATCACCGTGGAGGTCATGGACAGACAACAGAGGTAATAAATTAATCAACAATTTGGATGTCTGACCAGATCCAATGAGGAGAATCTCATTTAGAAAACTCTGGGAGAGATAGTGCATTCTGTTGCATGCAGTCATTAATCTGAATTTTCCTGACATCCAGACTTGTGTGTTTTGAACTGTGTTCTAGAACCAATTTCTCATAAATGCACCTGCAATTGACTGCCTAGTGAGTCTGTGCTTAATACAAGCCACCAATGACCACAAAACTTCTTTTCTTACAATTTTACTTTGTTTTAAAAGTAATTTCGTTGCTAAACCAGACTTTTTTAATGAAGAAATAATCAGGTTTTTTTCTTGGCTGAAGCTGAACTGTAGCAGCATTACGTTGATTTCTGTTTTTGCATTGTCAAAGATACACTAATTCACTTGTATTTTTCTTGAATTTCCACAGTACTACAAAAGGAGATCTTTAGGTCTGTTTGCAATGATTTAATCCATCTGACTAGGGATTTTCTGAACAAAATGAAAATCTGTTTTGAAGTAGCTTTAAATTTACTTCAAAAGATCAAAGAGAAAGTTTGTCTGAGATTAAATATATCAATTTTCAGTGTATTGGTGAATAGAAGGTTCCCCCCTCCATTTGTACTGCTAAAAATTATATAGGGATAAATCCCTGGTCTGAATAGTTGTTTTTGGAGGCTACTTATATGTTTTTAACATCTCTTGATACATTTAGAAATAAGTTGGTTTGTTTTTTTTTTTCCTTAATTAATTTAAGAAATCCCATTTAGGGAATCTTTCCCTTGCAGGATTTAGGGATATTTCTAATACTTTCACTGAGAGTGGCCTTGTAGTTGCTTACAATGATTAGGCCTGAAGGTGTTGTCATTACTGTCACTTATGCTTAATGTTTTCTGTTGACTTTTAGAAGTCTATTTTGCGACTTTGGAATGGGAATTTATCTATTTTTAAGGTGGTAGTATGAATTTGCAAGTATCTTGCATTTTAATGATGATGATAGAATCCTTTGAATATCAAAATGAATCTTTTAAGAAGCTCCAAGCACTGAAAAACACATGACTGTGTTGCATCAGAACTATGTAGGACTGACATGTGTTCACTGCAGAAATGCATGGGGGTTTTTTGTTTTCCTTTTTAAGGCTGAAAGGAGAGAATCAGCAGCTTATAGAGTACAGAAAGAAGCTTGATGAGCTGCGTTGCTGGTTGGAAAACGTAGAAAATGCTCTGGACGCAAGATTTACGTTCAACCATGAAGAAAACTTGCAAGAATTACAGGCAAGTGTGTATATGCACATGTATGTCTTGTGTAAAACATCAGGACGTGGCTTTTGGGGTGGGAAATTTTCACACTGTAAATCACCAAAGAAATATCATGTTTGTGTGAGACAGTTTCGTGAGACTACTTACACAGGCAAGATGCATCTTGTAATGAAATTGGGTTGAGTTGATTGCTATTTTATCTTGCTAGAAAATGGTTATATATCAGAAAGTGAGAAATACATGTACTACTGGTACAGTGTAGTAAGTGGAATTTCACTGGAGATGATGTCTCCACATCAACTTTATAGTTGTCAAAAATGCAGCAAAAAGTCAGTAAGCTTAAAATGGTAAGTAGGCACCATTGTCCCATTTACTGGGTAGCATTAATACTTTGTTACAAATGTAAGATTTTGTTTAACTACTTTTTTAAACTATAAGGCTTTGAGTCATTTCATGCAAGTTAGGTGCATATGTATGTGTGTGTTTTTTTTCCTGTTTATTTTGTGTCTGGCTTTGACCACAAAATATCTTAGATTTGTAGGATGTGTGAAAGAGAATGTTTCTCCAATCTTAATGGAAGGAGTAGTCAATCCAACAAACCTGCTTGCTTGTTATTTAAAAACCAGTAATTTCTTTCAACAAACAAAACAAAAACCAACCAACCAACCAAAGACCCAACCAAACAAAAAAACCCAACCTCTGTTAGACCAAATCCAGGTGGAAAGGCTTGAACTTCCAACAAAGGTGTAAAAATGATGTAAAGTAGTTGCAGTTATATTTGCCTAAACAAATTGACTCACGCCAGTTGCATATTTGCTGTCTGACAATATATCAAGAAAGTTTAGGGTTTTTTGTCATCTACCTTAGTATTGATGCTTGAAGTGAAACATAGAACTGAAATAAGGGGAGAAAGAGCAGAATTTGCTAGAGGAACACTGGTAGGGAATTAAGTACCAACTTGACCCTGTGAAAGCAGGAACGAATGCCCAATTTTAGTTTTGTATATTAAGGAAAGATGGGTTTGCAGCAGAACAGGTACTGCTTGAGATTGCTGGGCTGTTCAGGAGGGTGAAGTACTCCTCATCTGCAAAGAAACTTGGAGCTTGCCTTGTTTTATCTAGTCACAGAATCACAGAATCCTTATGGTTGGAAAGGACCTCCAGGGTCATCAAGTCCAACCTTTCTCCTAGCATCTCTCTAACCACTACACCATATCTTCAAAGAACAATGAAAAAGGGTATGGTAATGAGAATAAGAAAGCGTAGGGAAGATGAGCTATCATTAAAAGCTGGTATTAGGGAAGTGGGAGTAACAGATGTTAAATTATCAGTCAGGAATAAACACAGTTTAAACACAGTCTAAACAGAGTTTCTGGAGTGGCCTCCAACTCAGAAGGATATAATGTGTTTAAAAAAAAAAAATTATGTTAAGGTAGACCCTTGAAATTAGGAGAGGCACTGTTTGGTATAGTGCTTGTTGTAGCAGGGTACTCCATTCAGTGATCTCCCTTCCAGGCCTGTGTTCCTATCACTCTACTATGCACGCCTCCATAATACTTATATAACAGAGAATAGTATAAATATTGGGGTGGATAAATATGATACATACTTGCTATTGAATTTTTTTTATTCTAGTGCTTTAAAGACAAAATTTGTGATTCATACTCTGCAGTGCTTGTGATCGATGGGCAAATAATAGCACAGTTGATTTAAAGTAGAGTCCAAGTATATGTTTGTTATGTTATTTTCGCAGGATCTGACCTGCAATTTCATGTTCAAAGGAAAAAAAAAAGACTGTAGGAGGTTGATCAAAATGAAGTTGTAAGGTGTTGTTTAGTTTTAAAATGCCTTTAGAATACATTTCCTTAAGAGTAGTAGGTAGTAGCAGTGAAGTACTTTGTAGTCATCTACCACATACTTGTATAAGCCCTGTCAGGACTGGCCCCTTAGTTTTTATTTCATTTTATTTTTTTCTTAATGAATAAAGGCAACAATTTTGTCTGGCAGTGTGTTGCCTTTTGGTACATGTAGAGTTGATCAAACAGAAGCATTTTCTGAGATGAGAATCAGTGTGCATGATGTGAAATTGTATAGGTACCTTGGTTATTTGCAGTTTTGTGGATTTCTTCCAATTAGTGATAAATGTTGATATCTGAATAAATGTTTTAAAGATTTCTGGATAGAGCATAGAAACCAAAATGGAAGCTTTTCTGTTACATATTTCCAGAGAAAATTTGAAATATTGGACTTAAAGGAAAGTTCCCATCCCTTACTTCCTTTACTTAAGCATGTATGCATTTCGCTTCAGTCTAAAATTATTCTGTCTCTTTTAGGTCTTAAGTGAAGAGATGGAAGTACAGGGGGATAAGCTGGAATGGCTGAACAGAACTGAACCTGAAGTGCTTTTGGATAAAAATGTTGATCTTCAGGAAAAAAACAAACTTTCTGATTGCCTGCAGTCCCTCAATGTGAGGTGGAATAAGGTGTGCATTTCTTCAGCATTGGTTACCTGAAGTTGAAAATATAGTGCTGTGCTTAGTTGTTTTCCTTTCCAAGTATCTGTGACATGCATGTAAAATGTCTTGGAAGCCATGCAGGCATCTTCAGGAAATGTGCCCCAATCCATGTCTGTGTGAAAATGCTGGTGAATATTTTTCCATCAGAATGAGATAGTTTATTTAGATTAGATTTTAAAATTATTTTTATTATTTTCTTTTGTATTTGCTATCTTTTAAACAGCTGGATAAAAAATATTTCACTTATTTGGGGCAAACAGTAAAGTATTAATTTGAGAGACTCACAACAAATATTTGCTGTATAGGAAAGCTGAATGTTTGCAGCAGTTAAGAGGAACACAAATGAATTGGTTGTGAAGCTTAGTGAGAAAATCTTATCAGGTGTGTCTAGGGTTCTTCTTGACTATAACTCCTGTAGATTAGAAACTCTAGAGTTCTGTCTCATTGGCAAGTATATGAGAAGAAAAGAACTCACTGGTTGGAGTGAAACCAGATTTTTTTTCAAGCAGACCCTGGACATCCAAGTGAAAAGTAATAGAATTATTTAGGATTGTATTATGAATAAGGGGGGGTGAGAATTTATTGGGGAATGGGCTTTTGATAGTTCCTGCTCAGCCATGAAAATGGGGATCTTCCTCCCTCCCCTCCTTTTTTTTTTTTTTTTTTTTTCNTTTTTTTTTTTTTTCCACATTACACTTCCATCACTGCCTTTTAAAAACTTTTAAAAGCAAGGTAAGCAGATTTGTCTTCACTACAACAGAGTTCAGTGATAACATTTTAAAATTATTTCTGTATTTCTGTCCTCTACTGTCACTGCTGACCAGAAATCATGCTTTGCGTCGTCTTTCTTTCAGTGTACTCAAATAATGAGTCACAGCTTTGATGCTTAGGCAGTAAAAACCATGTAAACAACCGGTTCATTTATTTCTCTCCAAGATTTAGTTAAGACACTGGAATGTACTGAAATAACACTCTGAGACATTTTTATTGTTTCTAAATTATACCTTGAAAAAATTTATATCTGAGGCATGCCATTGTAGCAAGCATGGTATAGAATATTTAGTGTTCTAATAAGTGATTACTTTTTTGCTGCTAATATAGGTTGTCTTACTGTTTTTATTCCTTTATGCTGGGCTGTAGGTGTTCAGAGAAGTGCCTGACAGAATGAGACAATTGGAGGCATTTGTTGGGCAGTCTCGTCTTGTTACACAGACAAAGCCTTCTGGTGAGTGACAAGTCCTTCTGTTGTGCTTAATTGTATTGAGTTTAATCCCATTTGCAGTCAAAAATAATCCAAAAAGGAAACTTGACGAGAAGAAATAAGAAATGCCTATCACTGTACTTGGGACTATCTTCATGTTCCTGAAGAGTGACATGGCAGAGGGAGGGAGCATTTGGTTAGGGAAAAAGTCACTCTGCAGTTCAGGATTGGGGAAGTCCTTTGGGGTTCCCCTAAGAGTTTTGAAATGAGAGAATGTTTTAGAAAGCCTAGGCTGCCACCTCAGAAGCCAGTGTACTAGATCCAGAATAAAAACCAAAATAGCTATGTTCGTGACAGCCTCGTTTCCTGTGGATTTGTGCTTTGTGGTCATGCCTTTTAGTTATTAAGATCCACCAGAAGCTTTCCTACAGCTAATTATTTTTAAGGAATCTCCTGTATGCAGGTTCTCTGCAGTCCTATAAATAAAGGCCATTCTGCATGTTTCAGCTCAGTAGGGACACAGGTCTTTCTCATCTGCTAAATAATTAGCTTCCTGAATCTTGTAGGGAATGATGTCTAGATATGATACGTTCTTGTATCAAACACTGACACTGGCTGGCTTCTCAAGTTGTTGGAGGCAGATCAGCAGATATAGAGTGTAAACAAGATGCCCAGGTCTCTTTTTTTGGAAACCGGATAAAAATGACAGCCCTTGCCTGAAAGAATTTGCAACTTGAACTTCAGTAAATTAACTATTTGTATTATTTCTTAAATTCAGCAGCAGTAAACAAAATTTAGGGGAGGAAAAGGAACTTCTGTTAAAGCCTTTCAGAACCTTGAATTAGCTTGTTTCCCTTTCATACAGGATGTTTGTTAAGTAAAGCTCCTGTTTTTTGTGGCTTCAGGCAAGTGTGTGATATTCATGCTCCAGCTTGGTTTATCTTATTGTTTTATTGGAACTAGAACACAACCAAACAAAGCTTCTGAAGACAATCTTGAACAGGTCATTCCTCACTTCATTGCAGTGTCTGGTTAAAAAGATAGAAAGGAGGGGGCTGAACTAGCAGGTATCTGTCCCTTCTTAGGACAACTGTGTATTGACAAGTCCGTGAAGCATCTAGTGCAGCAGCTCGACTTGTGCTTAAGTGGATTCTGAGCCAAGAGTGGGGACAACCTTCCTGTCATGTAAGAAACTAGAGAGGAAGACAATTTTAGACATCTTTCTTGAACAAAATGATTGTTTTTTAATGCTTAATAAGAATCAGTTCCCTTTTGTGTCAGTTCCCTTTTAGTTTCACTGCATTAGATTTAATGTCATTTTGCTTTTGCAAGTTTTCATTTGTTTTGTATTTAGATGAATCATTTTGGTGAATCTTTGGCATGCAATGAAATAATAGCCTTAAAAAAAAAGCAAAAGGAAGCTCTGATTACTTAGTTTCTGGTGGCTAAAATGCCTCAGATACAATTTATTTTTTTTTCCCCTCTGTAGATGCTGTTGTGCATTTATAGGAATTACAAAAAAGCCCTGTAATTCCTACAGTTGCACATGTGGCCATGACTTTTTTCTTTAACAAATGCCGAACTGTGTTTCAGATGTCCAAAAGGTGGTGCTAGTATCTTCTTCATTGGAAATTCCTGTTCAGGCTCAGCAGGCTTTGGAACTTTCTGCACCTGCTGATCTGGATAAAACTACAACTGAGCTGGCTGACTGGTTGGTATTGATTGACCAGATGCTCAAGTCAAACATAGTCACCGTGGGAAATACTGAAGAGATCAATCGGACTATTGCACGAATGAAAGTATGTGTGTTTATGAAGGCTAGTGGATTGGAAAATTGGCTTGCACTGTAACAGCTTGTACATTCAGTAAAGAAATTACATGTGTTTTAAGGAAAAAAAACCTCACTACAGTAAATGTATAGCTTGAAAATGACAATTTAATGCTGTTATTGCACTCCTCTCCCCTCTGTTAATTCCCGTGTCCATATGTGAGATATGCACTGTTATTTTTTTGTTTTAAACAAAACATATGGAGAATACTTCCTGAAAATGACATCTTTTGGGGAATGTTTAGTATAGACTTTGGAGCAGCTTCATAATTGCGTGGAGGGTGACCTTTATGATCCACTGTTTAGTGATCTCTAATGAGTTTTGTTGTGTTGTAGTTAGACTGAACTGATTTCCAGAGATATACTGAAATGATTAAAAGTTGTAACATAAATGCTTATTATGCAAATGTTTGTTTCTATTGATAGTTCATACTATGCTTAGCTGTGACTAAGAGCAGCATTTGAGATTTATGCTACTGTTAAGGTTCATTTTATTTGACTTCATATCAATTAACATGAATAACTGTAGGGTAAAAAACTGGAGGCTAAACAAGTGCTAAACTGTTTCTGTGACTGGAATTTGAAAGAATAGTGTGATGTACAGTAACTTTGGAAACACTTACTTTTAACTGTATCATACCTGTATTGTGGGCTTCTGGTACATTGCCATAGTGAAATAACGGTGTTTTTTTAATACAACATATAGTCTGACTGTTTCTCCCCGTTCTTTTACTTCTCCATCTCTCCCTCACTCCCTGCCTGCTACCCAGTGCCCCCACCCCCCATAATGATCAGAGCTGGGTATGAGGAAAATAAGTTATGGGAGAGTAAAAAGTAGATATTGGACAATACTGTGCAATGGCTGCGTGTCATGTTTTAACCATGACACTGAAGTAACTGCATGATACGTACAGGTTAACCTTCACCTGGATTTTCAGTAACTATAATTCAGAATATTTTTGCTTTTTAAAGCAGTGCTATGATATTGTGACAGTTCAAGGGTTACACTAATGATGAGAACAGCCATCTACTTGTGGTGACAAATGTTTTGTTTTATCTACAAATAATACAGATTATAACTAAATTCTGCTGTTTGGACTGAAAAATCATATCCTAATTCTCAACAGATAACAAAGGCAGATTTGGACCAGCGGCACCCTCAGCTTGATTCTGTTTTCACATTGGCTCAGAATTTGAAAAATAAAACTTCCAGTTCAGACATTAGGACAGTGATCACAGAAAAATGTAAGTTTCTTCATTCTGTGTTTGCAAATACAACATTTCCATGCCAGTAAAAAAAATCTTCATATCTTAAACTCTTGATTTTGAGTCTAGCTGAAGCTGTCTTTCTTGAAAAAACTGAAAACTTAATGGTTAAGTGGCTTTCACTCTAATAGTCTGATGAAAATTCCTGGAACAAAAACTGTCACTTGTTTTCTTGACTGGCCATTTTTTTAAGTACAAAGGTAAATATTTTTGCTGGGATTTCAAAATATCTTATGAAGAATTTGAGTTACTTGACAGCCACAGACCCCGGGATGAGGATTTATTGATTGATTGATTGATTGATGAAAGGAACTAATCACGTCTTTGTTTCTGTTGAGCTATGATGCCCTGGACTGTCAGTGAAAAGCATGAATGTGTTGATTTAAGACAATAACTTTATGTATGTACTTTCAGAATTGTTGACTGAGAGTTAGAAGAGCTTTTAAGTCACTGATATGTACTTGAAAATTGAATTTGCACTTTAAAGTTCCCCACCCCCTTTGAAAATTTCTTTTACTGGTAATTAAGGGAAGAAAACTTACACAATTAGAAACTAGAGGACAATGTATTCTTTGAACTCTTAAGCTTTGCTGGTTGCTAAATTAAGAAAATTCGTGGAGCAGGAAATACAATTAGAAGTAAAAATGGAAAAATATTTTTTCTTATGTTCTTCTCTGCAATGTAGTTTACTTACTACATCTAGATGAATTTCTTTGGTGTCCATAAGACTTGCTGGAGATAATAATGGGCCCAGATAGAAAGCCCACAGATATGTTAAAGAGTCTGATGTGATGTCATCTGCTGTCTAAGATTCACAGGAGCTGTGCTTTGTTAAGAGAGTAACAACCAAATCAGCAAAAGAAACTTGTAGGGCCTGTTTTGCACCTGAACTAGGGTTCAGGTGGAAACTTGAGGGAGGATAGGAACTATGTAGTCCCTGGGAGTCAATCAACAAGAGGAGATCTAGTTAGTCACAAAACATTCCTGATTCTTCAAAAAAGGTGAACAAATAATAAAGGAACTGTATGTTGAAAATTTGAGTTCCACTATAGTTGTGGCCATCCAAGGTGGGAACAGAGAAGCTGCGTATGCTGCCATAAATGAACCTTCCGGTAGATACCCTAGATGTTTGTGAAAATTTTGCTACCTGTCATGAAACATGAAAAAACTAAAGGTTTTATTGCTACTGACATTTGTAAAGAAAAGTTTGCTCTTTGAAGAAAAGTGAAGCTCGGGACTGCTTTATGCATCTCACTGTTTAAACACTGAGGGGAATATACCAGCGTCCTACAAACTCCCGAGAATCTGCTGTATGTTTTTAGAGGAAGTTTAATTACTCAAATAGCTAGAAGCATGGAAATGGAAAAAAGCTTCCTTCTCAGGAGCTTCCCTCCCAATTACTGCATGGACATTGGGAATTAAAAACACAGTCTCTCAGGAATTCTTTCCAATCTTTCTGCCTTTAATACCAGACAGGTGCCCCTGACAACATTTTCTAGGAACCTACATATTGAACCCAGTGAATGCTGAGGCTATACCAAGAATTTCACCATTTTTCTCTCCTGTTGTGGCAGAAAATGAAGAGAGGGAAATATGTAAACAGTGCAGAGAGTACGGTTAATTTAGCCATAAAAAGGGAAAAATATATCAGAAATATTCTTTCTATAATAATAGTATTATGTAAATATCAAATATCTATCCCTTTCAACCAAGTTGCTATTGTAGGCAGCAGTTTCTCAGGGACATCTTTTCTTTCCAGCTTTGTGGCAAAAGCCTAAACCTTACGAGGTTTTTCTCAGCAGTTCTTTAGCCAGCACACAGGGTTATATAACTCTTGCTGGCTTTACTTTTGCTGTTTTGGTGAAACCACTGTTCTGTTCCAGCAGCTCCTGGTTTCCTTTGAACACACTCTTTATCCAATATAGTAACATCTTTTTCTTTTTATTTTTTAATAAAAAACCATGTTATTATTTGCTGCTGAGTTACTGAAGTTTTCTTCTCAGTTCAGCATGACCTATGTCAGGCCTGAAAATTAATCCAAAAGTTGCCTGTGGACTGAACTTGATGAATCTATATTGCACAGATTATTGGATTTGTCTACCAGTAATAGAGCTACTCTGAAAAGTGAGCTTCACTGCCACAGACTTTTGAGAGCTTTGTGAAACTAAACACAATATTGTTGAATGTGTTAAAGATAAGATATATTCCCAAGCAGATCAAGCATAATGCCTTTATATAAGTGTAAAAGGCTTAAACAAAAAAAGAATGCAAAGGGTAAAGGTCACTTAAGTGGTTTTTAGCTTAAGCACAAACTTTGGCATTTTTATTTCATGGAAGATTGAAGTGACCTGAGTATCAAGTGTGTTAGATTTATAATAAAATAAATATAAATATATTGGATGTGTTACATACTGCCTACCTGTTGTTGCTTAGAGTACAAATATACTCAAGAAATCCAGTTTAGGTTTTTTTAGTTTGTTTGCTTTTTTACAGTTACTTTTTTACTCTTTAGTTTCAGGGATACAATGTGTTCCTAATAACTGTAGTGACAAGTAATAGGGAAACTCCATAGACTTTCAAATAATAGGCTTTTTCTATGGTCTGTAAGTATAACGAAAAAGGTATGATGCTATTCATTTATCTCTGAAGGCAGACTTACTGATTTACCTGACACACTATTTCTTTTGTCCTAGGGTTCTGTCATGTTGTGTTTTTCACCCTTTGTTTATTAAAGGTTAAAGCCTGTTTATTGATCATCTAATGTAACTCTATTGAGAGAGGAATGGGATACTTGAAGGAAATGGGTTGTGATCAATAACTTCTCTGTACTGCTGTGAAATCTATATAAGCCTGTAGAAACCTATGGGAGAACGAAGGTGCTGAAGTACGTTGTTACTGGAGTGTTTCGACTTCAGCCAAAATTGTAGTACTGGTGCTACCAGACTGCCTTCAATACAGCTTAGTTCACTTTGTATAAGCTATCCAGATCTAAACAGTATTTATTTATTTACTTACTTATTTATTTGTACTGGTTTAAGATGACTTGCTGGTACAGCCATCACCCTAAAATTGTGCTCCTTGTAGCCCTGTTGCTGGCACATATCTATAGTTCAGCTGCAGCAGATTTGCCTCCCACACATGTACTTAAAAAGTAAAATAATGCCTTTGAAATATTCCAGAAATAATAATTATCTATGTGCTTACCCTCTTAAACAAGAGGTAGCCAAACACCTGCATTTTTCCTTTGCTTGTATGAACGTGTATACTACGTAGGGAGCTAAAATACTAACTATGGAAACTACTGTATTTAAGAATGAATTATATTAATGACTTGTCTTGAGAACTAAGTGGTAGTTATAGCTACTTGTTTGCTTGCCTCAGGTTTTTCATATTCTGTATTGTCCTTCACAGTGGAGAAGGTGAAGAACCAGTGGGATAATACCCAGCATGGTGTGGAGGTGCGGCAGCAGCAGCTGAAGTACATGCTGACAGACAGCCTTCAGTGGGATAAGCAGAGGCAAGAAATGGAGCACCTCATGGAGCAGTGTGAGATCCGTCTACGTATGCTCCTGCAGGCCCCAAAAGAGATGCTTGCCAAACAGATTTCAGACAACAAAGTAAGACCATCTACACACTTTTTTTTTTCCATATCAGATGCCTCAGTCTGTAATGCTACTGGATTCAATTGCTGTGCAAATATATAATTTAGTTGTACAACTGATTTGGAAATTCTGTCTTTTTGGGCATGATATATTTTAAATTGTCTCTGTGGTTTTTTTTTTTTTTAATGTATCAGACTTCCTGAGAATCACTTTCTGGGAGGGAAACAGGTGGCATGTGTGCATCTGTGTCTCTTTGTAGTTGAAATTAGTATAGTGTAGCAACAAATAAATTATATTATGCAAAAAGCTTGAACCTCAGACCAATAAAACTTTAATCATACAGCCACTTCTTTACTTTCTTATTATTCAGTATTACTTCATAGAAACCTATTAATAATAGTTTAGTAAATCCATGAATGGACTAAGTTATTTAAAATTACCCTGAATATCAGTTCTGATCGGTGCCAGGTGTATTCATCTTTTTTTTTTTTCCAATCCCATGCAATATTTGCTGCTTTTCATATCACAGCAAAACCTGCTGTGATAAATCAGTAAGTCTGATGTCCTTCATCCTGGTGGCTGTGTGAAAGAGGGCAGGCTGTAGGTGGCACAGGATGAGAACTAAAAAGACAAATCAGTGAGGAGGGGCTCTTATCAGTGCAATGTTTTGAGCAGGGCTATAATAGAGTTTTAGAAAGTGTGTGTGTGTGTATATCTGTATGCATAAATATTTATGAAAAGACAATGTAGAGGTGCAGCTGGGGGTGGAAAGAAGGAGGGAGTATGATTGTAAGAATTCCTCACTGATCCATAGCTATTTCAGTAAATGGTAAAACTGTGCTTTTTGTACTCTTTCTTTACATGAGCAGGGGATTGGAAATGGACCGTTAGGTTTGCTTTGCTTTCTTAAGTGAAAGTAGACTTGTGCCCAAACATATAGTACAGAGATCATGAGATACAACTGCACATACAGATATGCAAATATGTTTTTTTTCATTTAGAAATAAGCTTGAGTACAGAATTCTGTAAAATCAAGGTACCCTTATGAATGTTCTGCCACAAAAAAAGCAAACATATCTAATGTATATTCTTCATTTAAAACCAAAAAATCCCCACAAAACTAGGAAATCGAATTTTCATGCTGTGCACTTCATTTTTAGCTGCCACTTATATCACTATTATCATAATTTAAACTTATCCATGCTGCTAAAAATATGTAAGTGTTTTTCTTCTGTTGCCAGTAAAACACAGAAGATAATTTTTCTAGCCTTTGGTGGTTCTGGCAAATATAATTTTTCCTCACCTATTTGTGTTTTGATTGGTTCATTGTCAGGACACTTAGTGTCTGTAGATTTTCTTTTTAGGATTCTTCTTTTAGGCAAAAAATATGCATGTCTTTTGTTTTAGTTTAAAAAAGGTGAAAAAGACAGGTTTATAATATGTTAAAATGCATTAGATGAAAAAAATCTGATGTTTGTTTTACTCTGATTCTGGAATTGCTTTTTAGCTGTTAGTACAGGATTTGCATAGAGGCGACATCACAGTGGCCGCATTCAATGATCTTTCTAACAAACTTCTTCGAGAGTATCGTGATGATGACACAAGGAGGGTGAAGGAAACCACTGACCACATGAACACTTGTTGGGTTAATCTGAACCAAAGGTAATTATAAGGTTTCATTCCATAAGAAGCTGTTTGTCTTGAACTTGTATCCCATGTAAACGTGTATTGCAGCGTCTTTGTCTGCTTTACTGCAGCATTTAAGGCTGCTGTGGATAATTACTCAGTTACAGTGAAGCTGTTTTCAGAGTTGATGATTGAAATTCCTATAGTTCACCATGAAAGGCTTTGTTATGTCTTCCCATTTATGTGGTGTTTTTTTAAAGGAGAAAAAAAAGTACTTCTCTCATGGTTGGTCTCAGGTTTGCCTGTGGCTATTCCTCTCTAAGTATCTTTGAACACTCCTCTCCTTCTGTGATTCTATGTATCTGTAGTTTGTTGCTGTGTTTTCTTTTCATAAGGCTCTAAGTATTCAGCTTGGTCTTCCAATGTATTAATTAATTATGACCTTTTATCTAATGGAAACTTTCCCTGAGTGGGGCTGTGCTTTGGCTTCCCAGGTGTGATGCTTCTAGCACTCCGATCTAGAAAATCCTTGAGCCATAGGAACCAAGACTTACTTGAAACTTACTTCTTTCTATTCATCCTCTATTATTATTGCAAATATGTCTTACTGAAAATATGGTCTTTCCCCTTCCATAATATTGTTTTCATGCAAGGTAATCTAATCTCTGCAGAAATTATTTGTGGTATTTGATAGACAGTTAACATTTAGAATAGTGTCCGACTCAGTGCCTGCAACTTAAAGGATTATATACTTTGTGGTTAGAGGGACAGAAGAGAAAATTGATCCTGCGTATATGGGGCTAGGAAGATGACAGTCAAAGTCTGCATGTAAAAAGGGCAACTGCTTTTGTAATGAGATGTCAGTTAAGGGAATAAAAATCCTAGGTAACAAAGTCCCTGAAGTTGATGTTATATCCTGAAGAGTGAGAGGGGGAGAACCTCACAGTGGCAAGAAGCAGGCAATGAAAGAAGCAGAGTAGAATGTCTTTTTATACTCCTTTGGAGGAAAATGGTACTTCTGTCATTTTATGCTTTTGATGTGGCAGCTAGTTTCTTGATTATGTCCACTGAGAGGTGAGGTACAAACTCGGCAAAACTTTGTGTGGCTCATTCCATGTGGTCATTTGAGAGAGCATAACAATTTGTTAATCTCTGAATGTTTTGAGACATAAGATTTTTCAAGCGAGTAAAACATTTCATAAGTATTCTACGTGGTGTGGACAACTTATTTTCGTCCTTATTCAGAAAACTGCCAGTAGACTGTAGGAAGGGCTTTGTCATATGACAAAACTTCCTTAGCCTTTTACTTTTTCTGAACGTTCATTTGCATTAAGATTAGGGACTGCAGCTTTTTCACCATCAGATCGTAGTTTCTTTCCTCAAAGTAAACTAATTTTTCCAAAAATGTCGTTAACTTCATCTGAATGTCATGATGACATTTGGGGATGAAGATGCAACTGGAGGGTGAGGGGAAATGCTTGTTGTGAGATTAGCAGTAACAGTAAACTACAGCTCTGTAGCAGTCTCATTCACATTCCAACTTTGCAGTGTTTTGGCTAGAACTGGCATAAAACTGCCCACAACTCAGATCAGGTGACCAGACAGAAGAGCTCCTGCCTGGAAGCCTCTAATTATTTTTGAATGTGCTTAAAGCCTGGAATAATAAGCGATTGCATTCTGTTGTGTGTAACTGAAGCTCCTCAATTATCACTGAGGCTACTGTTTTGCAGTCTGCAGCCTTAGGAAAATGAGTATCTGCTTTGCTTTTCAACTAGGGACAAAATGTAAAGGAGAACTCTGGGAGCTGATGGGTAGCCAGAGCGTGGAGCTGCTCAACGTAACCCCATGGAGCAGCAGAGTAGAATTAATAGGGGAGAATGTGCAGTGAAAGCACCTTTTCAAGGGAATGAAGGTTTTTATACTTGCTTTAAATGCAATAAATAGAAATATTAATGAACCTTGAGTGACAGGGTTTACTTCATGCGGCAGATCCTGGGACATGTGGAGGCTGTACATGGAGCACATGTGGCCCTATGGCTTCTATAAGCACAGATCTGTATTTATAGCATAATGCTTTAAGATACCAGTTTGTTCCATGTTGGTGGTTGTGGAAGAAAGGGGACCTTAGTAACCTGGGAGACTCACAGTCCTGCACAAGAACACTACCAGGGAGACTGTAGCCATTGCATGTAAAGGTGAAGAAGCTTATTTTAAAACTCTTGGTGTTAAGAGACTGGAGCTCCCCAGGTTGACATACTTGGATACTCTGCCCAGTGGCTGTTTATGTTCTACTTCTATACTTTAGGGTGAAACTGTGGTAATTTGGTGTGGTTTTGCTGCCTCAGTAATGGATTATGGTTGCTGTCTGTACTGCCTCAGATGTTATTTTCTGACTTTTGATCACACACTTGTATGCATTGCAGATTTTTAGTTTAAATCTGAAAAAATAATTGGGTGGAATAGAAACCTGAAACCAGTGCCATGAAAACTTAAATACTAAAGTAACAATTTTCTTAGACATGTCTTTGCTAATAGAATCTGCTTAGACCTTCTCCACTGTCACTGTTTTAAGTGAAGTTAGTTGCATTTGTAAAGGATTCTCCAAGTTCTCCTTCCATTTAATTATTATATCCTGGAAGGACCCTCTGTCTTCTGAGGCTGTTCTAATTAGAATTCTTTGAAAATCTGTTATCTTTTTATAGCATGGGATAGTCGTTAATCTGCAGTAGAGACTTCTCCATCATTCTCTATTTTATATTTGTGGCCTTTCCTGGAAGGAAATTAAAGTACTTGCGTCTGCTCTGTAAAAGTGTTGATTGCTACTGTTATAGAGGTCCTCTTTAAAAGCACCCATGTAATCCTAGAACATTAGTTGTAAATCTGTTAATTTATGCTGCTGGAGTACAAATTTAGTGACAGGAATGATTTTCAGCTTTAGTACAAATATGACAGCGGTGGGACTGTAACAGGATTTCATTCTTTAGTCTCGACAAACAGAAAGTTTGAGAAATTAAAGCTTCCTGCTGAAGACAACATTCTTCAATGAATGTTATTAGCTACAAATTCAGGTTGTCTCAATTCCCATCTAGTACTTCAATACTTAGACTTAGAGATCTGGGTCACTTACAGTGTTTCATCCTTTGGGGCTTTTGTTTTCTTTGAAGGTCACCTCTATTACCAGTCTGTTCTTTCTGTTGTCACTCTTGTTCTTCCACCTTTGGCCTTAACCCCCTGCTAGGGAAGAAAATCCCTGCAGAGGAAAAGGGGTTTGAAGTCAGAGCTCACAACTGCTTTTACTTTACATTTGTCTCGCAGTTCCTTGGTGTGCTCTAATTTTTGAGCTGGTGCTTGTTATCTTTTATAGGCAATATCTGTCAAACCATTTGTAGTCCCTAGCATACTATTTATTTTTGTTGTTGTTCCTCAAGAGTGAATGAAACATTCCAGAGTTTCAAGTAAGAAGCAAGAATGAAGGTTTCTTGCCCTGCTGGTCGTGTACCAGTAGCCAGAACTCGGGCAAGCATGAAGTCAGGAATGATTCACACAGTCTTATTTTGAATAAAGCAATAATTAACAAGTGACATAAGACCTAAGCTCCTAAAGTGGAGGTTGCAACATTATATTTTGCAAGTAGTTTCTAGAAAATTCAGTTGCTTATGCTAATACTTAGAATGCAAGCCTGGGAGAATTGGGGTTGCGTGAGATATTCTTACTGCCCTTGAAGGAAAACAGCTTTGTCTTGCATCTATCTTTTCTGATGTGCCGATAAACCAGAATACCTGCTTTGAAATGTCATCCTGAATGGTACTGAACACCTGCAGTTTCTTTTCTAAAAAGAATATTTTAACTACTTTTGAAATTCTAAACACCATGATTCCCTTGTACTGCTGAGCAGTACTGCTGCCACGGCATGGCAAGGAGGAAAGAAATCCTAAGTAGAATAGAAGGAGGTAGAAGACACATAAGTTTGATGAGCCTGTGCGGAGGAACATGTGTAATTCATCTGAAAATATCAAATATTGAGTGTTTTGGTATTGTCTTACCTGAAATTAAATACCACTTTACCCCCGAAATTTTACAATATGGTTAGTGCTTGATATGAAAATAAAATTGAATTTCCTACTTAGCAGCAGCATTCTAGGTAGTATCACTGTTAGGGATTTCTTTGTGCTGGTGTGGGACAGCTTGTTTCTTTTGTCCTTATTTTGGGAAAAAAGATACTGCAGAATAACAGCCTCAAATGGATTTAATTTAGCTTGTCATGCTTTAATTAACATTGTTAATCAGGGCTTTAAAAATTGCTGACTATAACTGTTTCCCATCCGAGTTTCATTTCAATGACAAGGAGAACAGTGCTGTTATGCAGTAGTAAAATGTGATTTTTTTTGTTTGTTTGTTTTTCCTCTGGGAAAATTTTTGAAGTTGCTTACCAACAATGTAATCCAGAGGCTTTAAATTAGTTCCTTACATCTTAAAAAGTCCTCTTACAAACAAAAATTTCTGTTTGTACCAACCAGAGGTCTTTTGGATTGACTGAAAATTTGGACTATATTCTACCAGTCTTTTTTTTTTTAGATTTAAGCATACTGAGCATGGCTTGACTGATGATGGCTGTGGTTTGAGTGACAGCGTCAAAAGTCTTGTCTTTTAGCAGAAAGAACCAGGAATTGGACTTGTTATCCCTCAGCACTTTAACTCATAAAAGTTCAGGGAAATATTTCTGCTCAGTGTAAAAGAGGAAGAAAAAAAATCCCCCTAACTCTTGGTGCTTCTATTCTGTATGATTTTTGTTGATGAGGAAAAGCATTCACACTTTTCACACTTGGGAATAATACTTCTGCTTTTGGGGCTAGTGTGAGTCCTTGATGGTAATAGTAAAAAAGGAAAAACTAGCTTTTTAATTAATAGCTTCGTTTCTTCCACATGCCCTTTTAAAAAGGCATATGTAACATGACATATGTAACAAGTTCAGAACATCTGTGGGTAGCTATAGCTAAAATAACCAGAGAAACAGTGATATAAATAATGATAAACAAAGCTGTGACAGATATATAGTTTCTTAATAGAGATAATTTTCAGATTTCCTTTTAATAGTTTCATTATGATGCATGTAATGCTGTATGTTATGGGGAAATATTCTGACACTTGTCTTGTTTTTAGAGCTGTTGATAGGCAGAATTTCTTGGAGACAGAGCTGAAGGCAGTACAAGCCTCACACAAGGATCTGGAGAGCTTCCTCAAGTGGCTTCAAGAGGCAGAGACGACAGTTAATGTTCTAGCAGATGCATCCCAGCGTGAGAACACTGCTCAGGACAATGCCTGTGTAAGAGAACTCAGAAAGCAGATGCAGGTGAGAAACTAAATATTACTGCTGTTATTCATGCTTTGTCTAAATGGCAAATGTTATAGAGGAAAGATATCTACTGGAGTGGGGAAAGCTTCATGCGGTGGGAAGATGTTTAAGAACCAGTACTTTAGAATTCAGGTGTGTGAAGGAAGCATATTTTTATTCCTAAGCTTTGAAACGCATATTTTTGTGGATACCTCTGGCACTGATGGCTCTTTAAATGTCTTCAATATAGGGGGACTATATTCAGGAAGTGTATACTTGATTAAACAAACAAAAAATTCATGTTGTGCGATAGTTCAACCAAACTATTTAATCTACTCCCCTCGAAGTAAAAGCCCTCCTGAGCTGCATTGTCTTCTATCTCTGCCTGCCACCTTCTTCCTCCTGCTTTTCCAGCAATTCCAGAAGTTGTGCTTGGATCACCTTTTCTCCCTCTCCTGCCCCCCAGCAGCGCCTCAGCTGTCCTGCCTTCCTGTACAGGCTACAGACTGGCAACCTGAGAAATAGCTGAGGAGACTATCTGACTCCACTCACAGTCCTTTTTAATGTATGGACACCCTAGCTTGTCTGAAATCTACAATGGAGATCCTTTCTCCCTGTCTGAGAAGCATGAACTAGCTGAGTAGCACATCCTCTGGCTCTTCCTGCCTTTGCCTATCCCATACATCTCCTTTGGGGAGGTGGGAGGGAGAGAGAGAAGCTGGATTCAGTCTGCATTAAGTGTACAAGTGTACTGGGGGAAAACATGAGGAAAGGGTGTGGAGACCTGACAGCTCTTTAAAAAGTTAATATCTTTGGATCTCTGGCAGCAAAAAGTTGAACGTCACTGGCTAACAGGATTTTGTGTTTCTGTGATATATAATTTCCTTTGTCCCATTAACCTGATGTGAGCACTGTTCATGTGTCATCTTTCTCCTGAATATTTTAATATATTTTTTCCTTCAATTAGATTGCCTTATTTAGCACAGTTATTTTGATAAGCAGAGAACTGGGTGGCTAGATCAGTAATTAAATCCTGCACTCTGAGTTTGGAATGATGTCATGAGTGGTCTAAGTTCATGGGGTTTGAACAGCTTATAATGAAAAAAAATGCTGCTTTCAGTAGTGCTGTTAAACTGAATGTATCTACACTGAATTTAAATGAAACAAGACAGTTTAAAGTATCTCATAGCAAGTTGCTCACTGTAATCATAAGGAGGAGAACAATATATTGTTGAAGCTTGTGTC
Organism: Eurystomus gularis; assembly: GCA_013400335.1. Lineage (NCBI taxonomy): Eukaryota > Metazoa > Chordata > Aves > Coraciiformes > Coraciidae > Eurystomus > Eurystomus gularis. The sequence continues at coordinate 77,642 of VZZY01009660.1, read as the reverse complement.
TTTTGAAGATGACATGTCACTTGCAAATGTTTATGTAATTCTGGTTAGTCAGGTAACTCATCTGCAGAGATGTGGCTCTTTGTGAAATGCAGAGATTAGTCCGTAATGGCAACACCTAGAAGTTAATATTATACTTTCTATTGGCAAAAAAACCAAGCTGGTGTAGTGGAGGTGGAAGAGCTAAAATGAGGCCACAGGAAGCTGACAACATGAGGCAGTGTTGTGTGTAAATAGTCTTATTTCTGTATTACCTTGCATTCTGTGTAGTCAATCACACCAAGATACAGCTGTTATTTCACAATTTGCTTGTTGGCTCTGTGCAGCTGTGAAGCACCTTGGTCATGGAAGATTGTTTTCCCTCCTTCATTGTGGTGCAGTTTGGTTAAAATTGCCAGAGTTGTGCTGTGTGAGGGGAGAGCTGCTGGGCAAGGCTACCTAATGTGTGGACAAGGTCTATAACCAGCTCTTGACCATGCCCGTTGTCCTGGCTTGCATCCATTGAGAAGGCAGATGTAGACATCTGGGCATGGCCTCCCCTTGTTCAGCATCCCATTACCTGATATTATCCATCTTTTCCTGTGGCTGTATGCTTCTACACATGGTGCACATGAAACATAATCGCTTACCTTACCCATGACTTGACATAATATTGTGAACTTTTTTCAACTATGAAAGGAAGTAGAGCATCTCAAAGACTGTCATAGCAAAATGGCTTCTGGAATGAACTTTGTCCCTTACCATCTTTCAGTCTCACTATAAATATAATTGAAGACGTTCGTATCATGACACTGGCAAACACTCCAAAATCAATGTTTCCATTTTCAAATATTTGTTGAAATGAACTTCTGAAAACAAAATAAAGCTCTAACATTTTGCTGTACCTTAAAAAATCAAGCCCACTCCCTTGCAAGGCCTTAAGCTTAATACCTGATTAAACAAAGATCATTTCCTGTTCTTCCCCTGTTGAGTGGTATAAAATAACAAAGTTCTTCTCTTTGTGCTTGGTTGAATATGTGAAGAAGCATTTCTTCTGAATGGTTTTAAGAAGAATGCAGGGCTTTGACTTTCTTTGTTCTCTGAAGATGTCTCTGCCCCAAGGCCTGTGCATTGAGTAAAACTTTACTATGAGTTTAAGGTGTGATAAGACAAATTCTAGGTGAAATATGTGCTGAATATAGAGAAAACTTGATGAATTTGTTGTTGTTGTTACATCATGCATTTTCAATATAGGATCGTCTGTTAAACTGGCATTTGCATGTGTGAAGGGGATGACTATCCTCCATTATGTGTTGGGGCTAACTTGTTTGACTGCAGCTCAACCCACTCTACAGTGGGATCAAAGTTCTGGGCACTATTGAAGCCCCATTTTGCCTTCCGCTGTGACATCCGAGGCTAGCAACAGTACTACACAAATAATGCAAACTTTGAATGCAGTAACAATTTCTGTTTGAAAAGGAGGAAATTCACAATTATATCATCAGTCTTTTTAATTTATTCTCTCAGTATCTAAATGTTGCAGAAAACTTTCCTTTCAGGTTAGTGCTGACACACTCCACTTTGTGTTGCAAAATGTTTAGCAGCCACCTGGAAGAGGTTAAAAGCTGATTTGAAGCAAGATGCAGAAAATGAGCTAGGAAATAGTAAGAAGTAATGGCAGGTCAATGTGTGTGAAGTCCTGTGCCTACAGATGAAGAAGTGTTAAAAATAATTTGAAAGTTTTGTTTTATTTTAAATTAAAATTAGCATGACTTGTGGTGGGCTGTTTGTCTTACTGCTTGATTCAGACTTGGGTATTAGCTGGGAAGGAAAAAAGCAGAACTGAAAGAAGGTGGCAGGTGTGGACTGTGGGTTCTGTCTTACACAGAAGAGGTTTCAGCTCTTGCACAGTCATTTCTGAATGCCTCAGTGTCCTGGGGCTTGTGCCGCTCCATAGGTTTCCTCAAAAGGTGTTTCGTAACAGCATGTCAGGTAATGATGGTAGGCTAGAGGTGGTAGGTTAAAGGAACAGACTTGTGGTGGAGAGAAGAGTAGATACAAGCCAGGAGCAATGGAGTAGAGAGGAATGGTTCAAATGAATGGTGGAGTTGGGGAAAGAAGGTGAGTCTGGTAAGGTGGGGAATCCAGGGTGTAAGATTTCTACATACAGACCTAAATGAAGGCTTAGTTTCCACAAAATGTTGTCATTGGTGCTGCACCCGGAGTGCAGATAAAAGGGATTTACCTGAGGACTAGTAGAGATGTTGATTCAGTTCTAAAAACAAGGATGAAAAGGCTGTGTTAGCAGAATTGGATGGGAAGGGTTATTAAAGGTCCTGTATGAAGAACCTGCACCTGCCATTCATTCTCTCAGATGGAAAGTGGCTGAGAAGAGGCAAAGCAGTGTATAGTGCACTGGCTTCTAAGCTACGCATTATCTAAGATTGTATGAACTTGTCATGCTACCTGTGGCTGTTGCCTCCATGCTGTGCTGATTGATGTGCTTGAAATGTGTGTGTACCTGTTAATGTGCCAATATGCACGTTAAATAATGCGATTACTTGTAGCGGTGCCTACCACCTACTGTGTTGATAGTGTCCTCCCTGAACCTTTGCTGAAGCAGCCCCTCTAACAGAGGTTTAAGTAGATTCATCATAGCACCTTTGGAAGTAATAAGAAATAGCTGTCTGGTTACGCTGCAGCCTCGCCACGCCTAGGGGCTGTATTGCGTTGGGAGTGCCTTGCTGGCAGCAAAACAATCCATGCTCTTGAACGTCCTACTGCCATCCATAGATGTCTTAAATAATTCTGCTTTGTCATGGGAAAAACATCAAAATGATGTTAGCTCTTTGAATTCAAAGGTGGCTAGGAAAAGGGGTGGTGATACAATTCTATGCTTTGAATTTGTCAAACCCCTATTCTTTCTTGTCATAAGTCATTCAGAAAAATATTTTAATGGGAAACTGCTCCTGGAAAAACACTTCTACTTTCTAGCACAAGTGAGAATCCCTTTGAGATCCCTTTGACTAAATTAGCTTTAAGAGAGTTTTCATAGCAGAGAGGTTTACCCCCTGTGGTTTTTCCGTTTGTACTGGGTAATCTAGTTTTGAGAAGCGCCTGTGTGATTTATTAGCCTTTAACGTATGGCTGATATAATTAGGGCAGGTATCCCTCTGCTTCACTCTCAAGATTTATAACACAGTCTGTTATTCACTCACTCTACAGCTCTGCCAGAGCTGTGCTCAGTCTGAGAGCAAGAGCATCCTTTCCCAGAGTGAGGGAGCAAATGCTCAGTCTGCCGAAAGAAAGCAGCTACTAGAGGAGAACAACTGTAGTGATACGCTGGAGCTGTCTTCCTGAAGGAATTCCTTTTTTGTTCCTGCAGCTTTCAGGCTTAAATTAATAACCCTTTTTGGCTATTTAGTGCACTCCTGAACGGTAGCAGACGCTTGGCTGCTCAAACTTCATTTACCGTCTGCACAAGCAGATCTGAGCAATACTGGTAAGAAGAAGAATCCGTGAAGGCTGTTATTCTTTTGCATTTGTTTTCTGTGGTTATTTTGGGAGAGAAACTTATGCTATATCAGCCTCCTTTGCAACGTATAAAGCCTGTGGCTCGCAAAAGCAGTTCTGGAAGAGAGCATGCTCAGAAAGCTGGCAAATCATTGTCCAGTGACCGGGAGGAAATGATAGTTGCTCTTCATTTATAATGCAAATTCTGAGGTGTATTCAGAAGTGTGGCAAACTTAAAATGATGGCTGTGGTGAGAACATCTCTGCAGAAAGTTGTGGTGTTGTTGCATCGTTTACAGAGAATGGCAGTTTCTTCTCCCCGTTACCAGAAGCTTTGTAAGGTAAGAAACGTAAACCCTAAACCTTGAGTGTCTGATACTAACTCTGTGGTCTCTCTGAGACAAAAAAGAAAGAAAATAAGAATGGGGTGATTGTCAAAAGTATCTAGGCTATCTACTGTGTTCTCAAAGCCTGCCATGCTCTCATGTCTGTTTTGTTAAAGAATGCAGTACAAAAAAATCCTGAGCTTGTCAGAGTGGTACATTTTTTTAAAAAGTGCTCTCTTGCCTATCATTTCAGTGTCCAGAAGGAAACTGTTAATGTTCAATGCTCTTATGTAAATAATACCACATGTCCTTTTCCAAAGAAGTTGGTTAATTGCAGTGCTTTAACTCTCGGGTATCCATTATGTAGAATAACTGCATTCTTCCATGCCCAGTGTTTTTTCTTTTGATCTTTATCAAACTTTTAATTGGGAATGAGTTCAACCCACTGATATGCAGCCATGAAATTTTGACATGCCCTGCCTGTATTTATAGAGTTCTTTCAGAGATAAAAAAATCAGGAAAAGTTGGAGGAAAGGCATGTTGATGTAGCCTATCACTCATATTGGTATTTTTTGCTGTTACCTATTTTGGTGGCTGACTATTTATGCTTCCACTGAGACTTTTTGTGGTGTTTTGGGGTTTTTTTAACAGTTTCAGTAGTTCCAAATTTTAGTACTGTTGTAATGATCTAAGCTACCACTTTTTCTTTTTTTTTTTTTTTATTTTCAAAAGTAGGTTGATCACTTACCAGGTTAAAATTAAAAAAACAAAAGACAAAAAATACAAACTGGTCACTAAAATCCAGAAGGTAATACTGTTGTGGTGTGGAATGGTCATACTGTGATGTGTTCTTGGACTTTAATATAAGGATCATGCTTCTTTGGAAAAATACAAAATTGGAGAGGTCTTCAGATGTATACTGACATAACCTTATAGAAATTCTATTTGGCTGCTTTTTAGCTTGGGTTTGTTTTGTTTTGGTTGGTTGGTTTTTTCATTCTTACTGCTTGTGATACTTTAAAACTGCCTTCATTTGTTTGTGAAACTATTCCTGAGTTTTGCATACAAGGTGTGAAAATCAAAGTGCATGACCACATCTTGTTCTGATGATAAAGCAAAGCCACCTTAACTTGTACTACTTGCTGCAGTCTGAAATGTGTTTTCTGCTATGGCAAATACAAAAATGACATCATGTAAAAGAGATCCCACCTCTGTAGTAGAGTTTGGAAGCAAGAAAAACGTATAATGCGATACCTTGTTTGTAACAGTGATGCTTGTAGAGGAAGTTCTGGCATATTGTTTTCAGTTGGATGTTTCAGCGTGCTTCTGTTTACAAAGCTGTTCTGAGAGGTGTATCTTCATTAGGAAGAATGATAGACCGTAGTTTGTGTACATACAAGCTCTTTTAACAAGCATGCTTCAGTTATTCTCATCTTTATCAGTTCTGTCATTAAACAGCTTTCTGTTTCTGTCATTAAATTTTTCTTCGTTAATGTAGAGATATGTTTTTAAATTGCCTTCTTATAAGCACTAGAAAACTAAAAGTGCTTTAAAACCTACTTAGTCACTTTTTTGTGTATAAGCTTGTTTGTGACAATGTTTGTCACACAAAGAACCATTTAGTGACTTTTGCAATAATAGTTATTTGCTAGTTAGCCTAGTAAACAGTTGGATACTTAATCTATTGAGTTTAAATCTACCTAAGGGGTAGTGAAAAATCTTCTCAAAGGCTGTTATTAAAAATATATTTTCTGTTTGAGAATACATGGAGTGATAACTTTCAGAATTCTCCTGTAGTTTAAAATTATGCATTTTATGTTTTTCTGTTTGTTAAGAAGTTACACAGCTTGGCTTTTTTCAGATGTCTGTGCTTAGTTTACTGAAAGTAGTATTGTTGGTCTGTCTGTAGAGTTAAATCAGAAACTGATAGAGGAAAAAAGGAATGGTTTACAATCCCAGTCACTTCCAGCAGGTGTCAATGTAAGGCAATGATATATGGGAGTCTGGTGATGGAAATGTTAATGCTTGGATGCGAAGGTGGTATGGAAATTACAAATTAAAAGCAACTATGACAGCATGTCAGGAAGGATTTCTTGTAGTGCTTGGTATACTTCTGTCTTTAGAGTTTCACAAATTTGTACGTGTCTGTGAACTATGCAGATACACTAATATAGTTCAGTTCTGCAACAAAAGTTATTTGCTATAGAGTATATGAGTTACTGCATTGTGTACAGGGTTGTTGCTTCATGAACTGGCATCTAAGGGTTTCATGTGAAGTGTCCTCTGAAGCATAACAGAGTGCCAATGGAATAAATATTAAAGAAAGTGACAATGAAACATTTAAGACACATTCTTGAAGTTGGTGTTTGTTTTAAAAGGCACTGCTTGTGAAAGACTGAACAAAGCTTTATTATTGAACTGTATCAGAGAAAGTTCTTATTAGCAGCTTTGTGTAATAGCAACACTCAGCATTGGTAGTCTTAATTTTGCAAATTTCTTAAAAGCAGAAACAAAAATAAACTCTTTGGTGACATATTGCAGCATTGCTGAAAAGCAGGACATCCAAGGTTTAGGATATTTCTTCCTTTGCTGCTTTTTCTTTCACTAGTTTCTTCTCACCAAGGTGAGTTTTGCCAGATGTATTGCTATTTGATTTGTCTACACTGAAATTAGTGGCATACACGGGCAAAATATGTACATTTAGCATTGTGTCATCAGAGCAATGTGTGATATATTTTGCTTTATTGTTATTAGCAGCTTTGTTTCATAGCTCTTTTGTAACACTTTGATGCTCAAAGTAAACAACCAGAAAAATGTTTTGTAGGGGCTGTCATCTGCTCTGTGTTCTTGCTAATATGTGGTTGTTCCTTAAAAAGTGTCTTCCGTTTGGTATATCCAACTAGGTCAGACATGAATGAATTTAGAATTTTGTTGGGAACAGGAAAAAGTCATGGTGAAGTATAAATTGGTAGATCTCTCTGAGAGACCAGAACTAGAATATCACTTATGAAAATGAAGTAGAAAATTGGGAAGCTTTCTCTGACTTCTCTGACAGAAATGAAAAAATAGTGCATCTCTATCAGACAGGTGAATGATTACCTTGAAATATTTATCCTGCTTGTGGAACTTGACCATGATATTTTTGAAACACATTGCTAGCATTCAGGGACTGGAGTGTTCATCCACTGGAGAGCAGACTGAGGAACACAGCCAGTAGCTGAGAGAGTATTTTCTCATTTTTTTTGTAATGAGTTCTTCAGAAGAACCCTCCTTAAAAATAAATAATTAGCCCCCTTCATATAAAATACTTGTAATCTCAAACCTGATCCAATAGGAATCTTCGCTCTTGAACTGGTACGTGGTAACTTAGGTGAGTTCCTGACTTCAGCTGTGAAGAGAAATTATGCATCAGAAACATGTATCTTGTGGTTCTTTTTAATGAATATGTAACTTAAAATGCATTAATTTTATTTTTATGCTCTTTCATTTTTTGTGGGTAGTGTTGAATTTATAAAAACACAGGAAGTTAAAAGCACAGTGAAGGCTGGGGTCAGCCATAATCCTCTTTTGCTGTGATACTGCTGATTGCATTCCAGAAGACATTTAGATTATGTTGAATTTTCAGAGCAGCAACAAAGACTCTGTCCCTATGAATTTTTTTAAAAATGTGAAGGTCGTGGTGAGTGGGGCAAAAAAAAGCATGAAAGGCTGTGTTGGGAAATGGGTAGGTTAATTCGGGCTCCACTGAATTCAACAAAGATAGTGTTCTAATGTTAAATGACTTCAAGTTGATTTAGAAAATAAATCATTGGCACTTGATCACATTCTGGTATGAATGGTAATCATACAGGTAATCAAGCGTGGGTGAAGAGAAGGCATTATAGCAGCAACGTAGTATATATTTATTGGACTTTAGAAGTGAGAACAAAAACTAGTTTTGGAAGCATGTCCTGAAGTATGCTACTATATTAAGCTAGTTATTTGTTGGAAAATGAAGCAGTGCCTCTGTTGTCAAAAGCATTGCTAAATTATGCAGACAGTTTCTTTTTTTAGGATGAGAAGGTTAAGTTTGGATTGTTTGATATTGTTCTAGCCATATAGGGGACATTGTAATTAGATGTAGATCTACCATAAAGCCTTATAGAAGGGAGAAGGCCAGAACTAAAGGAAACCTTGGATATAATGACTGCTATCTACTGAAATACAATGAAGCATGTACCAGTGAAAAAAATGGCTATTTTTAAGCAGGAGGTTCGGTGAATAATATCTAATGATTAGCATCTCATGAGTTTAGGATTTACCATTTTAGAAAACAACTGAGAAGTGTAAATGGATAACTACCTCGCCTTCAAACACTGACACCTGGTTTGTGTTAAAAATGATTAGGAAAACTGGCATCCGTTGTGATTTCATGAGATGGCGTATGAGCAGGTTGGGATGAAACATGACTTATGTGTATGGTAAGCAGAACTGGGTTAACGTACAGCTAAAGAAGACTTACAGATCTTAAAGCACAACAAGGCAGCATTGTGGTGTTTAGTGACTGACAGGACAAGAAAACCGTATCATTTGGAGAAATGTGAATCACCTAAGAATGCACATAAGTCGATGATCATTTAAAATTGATGAGATTTAATTTCTTTTTGGATATGAATTAAAAGTTGGAAAGCTGAAAACTGGTGGGAGAATACTTGAAATGATAGACATCTGGAAATCTTGGGAGATTAAAATTGATTTGTTACTGGCATTTATGACAGAATAATCACAGCAGCTACACAAGAAATGGAAGGCCTAAGCGAAAGTTTTAAGTAGTTTTAAAAAACTGAGGTGGATGAGGCTGGAAATGACTGTCTAGTAAGTCAAAATACATGAAAACTAGAAATATGGACAACAAATCAAAGTTGGAAATATAATAGCTATAATGGAATTTAAATCTTCATTCGTATCAAATTGGACCTTTGTATGCAGTTTCAGTGACAGAAAGCACAGTTAGAGCCTTTGGTAAGTAGGCCAGATATCAGTTGTTAACTATTAGCATGTTATGGATTGATTCTCTTTGGAATTTGGGAGGGATCTGCTAAAAAAAAAATAAATATATATATATGAGATATTGCAGGGATATTTTCATGTTTTGATAAACCAGAGAACTCCCATTCTCTTCCTGAGGATAGGATAAGCTGGTTCATGAAGATAAGTGATTACCACAAATGCAGGAGCTGTGGAGCTGAGAAGAATGGGCAGAATTTCAAGGAGAAACTTGTAGCTAAAGTATTGGGAAGACCTCTTGATAGTGAGATTTAGGAGCTCTCTGTCTTTTTTTTCCAAGAACCCGTTTATCCTCCCTCAGCTCTTAAAGAAAATGTTTTAGGAAGTCCCCAGGCAATGGTTTAATTTAGTAAGCTGTTTCCAGGCATAAAAGAACAAGAAGGTGATTGCTAAGAGCCTGCATGGGTTTGAAGAAGGGTGCCCAGCCTGATTGCTTTCCATGAGAAAGTTGTCACGGCCTCTTTGGATGAAGGGAAAGCAGTAGTGCTCCCTGGTCTTGACTATAGAATAACATTTGATACGGTCTTTTATAGTCCAAGTTGGGATATACGGACAGGACAGATGAACCAAAAGGTGAGAAGAAAACAGGCTAGACCATTGTTTTTCCTCCAGGCTTGGGATTGACACTAGTATGGTGTAGTGCTGTTAGGTATCTGAACAGTGGGAACGAGTGCACCTTTAGGAGGTTTGTGAGTGATATCAGTTAGTGCAGAAACAGTCAGTATGTTCACATTCATTGGAGCCTCAAGTGGGAGGGATGGGCTGACAGAAACACCCATAAAGTCTTTAAAACAAACAACAAAAACCAACCAAACAAAAACACAACAACAAAGAAACCAAACCCAACAAAAAAAAAACCAGAAAACAACACAACAAAGACCCCAAAGAAAATTCCTGCACCTGAGAAGGAATAGCCCAATGCATGGATACAGGCTGTGTGAGCAAGATCGTACCCATCAGATAGGGAGAAGTGGTTATTCCACTTCTTGGCACTCATGACGTTTCAAGCCCTCAATTTGAGAGATATTGATAGACTGGGTAGAGTGCAGTGCTTGGGGACGGGAGCACACGACTTAAGAATAGAGGTAAAGGGAGCTGGCTTCAATGAATTTGGAAGGGAGAAGGCTCCAGGGGTTTCTGGATGCTGTCACTGCCTAACTGGTGGGTTGTTATTATAGAAGATGAAGATGAATCCAGGTCCTTCTCAGAGGCACCCTGTGAAAGGAAAAGAGGCAGCGGGAACAAGCTGCAGCAGGGGAATTGGGTGTAAGAGCAACAGTTCTGCACAGCAAGTGTAGCTGAGCACTGGAGTGGGCTGCCAAAAGAGGCTATTTTATTTCCATCTCTAGATGTGTTAAAAACTGTAGTAGCAGTCAGACCTGACTTTGTAACTGGCTCCTGAATTAGCAGGAGGTTTGACTACGTGACTTCCAGAGAGGTCTTCCACCATCAGGTTTTCTATGATTCTCTGTGCTAGTGCCCTATTAACTTAAAAATGAAGACTGGAATAATCAAAACTGTAGTGCACCATTTTTCAGGTACGACTGTGTTGCCTACTTCCTCTCAAAAGGAACTTAATGTTTTTACCTCATATGAAAAATTCTTACCACTGCTGAATTTTGACCTGGGCCTGCTATGAGTCTGCTCTACAGCCATAGCACGTGTTCATTAGTGAATCCTTTTGCTGTAGTGTAACTTCAATGGTAACAATGTGGTACAGTCGTATTTGGTACATACCTGATTTTTTTTGCCATTTGTCTAGTTATGATCAGTGCTAAATGAAAGAGAATAATAAATGAGTGCTTTATTGTAAATCCTTTATTTACAGAAGACTCTGCTCTTTAGTGCTCTGTGTATGTATCAGGATTTCTATAAATAAAGTTGTTTCTCTGAGGTGAAAGAACAAGGAGAAACAAAACGGGAGAGGACATAAAGCTTCATAAATTCCATATTTTTAACTGCTGCACCATTCATTCCTATTTGCAAGCAGAATTCAGCTTACCAGCAGAGATGATAGGTTCTAGGATATAACTTTTTTTAATAACATTTCAGTAGTATTTTTGGAAGGGAGGAAAGGAGGAGAGAGATGAGTGAAATATTTCAGGAAATGCTTTTAGAATCCTCTTACATTTAAAGGCAAGTCAGATTTTTGAGCTGAAAATATTTTGCTATTGCAGCAAGAATGAAAATAAAATATGGGCTAGTTCTGTTACGGCATGAATGTAGGATTAATGGGAAAATTTGACTTCCATGAACTTCACGTGTTTACAGGAGCTGGATCAATATTTGATATATGAGATCATCTTACCTTAGTATTTTACCATAGTGCTTTTTGATTGCTGCCATTTTTCATGGAGCAATTTTGTTTTCTTTTTCCCTTAGGGCTCAATTACCCTGCCCAAATTCATGAAGTCCTGAAGCAGTAGGTGCCCAAACCAGCATAGTGCTTCACCAGTTCCCATCTAGAGAACTGACCACCTTGTCTTTTGCCTTGTGCAGATCATTTGAGCTTATTTTTAAGAAACCTACACTCACTATGTAGCTGGGAAAATAGTGCTCTTTGAAGCTGTCCTGTCACTGCTAGTCATCTGGGACTCTTCCAGAGTTCTACCCTCCCTTTTGCCTTCCCCTCTGTTTTTAATCAAGGTAAACTGCTATGTTCCAAAGTTGCCCTGCAAGCTTCCTATTTCATATCCAGTGCTTGCAGGCCTGCATGGCTCTCTGGCTGCCCTGTGACGTTTTCATGCTGGGCACTTCGCTGCAAAGCATTTTACTTCAAAGCAGAGGTAACTTACGCAGTCCCGCATAGCTGGTTAATTGAATGTGGGTGGAAGATGTCAATGGTGTTACTGGTAATTGATGTCCTGTGTTGTGCTACAGAAAGCAATTCTTCATAGTCATAGTGGAACTATATTTACTGGTGTATGGTAAATACGGTAGGTGCTGCAAGTGGCATAATCTGAAATGCTGTTGACGCTGTAGATGCTCCTCAGTTGCTGATGAGCTCTGTATCTATGTGCCCAATGTTTTGCTAATAGGGGAAGTGCTGGCTTCTCTGCACTGGTGTTTCAAATTTCTGACCTAAGAGAGCATCCTTCCTGGGGAGAGGCGGAGATTTTTGTTTTCAATGCTTGCTCAATTATTGGCATTTCTGCAGAGACTGCTGACCAATTAGTGCTAATTGTGCTGAGTTTTGGGAAGTGGTCCTAGAACAGTCATCTGAGGTCGCTGCTTTCTGTCACCTGCCATCTTTGGACTCAGTTTGAACTATGCTTTTTTTGTTGTTGTTGTTTCTTTTAAGGAAGAATGCATTATTAACCCTGGACTAATCAGTCACCCTTCATGTTTAATTTTGAATGTTCCATATCAAATAATGTAACTCTCTTGGTTAATATTCTCTCTTACTGTTTGATACAAAGAGAAGTATTTGCTGCAAGTTGCAACACTGCAAACTAGTTGAAAGAAATGTCTTTCACCTCTTTCATTCTGTTACTGAAAGCAAATTTTAAACTTCAGAGTTTAAATGAAAGTTATCCACTTAATAATGTTTGAGTTCCTCTGAGATTAGGATGGAGGTATAATAAAAGTTACAGATTACACAAAATGCTCCTCCTGCCTCCCATCCCTGCCACTGTAGTATTTCTTTGTTAGCAGGCACAACACTTTCCTCTTTTTGGAAGAGGGGAAAAATGGAGCCAGAAAGAAAAAGAAAAGCCTCTCAATGGAATTTAACTTCTTTGCTATGTCTCTGCATCAGGAGCAGTCCTTCAGCTATTTTCACAGAGATGGCTATATATCTATTTGCAGGCCATTATCTTTCACTGCATAGAGCCCAATAGTGCAGTGATAAATTAGTTCTGGAGTTTCTTCCCATAGTCCTCAATAAGAAGAATAGAGTCCTAAAAAATTCAGCTGTTATCTGCAAGCAGAAAACTTAGCCAAATAGCCAGCTTGTGGAAGACTCCCATTCCTTATAATAGAGAAAGAAAACATTGTTTCTTCTATATAAGGGTACTTCTAAATGAAAATAAGGGAGATAATGGAGTGGTTTTCGTTGAAAAACTTGGATATGACCTTACATGAGCCCTGTCTCTCTTCAAGCGGATGTGGTAAGTCCCTTACATTTAGTTAAAATTATTTAGAACTAGAAAGCCAGTGGATTCTATGACTTTTGGACTAGGTTAGAATTTTTTTTTTTTAGATGTTCATTTTGTCTAAATTCCCTTTTTGCGACATGATTGAGCTTTGTCTCACTGTTGCAATGGTAAACTTCAAGATTTCAGGCCTCTCAGGTGCTATGGGATGAGGAGACCACTGCAGTTTTGTTTTAGAGAAAAGCAGGTGTATTTATTTTCTTTCCTTTTCTCCATTGCAGAGGTGTGGTCATGACCTTTTCCCTAGGGAGAAACTAGCACTCTGCCAGCAAAACCCGAAAACACATTTTGCAAATGTTTTTGATGATTGTGTGACTGAAATGGGGGGTGGAGGGGAGGATGCTCTTAGAAAACAGCATTGAAAATATGGGCTCCCTTTGAATTATGCTTCCAATAATTGTTTTAATTAGGAGAGTGCAAAAAAACCTCCAAACCAACCCTAGGATTTTGTGATTGTGGAGAAGTCTTTGGAAGCTGTGATCAATTCTGAGGACTAGCAGGATTTCCTGTGGGGAAAAAACCTCATATTTAAACTATTACTCAATAATACATTTAAGTGGAAAAGTCTAAAATACAGACTAGCTTTCTATACTTCAGGAGTGTTTTTCATTTTCTAAAGCAGCCTCATAAATTGAAGGTACTAGCTAAAAGTTATTTTCAGCTATGGATTAGGGTCGATTCAGTAAAGGAAAAGTGTCAAAGGGAAAAGCATTGCTAAAACTTAGAGCATGGTTCTATTTTGATATTGCTGGTAAATGGCTGCAACAGGAGGGTAGCCTGCTTGTGTTACTGCAACAGCTAATCGAGCTTGTCTATGGCTACTAACCCGTTCCTGTGGCATAACAGACAATATTAATTTCAGAACATGGGTAGTTGTTGGTATGCATACTGATCTGCAGGCAGTAGCAGAGATGTGTAGTGCATTTCAGTGGAATGATCTTGTAGTGTGGCTGAAGAGCAACTAATTTTTTCCATCCATCTATACTGAACCTCTGGTTTTAAGTTAATAGTAATCTGTTTGTACTAGAAGAAACACGAGCAAACAGTTGCATGGAGATTTCTTGCAGCAAGTAAACAAGAGAAAATGTGAAAACTGAATGAAAGATATCTTAGACTAATGTGTAATTAATACCTTAAAGGCAGCTGAATTTAAGAACAAGCCAAGGTTATGCTTCAGCCTAAGATGACTGTATAATGCAATGGGTTAAGTATGTTAGCCTTTAATATTCAAGGTTCCTAATCAAATTTTGAGGAGTCAACCAAGATTTTGTCAGTGACCAAATTGAGACTTTAACATTAGCATTATTGAGGTCCAGTACGTTGTTGAGAAGGCGTATGTTCCCTGGAGGTTCAAGTTGGTTGTGCTGAAGCTTAGTGAACTTTATTCTAGAAAAGGAGATGAATTATAGGCCAAGCCAAAAATTAACAGCTGCAAAACAGAAGAAATGAAGCCTTCTAACTGTATTATGTTTGCATATTTAATAAACTTGGCTGTCAGCATGCTCACATTAGGTCTCTTGTGCCATGTAAGAGCTTCTAGAAATTATGCCAGTCTATGTATAAGCAATGTACAGATGTTCTTTGAGGTGGTGATTAAGGGCTACTTTGAAAATAAAAGTACTTGAATGTAACATAATTTTTAGATTGCAAAAGGAGAGGAAATGCCATCACAAACAAGACGGAAACAAACAAATAAGCCACAGCCCAAAATAAAGCTGCTGAAAAAATAGGATTTCTACACAAGTGTACACAATATGTACATTGTAATGTATGTATCATGTGATTATGTACAAACATTTTAGAAACAAGGAAAAAGGAAGACCATATATGCATAGAATATAACTTTTTTTCTTTTATGAAATCAAGGGAAATGAAACTTAATTGGTAGTTGTTATATACTTTCTGAATGGCAGATCTAGAACAAATACAAGAGATTTTTAAATGAAAACTGAGGAAGGTATAGGAAGGCTCTAAACTGTATATTTTTCAGGCTTCAGTCCAATTGCATAGGACAAGCGGATGGGAACTGTGACTTAGGTAATCTTAGAAAGCCCAAGGCACACAGCTAAGTGTAATCATTTATCTTGTTTAGCATTGTATAATATGATTATAAAGTATGTTTAGATTTTATGACTGTTTTGGTACTGTCCCAACATTTTTGCAAGAGATAAGTCTTTGGCAATGACATTTGTATAGTGACTTAGGGAAAAATAAAATGAAATTAAAGATGCTTCAGGAATAAAAACAGCTGGCTTATAGTTCATAATGATGGCATGAATTTCATGGTCTTTTTTCACCTAATGGTGATTTCCTGGGATGGTTTTTGAAGTTACTCAACACACTGTTAAATAGAGAGCTGGCAGTTGGTCATTACTATACTTCAAGTATTGAGGCTTCTGTCTGTAAGAAAGCCTGGAACTTTTACAGACAAGGTGGCCAGATTAAATGAACCTGTCCAAAGGACAAGAAGACACATAAAATAGCATGACTAGGCACTGAGCTTCAGAAAACCCTCATCTACCCAGTTGCTGTAGCACTGTTTTGTCCTTGCAACATTGTAGTAGATGCTCTAAGGCAAAAAGCAAGTTGATTTTTCTTCTGAACAAAACTTCAGAGAATAAAGTTGTTCTCTGCTGTAGAAATACATTAGTATCGCTGCAGGAGAAGAGTGAGAGAATGGGCTGCATGAAATAGCTGCTCTGGAGAATTTCTTAGTTCAGAGAGCAAATGAACTATGATCCCTAATCAAATGCTGACATTTGTGTTGAATTTTTGTTTTTTAACCTTCCTCCCCCTTTCCTAGACCCCTAAAAGTTCCACCAACAGAAAATGAACACCACTTCTTGTTTCTGATACAGACTCTTTTTTAGACCTTTTTTTTTTTTTTTTCCCCTACATTTCTGTGATTTGACTGTTTTAAGCAGCAAGGCTGTCAGGGCTTGCACAAAGTACTGAAGATAAAAGATGCTACACCTCCTTTTTGTTGCTTTTGTGCTGTAAATCTGTGCAGACTCACAGGCTATCACTGCCGGTGGCTTTTTTTGTAAGAGAAACTGCACTTTAATTTCTGTCAGTGGAAGAAAGCAGAACAAAGGAAAGTAAATAAAGTGCCATTCCATTTGATATTCTCTGGCTAATTTATTCTTTATAATTTGATCACAGCCATAGGAATTCTGAATGCTGATTTCCCCTGTTACTGTAACTGGTTCCTGGCAACTTCATTTGTGTAGTCCTTTGAAATTAATTTTCATACATGCTCCAAGGGAAAATGGTGATTCTCCCTTCCCTTTTCTCACCTTTTTCTTCCCCTGCCACCTTTGTAATTGCTTGCCTGCGGAGTGTGCCAGTTCCAGGTCTGCCAGGCCTTGCTTTTAGGCCTTGTGGTACTGGCTTCATTGATTTTACAGATTTTATTTCTTAGTGTAGAAAGGCAGGAGAGAGGCAAATCAAACTGCACGGCTGCAGTGAAAGTCTTTCAAGGACCACCCATGGCATGATACTTGGCATGTGGAAAAAAAGTTGAAGAGGTGCTGTAGTGCTCCCATTTTTGGGAGGAACATCATTACCTTCACACAGTTCTTTTTCTCACAGCTGTTGAAATGATGAAGGATCTCTACATGGCAGCAGTGAGATAAAGTGCTGGTAGATGTAATTTCAAAGTAAAGATCTATAACTAGCAGCTATCAAACCTGTGGGAAAAATTCCTAGTTTATCCATGAACTTTTGCCTGAGAGAGAATTAAAAAGCAAATTAAAAAGTGCTGGTTTTTTTTTCTGCTGTGTTCTTTAAGTGAAAATGTTAAACATATTCAAGGGCAAGCTAATATTTCAAGTAAAAATGTTAAATGTGTAATTTAAGGGCAAGCCTTTTGTGGCTATGCAGCTCAGGTGCAGTTTTCACAGTGCCCATCTGCCTTCTAATGTGGAAGGCAAGAACACTCGTTATTTCACATAACTTATGGAGAAGAGATTTGATATCTTAAACTGATAACTTCGTTGTCAGTGATAACTGTTCCCTTCCTCTGTGCCATTAGCGGTAGTCTTTTTTGTGATGCCCAGATCTCCTTTTGGTTAGTCACCAGACTGATAAATCCTCTTTTACATGAAGGAAGCAGTTTACTTTCAAATTTCACATTAGCATGCAAGTTTTCCCTGGTTGAGGTTGTGTGACGTATTGGAAATTGCTGTTCTGTAATCTCAGTTATCGGTCCTTCTGAATGACAGGAGTAGGCTCCATACCCTGGGGCAAAGTTTTCTAAATGTGCACTTACTGTTGCTCTCTGTGGTTGTTTCATCTATTAGTTTCCCTCATTAAAAGACCAAATTGTCCGTCAAGAAACTTTTGGAAATTCTTTCTCAGACTGCTGAAGTGTTCTATGTCACTTCTAGCTCCATGCCATTCCTCATCTCCCATTTGAAAAAGAAACAAAAAATCCCTTTCCCAACAGGAACCAGTCATGCCTGTGTTGTAATACAAATGTCTCTAAAATTTGGGTCACTCGCCAAATCTTTCATTTCCTTTTTCCTCCGCTGTATAGAAACCAAATCCTTAAAATCTATCCTGGCTAGGTTGATAAACTGTTTTAAAGAAAACCTGCAGTGCCTACTAAGATGGATGTCTTAGTAGTTAGGTTGTATTGCTTTCAACACTTAGTTTATTATTTTCAGTATCATATCTTGAGCCATAATGTTTGTAACTGTGAGTATCTACAGAATGGTCACCTAGCAGTTACCAGGCACGGACTTGACGTCTGCTGATTACTCTGCAGGAAGCAGTGCAATTGCTTGTTGCTCACTTTTTGAGGGAAGAGGAAGCCCTCTTCTCCATCAGCAGTTTCCCAGCTGAAGCGATGTAGGTGGAGGTGTAATTGTAAACAAAGTAAAACGAACCATTTTGTCACTGTGTTTTGGAGAAACCTAATCCTGATTTTTCTAGTGAAGAAAGTGCCATGACTTCAAGGTAGTGGCTTCCTATGTCTTGTCTACTCTTACATTTGCTGCTGTCATCTGATTTCACTAATAATTATTTTGAGACTCTGCAAAATGAATATTGCAAAAGATTTTCCTGTGGCACCACTGATACATA
This sequence comes from Eurystomus gularis, assembly GCA_013400335.1. NCBI lineage: Eukaryota > Metazoa > Chordata > Aves > Coraciiformes > Coraciidae > Eurystomus > Eurystomus gularis. The sequence goes on along the minus strand of VZZY01009660.1, from coordinate 59,543 downwards.
AGTTTCTTTGGGGGCTAGACTGTATATGAAGTATTAAATTGTACTATGCCCGTGTGATAGCAATGATCAAAAGCAAAAGTGCATAGGAAGGAAAGCTGCTTCCTTTTCCAGGCTTGTCTGTCATGGTGTTGTTATAGGTGTGTGAATGAGGTAAGCTACATATTTCAGTCTGAGTGATAAAATGGATGTTATCTAAAATGACATAGTGCTGCGGAGGTGTATGATATGACTGCACCTGAAAGGGCCTTCAAAATTGCAAATAGAATTTAGCAAGAAACCTTCTTAAGCTCATCTGTTCCTGATGATAGGCAAATAGGTGCCAAATTTGCTACTGGAGTTCAGAAGAAAGTATAATAAGGTGTGTGCTTCTGATTTTGCCCCAGCATTTCCTCCTGACTTTAAAGTGTGTCAAGGATTTGGTTTTTTTTGTTGAGATAGAACCCTCAATTTCTTGGCTTGCGTATGGAAAGTTAAATGAGCTATGTATGTATATGAGAGTCCTGTGACGTTATAAATAGCATTGGAGATGCAAAAAATTAGGTTTGAAATAAGTGAGTGACTCTGGAAGATATTTCCCCTGTGCTAGGGGAATTCACAGTTGTACATATGAGCTCCCTATAGAAAGATCAAGTAGACATTTGAGCTGATGTTGTATCTTCATGTTTCTCATATATAAAGAAATAATGTGAGTGGTAAGAAACGGTGCAGATAAAAGAACACAAAGAGACTACTGTGTCACCTAGCCTTAGCCTAGTGCTAAGATCATCTATAGCTATGTCACTACAGCTATGAGAGTTCTTACAGCTGCTTTTAAGACAATTTGACTCAGCTCTTTCAAGTCTTTACTATTAAAGCATTTTGTTGGTGGTATTTAATTCTGATATATCATTCAAATTTTCTTCTTTATAATTGAGAGAAGTATATTGTAGGGTCCTTCTTCAACTCACCATGTACCTGAATTTATAATTGGAGGGTGTATTCCCGTAGTAGCTGACAGGAATATATTGGAAGACCATTGTGATTTCTCCCCTCTCATTGCTTTTTAGACAAATTGTCATTTACTCTGCTCTTCCCTGGATAATTTGCTGTTGGTTTAAATTTTTCGTGAAACTCCAAGCCCAAAACTTAATGCAGTTTGTCTGCTCAGACCTTGCTACAGCTTAGCAGAATGAAAGGTGGTGTTGCTCTTCCATATGTTTCTGATTAACCTCATTGGCTCACATTCTGTGTGGGACCCAATGGTGCAGCACCTGGATCTTTCTTTGCAATGCCACCCACTTGGTCATCACTTTTCAGATTGCATTTGCTGTGTTGATTGGCGTTACTCAGTTTGGGATGTTTTTCTTAGAGGTGTGCTTTCTTTTTTTTCCTAGAATAGTTTTCAGAATTGCTCAGATTTTTTTAAATTTCTTTTTTTTTTTTCCATCATGTTTGTAACTGCTCCCATCTTAGTTGCCTTTGTACAAATCAGTAAGTTGCCATTATTCTGTTATCTTGTTTTTAATGAAAATATTCGAAAGTATTGGACTCAAGTCCCTGTGCATTCTTTCTTTATATGAACCTCAGTAGTGAAATGTTTACTACTAAATACAGTTTTTCAGCTAGGTAGGCTTGCATTTGGGACTGTCTTGGAAGGCTTTTGACGATTAGTGAAGTTGAGATAAATGACACTTACTACCCCTCCCATATTCCCAAGGCTTGTTATCCTGTCACTGAAGGCAATTAAGTTAGTCTGACATGACTGATTCTTGACAAATCATGTTGGCTGTTGCTAATATTCTTGTTATGTTTAAGGTGCTTATGATGTGCCTACTATTTTTTTTGTCACAGGCATTGAAGTAAAGCTTATGGATAGTGAATTCCTTAGCTCCTCCTTTAATCCCCAATTTAAAGAGAAAAATTCTATTTCCATTTTATGCCATCTTCTGTTAGTGTTCAGAGATAACTACTAATAGCTCTCAGACACTTATAACCTATTATTTAAGTATTTTTTGGCAAATCTTGTAAGAGCTACCCAACTTGAAAAAGTCAAACTTACCTAATTACCCTCCAACATCTTGCCAGTCGAACCTCAGGTTTTTTTCTGCTTCATCTGTGTGGTTAAATAGTTATCTGAACCACAATATTCCTCATTAGTGAGACTGGAAGCAAAGGAAAGTATTGAACATTCCTTTCTCCTCAGCACAATTTTTTTTAATAGCTTCTCTTTTCAGTCTTGTTACTGGTTTGAATGCAAAATTACTGTTTTCAAAAGGTAACATCATAGATAAATGTTATCTTAATTCCTGTATTTATTGGCTTTGTCTCTTTAGAACAATTTTCTTAGTGGGATGTTTACTTTAAAAAATGATGTCCAAACTTTTTTTTTTTTTGGTGATGAAGATAGTAGCTCATCTTTGTATTGTTAAGAAGGTGTATCTGCAGACAGGGAAGCAAGCTTTGGCGGGACAGTATGGAACTAAGTCTAGAAAAAACCGTACAAACAGTCTGATCTGAGCCTTAAACATGGATTGTGTATTGTTACATGATATTTTGAATGTCTGAATTTCTCATTGTTTGTGGAAAGGTAGGACATTTTGCCTTCTGAAAAAAGTTATATATATATAAGTACATACCATATAAGGATGTTTGCGTAGACCTTGCTGAAACTATGTTGCAGTGTCCAGTTGGCACTGAAAAGTAGGTAGGGATTGTGCTTCAACTTCATACACATCACTGTCAACACATATGTTCCATGAATAGTATATGGAAAATAGGCATGAAGAAGAAGAAGAAAAAAGCCAAACACAAAGAAAACTCTTTTCTGATCACTTCAAGCACTGAAAATTGGAGGGAATTAAAAAGGATTAGGAAATTGTACATTTTTACCTTTAAGGACTGTGAAAGCCTTAGTAGCAGGAAATTGTTTAAGCAGATGATAAATGTTTGAAGGAACTGTATCTTCTTTTAGAGCTGTTTTAAGAAATTTTAAATAAAAAGTTTCACAAACTTTTTTTTTCTGGAATACATAATACAAATTTGACATGTGCAACTCCAAGAAATTATGAAAATAAACTAAAGCACATGCTGCTTCAATACAGGAACCTAATAATAATGAAAAAAATTGAACATTGGTTTAACAATTTTTAGAAATACACTTGCACATATGCAGAGAATACCCTCTTCTTCTGGGGTAGGCAATAATCTTTGATTTGTAACTTGTAAACTGTAATGGAAACTATTTAAATTCAGTCCAGCAGTGAAACTAAAGGAAAACTACAGGAAAATACATTTATCAGAAATAAACAGCAAAAAGACTCAAAAGGTTTAAGTCATTAACCTGACTGTGCAAATATACTCTAAAATGCTTTGCTGTTCTTATGCCTTCTGTTGGATGTTTTCTTCTCATATCCGTTTTCTGCTTCGCAAGCTGGGAGACAATTTATGGTGCATCTCAGAGGAAGATAGTATTTGGTTTTGTTTTCAACAGTTATCAGTTTTATGAAGAACTATTAATACTTTGGAAAAGCTTATTCTGCTAAAATATGGTAGCTGCTAGTTACTGCTGCCTCTCACGCTGAATTGTATTGATGGTCGATGGTCTCGCTTAGTCTCCCAGTTGTCTGTAGCTGTGTGATTGCTTTCTACTTGGGCATGCCTTCAGCCCCTGCAGTTGCTTCAGTCTGTGCTTGTGCTGCACTTGGTTTCTTGAGGTTCTTGGCTATGGAGCTTAGTATCTCTCTCTCTCTCTCTCTCTCTCTCTCTCACTTGCTGTCTGGCCAGGTTTGAGGCAGTGGTTTTGTGCATTTCTTTTGTATGCTTTCCCTCCCACATACTCAGCTATCCACTTACAGCACAGTCATTTCTGTTTTCTGTATTTTTAATTGAAGATGTAATTTACCAGATTTGAAAGAATACTATTTTTTTTTCCAACTGGAGATATTAATCATTTTCTGCTACCTTACTAAATTGTATTGTTGAATTTTTGGCATCTCTTGTTGATTTAAAATTTTGGTCTGTGAACTCATTATTAAAAAGCTCAGCATGCCAATATGAAAAGCTTAAGAACTACTTAGCTCTCTTCTCAATTTAGGTTCCTCAGTTTATGCATTGAGTTAATTTCTTGTTTTGTTGGTTTCAGATAATAGTATTTATAGTTGCTAATTGTGTCTGAACTTGTTGAAAATAAAAATAAAGAAAAACAAGCCTTAAGCATATCTATCTTAAATCAGTTCTATGATAAATGTATGTGGTGTTTACCATCTAAATGAATGCAGGTTACTTCCTTTTGAGGTGTCACTGGAGGTCACTATTTAGCATCCAATTAATAAAATTTACCTTTTTCATAATCATTCTGTCTCCCTCATGATAGGGATTTATATTTTTATAGCTTCCATAAAGAATAATAAATTATTCAAGTCTTTGATAAATTAGGGCCGAGTTGTTCATAGATCAAAAGCTTTTCCAAAAGAAACAAACAAGTAACTTAATATCATTAATTGTTAAACTTGCTTTCCCTGTACTTCTAGAAATTTTAGCCTTATTGAAGCAGGGCTTTTCGCTAAGATGTTGTGGGCTAGCAGTTACCAAATGTTGTCTGTTATGTCTACACGTGTTAGAGTTCTCCTTCCTACTGTACCATGAAACTTGGTGATTTAATATGCAAGTAAAGCTGTGATACTGCTGTGGATTAAACTGTTAGTCAAACAAACCTCACCAAAACTATCCCCCAGAGGTATTGATACTGTTTAAATATTGAAAACTTTTCATATTTTAAATATAAAAATAACAGTTTTCTCATTTAGATATATAGCTCTAAATGAGACATAAATACTCAGACATGATCTTAAAGGATATGAATTTCCACTATATGCACTTTCAGATTCTCAAATTTCCATGTTTTCTTCTGGCTCCTGTATTGTGTATGCAGGTTTCTCCTTTCTTAAGACCTTTCTTGTAGCCATTCAGCATCATCAGAGTTGTCAAAATGGGAAAACTCACTATATGGGCTATTGTATGAGTTTTCCATGTAATAGGTCACCTGCAAAAGAGCAGGAGTTAGGAAGCAGTTGTTCCATAGTAGGTGACCTACTAGACCCTATAGAGTTGATGATAGATTCACTTAAAAGACTGCAAGTCTGGGAATTTCTAGGAATTTCCTCCCAGTCATAAAATAGCAATAGTGACAGCTGTGTTGGATGAAAGGAGATGCTAAGCTGAAAACTTAGGGTAGAAATTTTTCCATACAATTTCTGTAAAATTAAAGTTTAGGCCAACTTAATTTTTCTTTAAACAAATGTGTAGGCATACAGCATACGTCTTAAATACAAAGCTTAGTTTAGTAAAATGCAACAGTGAAGAACAAGAAAAGGATGATCCAATGCCAAACACTATTATAAACCCCCTCTGTTCTGTGTTGTTCAAGGAATAACTATACACAGTGATTAAACAATTCTGAAGAGTTACTGAACTCTGCTTATTTAGTATTGAAATACCCTTAGTTTTTACTACATTCATGACTTTTGTAAGCAACATGAATTTAAAAAAAAAGGGGGGAAATAATAAGAAAAAGGAAAGAAGATATAAATACCGGTTTCTCTCTTTTGTGTTATGGTCTGGCTTCTTCAGGACATTTTAATGCAGAAAAGTCTGTTGGTGAGGGACTGAAAAGAGAAAGATCAGATGTGGAAGTGTATTGCATAGGAACACTGGGTGTGGATTGAGGCAAGTAAGCAGAAGAGACAGACGCTTATTAATGATGACCAGGTTAATGCCTGGAAGTCGACTTGATCCAGAATCTCTTTAGATTATTTTAGCATGAGAACAGTCAAAGGTTTCCTGAAGTAAGTATTCCCTTTCTTGTCATGGGTACTAATGTGCGATGATTTTGTCCTCTATTTTAATTTAGGCTCAGATGAATTGTGTTATGCACTGAAAAGAAGGAATTTTTATTCTCCTTCTCTCTGCTTGTTCTTTCTATCCTAATAGTGTGGCATTTTTAATGCATTTCTATAGACCCAAGGCTGTATTTATGCCACTGCATAAAGAAGAAGGGTGGGAGGAAATATTTGGGAAGTAATGGAGAGACTAGCTCTTTCAGACTTCCGCATTTCTGTATTTGTAAAAGCATAATGTGAAATTTGCTGCTATGATCTCTGTCTGGCTATATTGGGAAATAATTTTGTTCTTGCTTGTTATTGAATGATCTTGTTTTTCTGATAAGTTATCCACAACAGTATCTTGTCATATCTTTAATCAGTAGTACTTCTTTATATTTACCATAAGTTATGAACCCTATCAGAATTAAAAGTAGGCTATTACAAGACTAAGGGAAAAAAAGAAAATCATCTGTTGTATATTTCTGACTGCCTCCCAAGCAGGAAAGTTAAGTAGCGTCAGCAAGTCCTGATCCCTAAAGCTGCCTGGTGCTGTTCCTGCAGTGAGTATAGAGTCAGGCATTGGGATCTGTGATGCTCTCAGGGCTTGGAAGAGAGAGACATGGTAGCCTCCTTCATCCCTGGTATTCAAATTATATTTATTTCTTATGAAAAAAGCTAATTTGATAATATAGCAACTTTTGAAAGCATGTTAATTCTGGTGGAGAGAAGAGTTTCCTTGTAAAACACAGACTGCTCTAAAGGAAGCGATGATGCTTGTAACACTTTAAATACATGCTTTATAGTTCACATGTCTTTGTTTAGATAAATACTTAGCCTTTAGCAAATTTCTGCTAGCACATGCTTCTTTATGTAAGAAGACAGTTTCTGTCTAGAGAGGTCTTTATAAAGTGAATGATATCTTTGGAAATTAAAAAAATTGTTTTTTTCCCCTGCCCCTCTGTTAAAATAAAAGTTATAAACCAGTCCAGTAGTAATTTGAATCACAGCATTTACTTTCAGGAAGTAATGGAGGAAATGTCCTCTGTGTCAGTATGGGTTAATGAAACATTGATTGAGAATCTGCCAACTTCCAGTAGAAACTTTATTGCTTCTTTGTTTTATCATAAATCTAAGCACTAACTAAAGATTTGGTTTCTTTGCCTGTTTCTTAGGGTGAATGGCATACAAGTTTTAAATAATTGTCTTTAAGTTTAAAATAATCTCCTAGAATTGCATCAGAAAACAATATTTGTATTTTGAATATGGAGCTGTTCTTCAGGAAATATTTATGTTGCAGTGACCCAAGTAAAAGAGTAGTTCATCTGGCTTGTCATCACTGTCTGTCTTGACAGAAATGTCAGGTCTTGATGCTTATCCTCACTTCTGATTGAAAGTTTCTAGTGTGCTGTCATATAAGCAAGTTGATCTTTGACACTCTTTTGCATAGTGTTGTTGGAACTTGAAAACAGGAGGCAAAATTAAGTGCTGTCTCTTCCTAGACAAGTAAGCACAGAGAAGGTAATTAAAGGTGAGAGCTATAGCTAAATGACATAATGTGCATTGTGATGGTGCCTAAAATATGCACCACTAGATTCAGCCTTTCCATCTTCAAGGCAGTGTAGGTCAAGGTGTTGAGGTGCAGTTAACATCAGTTTACATGTCCTGGTCTATTCCGAGGAAGTAAGAATAACTTTTGGTCTTTTCATGCTTATACTTTGTCTATTACATCTTAGTGTTTTAAAAAATAAAAGAAATAATTTGCTGTCTCAACCAATGAGTTTGGTTTTGGTTACGGTCCCCAGAATGCTTTAGTGGCTTCTCGGTTTCTAGAAGTTTTCAGTAGCAGAGATGTCTTCAGAATCCTTTTCTTTCAGTACAGTTGTATTATGCTTTTAAAAGGGAAGTGATGCCAAATCTGTTTCTTCTGTTCTCTACTGCCTAGTTTTTAAATTGCGTCAATTGATCCTGGGTTTGGATAGCAGCTATTTTAACTGCCAAACTGCTTCTTCTAAGAGTTGTTGAAGGTAAGGAGCTATTGACATTCAGGTGGATTTTTCTACATCTTTTATAAATGTATTAGAAAAGCTTATTCTTTAATTGTGTGGTTTTTCTTCCTATCTAGAGTTAGCACCTCAATTTATTGAGTCCTTTTGTCATCGTGTTTTTCTTGTTTCTTTGCTGGGCTACCCCACAACTACTGCTGCTACTTCAGCTTGCTTTGGACAGGGACTGATACAAGAATCCTGTCGGTCTTTCATGCTGTTCCAGTGACCTGGATTGTGAAGTGTTTGTACATACCCTTTTTCTTGTAATTTTCCTTTTCTGTGTGGATCTAGTGCTAGCTAGTGAAGTTTCTTGCCGTGTCATTACAGATCAGCTTGACAAATCAAGGATTGTCAGTGACCTTTTTATCTTGAGAACTGTGTTACAAACCACAATACTTAGAGTTTCTGCAGTAAATTCAAGTGCCAGAAACATGCCATAGGATGCTCTTTAAAGAGTTCTGATCTCTTTGGGCAGTAGACATATCAAAGAAGCCATTCCACTCATCAAGAAAATGTGAATGGGCATACAAAACCAAAATGTCTGTTTTAAATAATTTTGTTTACCTAAATATAAAGCAACTTTCAATTCAGATACGTTTGTGGATATATATTTATTTTATGTGTGTGGGGAATACTGGCTTTGCATGTGAGGCAGTCACTCACCTACTTCAGGCCAGTCTTGATGTCAACCTGTCTCACTGATTTAGCACCACCTCAAGAGTTCGTTGTGCCACAGCCCCAGGAAGTCGTTTGTCCCGGTGTGTGCTCTGCAGAGCAGCTGTGCCTGACCCCTAGGCGGTACTACTCAGGAAGCCTCCCATTAGCAGTGTGCTGCCTGGCAGGGAGCCAGTGCTACAGATTCTTACATTAAGTTTTGATATTTCTGGGGGGCACATTTCGTGCCACGCCAGCCAGGTGTCCATGGGGCAACCTGATTCTGGAAGTCTTCTGTGCTGAGATTCCAGAGATCGGGAGGTCTGATAATGGCGAGCTCTTTAATAACGGTAAGCAGTATAATTTTTTTTCATCACTGTTAAGTATTATTTCAGAGTGAGATGGGCTTATTTTCTGGCAAATCTGGTCTTTAAAGCCTTCGTGCTGTGTTAGATTAAATATACAATTAGGATACTAATTGTATATACTAATAAATATACAATTAGTTCTGTATGTGCAGTTGTGTGCATGTCTCTGTAAGACAAGGTGGTAAACCTAGGGTATGTGCTGGAACAAAGATAAACAGCAAAGGCAAGGTGTCTCAAACACACTGGAGAACTGGATAATTTAGAACTCAAGCTGGCTAGCTGGTTATTAAAATCCTCTTCTGTTGAATGAGTCTTTGATAGTTTGTCACTGAATAGCTTGGAAGCGTTCGCTACAAAAAGTGACAGTTTAAAGGAAAAAATGACTGGAGAGTACTGGAGACTGTCTTGAACTTTGCTGTAAGAGGTGTGATAAGATGGCAGCAGCAACTAAACATGAGGTTGTGGGCTGTCTTCTGCTTGTGGACTTCACTGCTAATTACTTTGGTGGCTTCCATGCAGACACCAGTGTGGGCTGAGACTTGCTCTCCTTTTTGAACCTGAACAAGGCACAATTTAAAACTAAGTTAGATATGTGTGTGTTGTTGTTTCACCAGGCTTTTGAAACACACACTTGCAAAAATGCTTATCTGCTCAAGAGTGTTAATGGGATTGTTGTATTTGCAGACACTTGTGAATAATATATGCATATTAACATATATATGTTAATGCTGACCAGCTGTACAAAAAGATCCCTGTGTATTTTGGCTTATACCACCATGCATCTGTGGAAAGAGGCACAGATAGTTCACTGTTGCTGAAGGTGTAATGCTTAATCTGTTGCAAAAGCCAATCTGTTATAAAATTGAGTTCTTGTTGTTTCTTTACGAAAAAGAACAAAGTACTAAACTATAGGAGTTAATCTGTGGGATAAGGAGAACACAAACCAAACCAATCTAGAAATACAGCAGGCATCCTAGATATTATTTTCCACCAGATCAACAGACTGTGATGTTTAGAACAAATTAATCTACTTTAATCCAGTTGCAGTTTTCTGTTGGCAGTAGATTAATAGTTTTAATTATCATTACGTAGCATTTATAGTGCATGATAAGCATGGCACTTTACAGAAGTAGAAATTAAAACCTGAGGAATTTGCAGTCTTAATCAAAGCAAGCAATAAATGTAGTAAAATGTGATGAGAGAGAGAATGTGTTTTAAGCAAGCAGTGTATGACTTTTCATTACGTCGCCAATGTATTGTTGGCAGATTTTTTTTAAATTTTCTTAACAAGAGAACAAAAGTAAGTGATGCTAGTAGTAGGAATGCAAGTTATAAGTAGGAAAGCTTAGTACACTGGAAGAGGAATCTTATCCAGGTACCCATGCAGCAGGTAGGTACAATGCATGAATTGGAAATTGAAGAGAGTCTCCAAACAGTATGTGGAAGTACTTTGAAGAGAAAATTGAGACATCTGATGATTGTGTTAGTTTGAGCACTAGAAGAAAGAAACTGTTTTCTGCCAGGCATATTGATTCAATTGAGTTGAAATAGGATGGCCAGAAAAGAAGAGGTATTGCAGCTAAGACAAGAAAGAAGCATAATGTTGGATTGTTTTCTAGTAGCTGAAGAGAAATATATACAATTCATAAATATCCTAGAAAGATGGAACAATACTGATTTAAAACAAGTCATGGTATAGTCACAGATAGCTGAGAGAATAATGAGATTGTTGTTTATGGACCTGCTGGGTGGAAATAAGGTGGTTGGTTTGCATAATGCTGTTGAAACAGCTTTTAGCCACAGCTCTGACCTCTGTGGTGACTAGAAAATATGAAAGAAATAAACATTTAAACTATACCACTTGTAAGAGAATCAACACCAGTTTTATCAAATACCATTTGTTATGGAATATGGTTCTCAAGTTTTTTGTGCTTGAGAACAGAAATTCAACCTAGTGGTACCTGGCTTTCTTAGTCCCATTGCGAGTATCCTGCATCTTGCAGCCTCATGTGGCACTGCTACTTTTCATTCATTTTACATGAAGAATAATTTCTCAGTAAATTACAGGCTATTATGTTATCCAAATAGTTCCAAATGCTGCATGTACAAAGGAATTACGCTATTCTATAAATTAATTCATTTTATTTATCTCCCTCAAAGCTTCTAGAAGTAATTACTTCCAGCCCTGGTCAGCTAAATATTTAATTCAGAGCCAGTCTGGGAGTAAACAACTTGTTAAAATTTAGGATGGTATAATTGCTATAGAAGTAAAACATTGGCCTTTAAAATATACCCATGAAGTTAATGTCTTCATTTTTGTTGCATCAAAATAGTTACTTTTTTTGTTTTGTTTTAGCTCCTGTCTGTTTCTGTAAGAAAATCCACAAGTCTTTCAACATTATTTCTGTTTTTGTTTCCCCTTTTGTTTTGTAATAAACTGCCATCTGTTCAGCTGGCAAAAAAATTGAGGCTTGAATATTAACATGCATGAAGAAATTTGGGATGTGGGCAGTTATAAAGATAGCAAGAACTATTGTTACTGCAGTTTTATTCATTATTATATTATAATACTTTTTCCCCATATAAAAATGACTCTGGCATTCAAATGGCTAATTTGACAAGAACTGCAAAACCCACATGAAAATTAATCAGTTGTATATAATTGCTGCATATGCAAAGAATAACTGTTCGGATGCATGTGGGGTTTTTCTGTAGGTGATTGTACAACATTTAAATTCAGCAACAAAAGTTTAATGAGTTTCATCTTCTGTACAAAGGACTTTGTACTTCACCTGCTTTATCAGCAGAGCAGCAGAATCCTTGAAAAGTTCCACTAAGAAAGGGAATGGTCTTGACAACTGGGAAGTCAGAGTGAGGCTGCGGGCTGGAGCTGGTAGCCACTGGTCAGTGCCAGTGGGATGTGACCATCTGTATCAGCATTTCTATTCAGATTAGAAATGCTCTGTTGAGGAAAATCTCTCAAAGCAGGCTTGTCCCTGCTTCTTTGTTCATATCACTCCAGTGGAGTGCAGAAATGGGATACTGTTCTGGATGAAACAGATCTAGAAGATATGGTCCCAAGGCATAGCTAGTGTGCTCCAGGAACTGGTAGGCATGCAGTCTGTAGGGCCAGATGAGAGCTATCCTGAAGTTCTGAGCACTGGAAGAGGACATGTGGCCCTCAGCTCAAATGTTTTCATTTCACACAGGTCTGTTCATGTTGCGCTTCCATGTTTCCCCATGCAGACATGGCCTGTATCACACTCTGGTCTGTCTGCTATGTTGAAGTGTTAAGAAGAAGAATATTAGAACTGCTGTTTGAGCAGTAGTTTTGAAACCATGGAAGTCAGAGAGGAGAAGCGTTGCTGTTAAGGCACTCTATCAGGATAGCATTCTGGAATCCTGGAGGCAGGTGGTGTGCAAACAATAAAAATATGTTCCCTGGTTTGGCTTGTCTAAAGTGCAAAGTAGGAGACTAGTGGATACAGATAGACCTATGTACATACTCAGAGTGGTGGAAAACAGAGTAACCTTCCTCCTTGTTGAAACAGATAAATAGCATGATCATTTATGTCATAGAACACAAGAATAGAACTTTCCATAGTACTACAGTGGCACAGATCTCTTTCCTGAGATTTGAATACGAGATGTGCTTCTTGATCACTTGGAGGAACTTCAGAAATGCGAATCAGCTGGGAGCATGTGTCTGTATATTCAGTGCAGAAATCTGACACTCCCTGACCTGCCTTCTCTCCCTGTCTGGGAGCACTCTTTGTGCTGATGAAACAGAATGAGATTGGTAGAGTAAGTCTGAATTTCCCTTCTTCTGACTTTGTGACTGAAAGGAAGATACTATAAAAGTCAGAGGACTGACTCTTTTTTTTTTTAACTGATTGTGAACTTCTATTGCACACAAAATATTAGGCAAACATTATTAATATTGTCATGTCAAATATTAAAGTTAGGAGATGCTACAGTTAAGGTCACTTATGTAACCTTAATATGCCTTCCTTGTGTGCATGCGTTATGATGCAGTCCTTAATTAAATGTTTCTGCTATCTTTCCACTCTTTTTTCTTGCTTCATTTAGTGTGCAAAAGCTGGTACTTGCTTAATGAACACCTGCTCAGTGTTTTTTCATCCTTGTTGTTCAACATGTGGCCCCATCCTTTTTAGATCACACTATTTCAACTCTGTTTTGTAAGTATTATTATTTGTTAGACGCTTTTTACAATGCTATAGAACTTTTTATATGGCACTATAGTAGCCAAGTGTTTTATATATAGTAATGAATTTTTCTACTAAGCTGAGTGGTGTGGCCTTACCTCAATTTCACAACTGGAAATAGAGAAATAAAGTAGAGAAAATATCCAAAAAGTTCTGAATACTTGGAAGTGTTCAAGATGGGGTTTTTTGCTTATTTTTGTTATAAGTCCTTGTACTTAAGTATTGTATTTGTTCGTGGAACAACTTTCATTGACTTAATCTGCAACTGCAAGCTCCTGGCAGTCTGCAGACTGGCGCCTGGGATCTGAAGTCTGGCATCCAAACATAAGGAACATTGTTTTGCTTCTTCTGAAAAAAAAAATGGTGTAAGATCTTTTTGACAAACATCCTGTGGGATTTTTGTGACAGAGGTGAAACGAGGTGTAAATAAGGAATCTTATTATTTATGGTCTAGTCCAGTTGTTTTAGAGTAACCATCCTTTTGCTGACAAAGTGACTGAGAGATGGGTGCTAATACTGGTCTTCTGTTGCAGGCTTTTCACAGCTTTTCGTGTTCATTTGCTTCTGCAGATGGTTGATTCTTCCACTGTAACTCTCCCAGTCCCATTTCCTTCCTACTTCTGTCGTCTTCTCATGCTGGCTGGTTGCCATTGCAGACATCTTCCTCGGCATGTCCAAGTCTTGCTGCTGTGAATTCCTAATTCACTCTTTCTCTTCCAGTTGTGCTTTTCTCCTCGCTTTGCTCCTCCTTACCCTTCAGGTTTAGGTCCTAGTGTCTCTCCAGGTTCCTTACCAGTTTCCATTCTTCCCACCTGCTTTTTCTATGTGGTTTTTTTGGTTGGTTTTTTTTTCCTGTTGCAGTTGTTTCCACAGCATGGCGTCCAGCCTTTCTTCTGCGTGCTGCATCTCCCCATCTGATTCTTCTTCCCTTCTTTGGCAACCATCAGAGTTTGTTTTGTCACTCTTCTGGCTCTCACCTTAGTGCAACTCCATGTGGAAAGCTTGTGCCAAGGCTTGAAACACACACAGAATGGAAATAAATTTTGGGGAATTTAGGCTGCTAGAGCTTCAGTTTCTTCTGGCCAGGGACAAACTGGCTTTTACTTACTCATTTATTTCTACAGACGTTTATTTAAATCCTTGGAGAATAAAATTTTGGCATATTTTAATGGTGATGGTGATTTGGTGATGTCAAAATGGATAGAGGAAACAGCCTCTCCTTCTGAAGCATGCTGCTTTAATTATTTTAAGTACTATTTTTAAAATATGGTAAAAATGTTTTTTTCTTATTTCTTTATTAGGAGAAGGGAAAAAAACAAGTATAAGAATAGATAATTTTAGCTTGAATGTTGAAGGTTTGGTGAAATGATGAGCAGAAGTTAAAGGGTTGATAGTTACTGCAGGTAGCATTAAGGACTGTACTGATTTTATGGCCACTGCTCTTACATTAAAATACTGTTGGCTAAATCTTCAGATAGCATAACTTGATGCAAGTCTGGAATCTGTGCTGTCTCAGGCTTCCAGAGCTGGGGCCTTGTTCCAAAATTTATGTGAGAAGAAAATATGTAATTTTAAGTGGAGAGAAGGTATAGTTATTTCACTAATAACTTCTATTGTACATTATTTGTGTACACTGCTATTTTAATGTGTATATACAGTTTCTCTGACCTGATGTTTTCTTTGAACATGTATACTTCATGGTGAGATAGCAGAGCTATTGTAGCTCTATGAAATAATGTTGTTGGTCTTTAAAATAAACTTTTCTGATACTAGAATGTCATTTGGCAGGACGTGTTACTTCCCAGCTGTTTATTATCACTTTCTACTTCATCAGTTCATTTGGTCTGAGCTTTAATGGACATTAGCTTTTATTTGCATGTAGCTATGTAAAGGTAAATGGGCTAAATCAAGCATATATTATGAGTACAGTTATACCATACATCAAATACTCCACTATGAAAGTGGTTTTCTTTATTGTAGATTATAATGTGCTATTTCTGCATGCTTTTTAAGTGGTTTTTTTCTAGAAGGAGGATAAGAGAGCTTGAAGATTATGACTACTATAACACTTGTCTTTAAAATAACAAATGCATTTATCACTATGTAATGTGAAATGCTTGAGGAAAGCGTCCGATTATCAACGTGGAATCTCAGTTTAAATAAAGCTTAAAGAAACTGCTTGTTAAATTTTGTTTAACACAATCAGTCCCTTTTGTGCGGGTAATATACTGATGCTCTTGTTACTATAGTTCTTAATAGTAATCTTGATTATCAAGCTTTAGTTTTTATTTCTGTTGAAGTGTGAAGCCTTTTTGTACTGCTAGGCTTCTGGTGCAAACATAATTCTTCTTGTCCTGGTCTTGCTAGATAAAAAAGCAGCAATTGTTCTAGGTATCTTTTTTAGAAATGTAATTTCTGCACACCTGATAATGATTCTGTTGAATAATTTGCCATTCTCTGTAAAGAAAGTGTGCTCATCTGTCCTTTGAAAGGAATGCTGGGTCTGACTTGGGGATGGAGGTAATCTGTTATTTTTTTTGTATCTCAAACCTGCTGTTTTTCTGCATTGCAAAATGTGCCTGCACAAAAGATCCCATAGTCTGCTTCTGCCATAGCTCAATACTGGAGATAGAAGAGAGTTTGCAATAAGAAATATGTTTACGCTGTGATAATAAAGCATCAGAATTTGTAGGTTTACCCCACTAACTATTGGGGTTTTTTTCTTCCTGTAGCACTATTATTTACTCCTCTTAGTATGTAGGAGACCCAGGCATAGACTAGGACCTAGGGTACAAAGTTTGAAGGAAAATGGATCCTGTCTTCATGTACTTTTTGATCTAATGGCAGATTTGGGGGAGAATTTTTTTTAATCATTAAGTATTTCTTAAGTAAGTTAGTCAAAAATAGGACCTCCAAACAAAACAACACAAACTCAAAAAGCCAATCTATTCTAGATTTTGAACTTTATTTTGGGGCAAGTATGTTTTCTGTGTAGAAGATGACAGGTCTGCATGACCATGTATAGGTTATGTCACTGATGATACTTAAAAGTTGTGATGCTTTACAACTGGGCAGTAATTATACTCAAGGGCATTGTACTGTGGGTAAGAATCAGGTCATATATTAAGCATATGCTTAAGAATTTCTATCTGTGTTAAAATATGATGGTTTTGTTTTGTTATACATGAACACGTGAGGGAGGGAGGTAAACCTTTTAATACTGTATTTGTTTCCTCATATGATTCAAATGTTACTGAAAATAGGAGGAAGTCATTAACAGGAGTCGGTATCAGAGGTCTGAGCCTGGAATAGGCACAAATGCAGCAAAATAGTCTGACCTGGACTGTCTGCAAAGTCAGCTAGAAGCATCTTGATTCTATTCTGAAGAAAAACCCTGTGAGAGGAATTTGGAAAAGATATGGAAAGGAAATTTTGTTTTGTTTTTTTTTGGAGACATTCATTTCTTGTGCAAACAGAGGACATGAAGAAATAGTGAATACCCCTCCTCTTGACACAGACACTTTGAAATCAACACTGCACTTGTACGTGATGGTCCATATTTCAGAAATATGAATCTATTTGCATTCAGCCTGACCCTATTATAAATCACTAATTAAGAGATTAATTCAGGTACTTCTAACTGAGGGCACGTGAGCAAGACTGCTGGTTGGGAAGGCATCCAGGAATGCAGCTGGTTCAGGAGGCTGGGGAGCAGCATGACTACCTGCAGCACAGTCGTCTTGCAGCTGCTGGTATTGGTGTGCCGGAGCAAAAAGTTAAGATGGACAAGCAGAAGGGAACAGTTGTATCTGCTATGTTACAAATGCTTATTCCTCTGAAATTAATTCAGACTGAGTTATTTATTTTGTAGGCCCAATCGTGTCTCATGGACTGTTTTTTGTTTAGGTTCAAGTGGCCCTTCTCTCCCCCAACATTTTATATTGGTAAATAAAAATTATACTTTTTTTTTTTCATTCTGAGCAAGCCTGAGGGGCTCTCTCAAACTGAAATCTGATAGAAGCAGTTTTAGTAAGTTCTGGTTTTACTAACTAGACAACTATAATGAGGTATTTTCCTGTAAATCTTATAGGGCATTGCTGAACTGATCTTTGTGGTGTACATTTGTCCTTCACTGGTCTGCGTATCCAGTTGTAGCAAGGTGGCAAATGTTATGATTGCTTTTAAAAAGATTACTCCAGTTTCCTGGAAGTTACAGACCAGCAAATCTGATTGATACTGCTGAAAACCATAGAAAGGCTTCAATATTAGATAACTACTATTAAATATATATTGAGAAACAGTAATAAGCTTTTGAAGAGATGCCAAACCACAAAAATCTACCAGAATTCTTTAGAGAGTCAGACAGCCACTATATAGAGTCATTCAGTCAATACAGTAAGCTTATATTACAAAAAGTTTTGATGGGTCTCTACATTTAAAGAAAAGTAAATGAAAAGAAAAAAAAGGAACAGGAGGGGAAGCCATTGTGGCTGATGTTTTTATGCTTAAAAAACCAAACCCCTTCAGGCTGTCATGGAATAAGTAGGAATATTCTTTTGGATTAGATTTCTAGATGAACTTTTACAGTTCAGTGTATTAGTAAATGATTTGTGAAAGAGGATGAATAGTCAGATTTTGAAGTGTACTGCTAGCACATATGTATTAGAGACAGCACAACTAACAGGGACTGTGAAGAGCTGTAATGTTTTCTGACATGAAACAGTCCGTTACACCTGGACTAAAAGCTGACTGTTATACATGGACAGTAATTGGTTCTTCATTGGCTACACCTGGAAAAAGAAAAATCTTCAGGATAATTCCGCATTTGAGTTTAGTGTTGATTCAGATACCTAGTTGTCTAAACAAAATAGCAAGGAGAATTTCAGGAATTAAAAGTAATTAATAGTTTCTAATAAAAGAAGAGAGCATGAAAGGGAAAGCATTATCTATGCTGCTACATGCCCTTGGTACATTTTACTACTGGATACTGCGTGAATTTTCTTTTCATGTTATCCTTAGAAGAATATAGTCCAACTAAAAAAGGTACTAAGGAAGGCAAGCAGACCAATCGGTTGTTGGATTGCTTTTGAATGGGATGAATGTAAATAAATTATGATTGTCAATATGGAAAGCTGCATGCCCGTACTCATCTCATTAAAGTCTATAAACTCTTTGAGTAGCAGAGAGAACCTGAAGAGGAAATGATTGGTTCCTTCTGTCTCCTAACATGAGAATGAGGAAGTATCTAATGAAGCAGCAAATAATTAACTAAAAGGAAGTACCTTGTCATATGACCTCATTTCTGCAAGACAAGATAGTGGTCAAATGTAAAACTGAATTTAAAATGTTTGGACAAAATAATGGCAAAAAAAGTAGTCCATCAGGGTTATTAAACATAGTGTTTCGGTAGTGTCTGATCCATGAAGCCACCTGGCTCAATAATAGTTGTAGAGAGAGAGAGTGTATCAAAGGCAGGATTCCTGCTGTTGCGTACTGTCTGACACTCTTTAGCTTGACCTCTGGCAGCAGCTCTGAAGTTACATTCTTGGCTGTGTATCCTGTTCTTCATCTTGAACCAGAAGACAGAATCACCCATTCACCTGTTCTGCCTTTATTGAGAAGCAGAAATAAAAAGCAGTTTCCTTCCCAGCAGAGAGGCTGAATACTTACATACTTCTGAAAGTATTTGTTTGACCTTTTCAGGTTTCCTGATGTTTGTTTTAATTGCTTTTAATTGATAGTATAGCACTAGTGTTAGAATGTCCTGGTTTGATCCTCTCAAAATGCAAGCTATGGTTTCTGCTCAAAGCTACTTTCTGCCTTGAAATAGTAATTGGTCAAATTTAAGTCTGTTACATTTCACTTTTTTTTTTTTGCCAGCTTTAGGCTTGGAAGCTATTTTTGTATTCTGAACATAAAGGGTGTTTCAATTGACATCTGTGAGCTAACCACCTGAAAAACAGTTTGTGAGACAGAAAGGAAGGAGAAAAAAAGATTTGCAAGGATCTAGAAATGCATTTACAGCATAGATGTATAAAATGCTTGCACAGGCATGCACAGATAAATAATTGTTCACTTGCTAGAGCTGCCCCATTTGTAGTTCCTTGCACACTGGCCTATACTCTTAAACCAAGTTAAACAGAAAAGCTGACAAAACTTGTTTGAGCTTGCTCAGTTGTTTGCTTTAGCTGGGCTTGGTTGGTTTTATCTTTTTCTATCCCTGCTACACCATATCAAGGAAAGACATTTCTAAGCCCTCAGTTGTGGGGTGGAAGTCAGCCCAGCATCTGTAGATCTCAGAGGACTGTTTGGCACAGAGGGGAGGGAGAATGTGTGGATGTGTCCATGCACCACAGATAGTTTCAGTTAATCCCTTTCTAATTGGGTTACTGCTGAGCTCGGTGCTACCAGCACCATCGGGAGTTTCAGAGCACTTGCACTTTTCCTGTGGGACCATGTTATTACGCGATAGTCTCAGGGTTTTTTATTTAAAAATTAAGGAAAAAGTTATAAAGGGAACAAAGTGCATCCTAAAAGCCCTTGAAACAGAAGACTATTAAGGTTTTTTTTGACTCATGAATTTTGAATCTTTAGAAGTACTTGACATTTGCAACCCAGTAGAATAACCTCTTTCATTGAATTGCTGAAAGTCAAACCTGAAATTGTGACTGCTAAAAGGGATACTTAAGATTGAGTTCTGGAAATGCCAGTGCTCTCTTAAGCATAATTTAGCCTTATATGGATTGTACTCCTTATCTTCCGTGTTCTCAGTAAGATATCTACTGGCTCCTCTGAGAAGGGCAAAACAATGATCACTGGCGTGGGAATTTTCTAGCTGTTGTTTTCTTTGTCTCAGTAGTTGAAACCCAGGAACTCATTTTTAATGAACAAAAATTCTTCTGGTAATCCTCCTATTATATTTCAGTGCACAGAGAGCG
Organism: Eurystomus gularis; assembly: GCA_013400335.1. Taxonomy (NCBI): domain Eukaryota; kingdom Metazoa; phylum Chordata; class Aves; order Coraciiformes; family Coraciidae; genus Eurystomus; species Eurystomus gularis. The sequence goes on along the minus strand of VZZY01009660.1, from coordinate 39,454 downwards.
TAGATTTTTTTTAAACTCATTTTTCTAAACTGCAGTTTAGTGTATGGTTCAGATACTGCATAGGAAAGGAATAATGCACATTGAATAGATAATCTATGTATAAATTTTACCCTTGCAAGTGCTACCATGTAAATGGAAACAAAGTCAGGTTTAATGTCTCAACAGTTTTAATGTCTCAACTACTGACTGAAGTCAGAGGTTCTTCATTACAAAAGAAGAGCTTCCCCTGATATGAATATTTTGTTGACATCTGTGCATATGAGTTATTAAAAGTCATAGAAGTCATAGAATGGCCTAGGTTGGAAGGGACCTTAGAGATCATTTAATCCAACCTCCCTGTCATGGGCAGGGACGCCTCTCAACTAGATCAGGCTACTCAAGGCTCTGTCCAACCTGGCCTTGAACACCTCCAGGGAGGGGGCAGCCACAACATCTCTGGGCAATTTATTCCAAAGTCTTGCCACCCTCGTACTGAAGAATTCCTTCCTAAGATCTAATCTAAATCTATTCTCCTTCAACTTAAACCCATTACCCCTTGTCCTATCAGTGGGCGCTCTTGTAAAAAGTCCCTCCCCAGCCTTCCTGTAGGTTCCCTTCAGGTATTGGAAGGCAGCTATTAGGTCCCCCCGAAGTCTTCTCTTTTCAAGACTGAACAACCCCAGCTCCCGCAGCCTGTCCTCATAGCAAAGGTGCTCCAGCCCTTGGATCATCTTTGTGGCCCTCTTCTGAACACGCTCCAACAGATCTATGTCTCTCTTCTGGTGGGGACACCAGAACTGGATGCAGTATTCGAGGTGGGGTCTCACAAGAGCAGAGTAAAGGGGGAGAATCACCTCTCTTGACCTGCTGGCCACGCTTCTCTTGATACATCCCAGGATGCGGTTGGCCTTCTGGGCTGCACCAGCGCACTGCCGGCTCATGTTGAGCTTCTCATCTATCAACACTCCCAAATCCTTCTCTTCAGGGCTACTCTCAACCCACTCTGTACCCAGTAAGAAGTGTACTGACATATCCTATGTAGCAGAGGATATCTTTTGACTTGCTCGAATAGCTTCTTGCTGAAATAGTATCACTTTTTTTTAACAGAGTTTGCTCAGTTTGTTCCTACCACTCCTATCAGAAGACTATGCTTGAATCTCATCCCTTGATGTTTAGAAACTTGAATGATCTATAAAGTGTAGATAATGGAAAGGAGCAAGCACCAGAAGAGGATAATTTGTATTCAGTATTTAGAAGCCCAACTTAATTGTTCTGGGTTACCCTTTGAATGAGTAGCTGTTTTGCATTGACAATTGTTTCAATTCCTAGTAAATAAGCTGGTTTTTTCAGTGTAAATCCTTTTGTTCTAGCTGAAATGTATGCATGGCCATTTTGTGGCATTAAAAAAAAAGCAGAGCATGGTTTCATCAGATGGGATTTTTTTTTTTTGTAAAGAAAGAAAATAAAATGAAAAAATGGCAAGATTTAAAGCTGATAAGGTGATATATTTCATCCACATAGATTTAAATAGGAACAGTGAAAATATTATCATAAGACACTGCTAACATTCATTCATTGGTTTAGATTAATAAAATACCTTAAGGTAGTAAGGTATTAATCAAAAGTTAATGTTAAGGAGTTCTGCCAAAGAGGAAATTATTTTTGTTGTTGATGGTAATTTGGGACATTCATCCAGGAGACAGTACTGGGACAGTATGAGGAAATATTTTAGTTCGGAATATGGCCTTAAAAGGTGTCCACTGGTTAAATTTGTTGAGATAATGCTAAGAGGTGTTCTGAATACAAAGAAGAATTGGAAAATTATCCATGAAAACCTAGATGAGTTGAAAATTGGAGCAGTGTGTTTGCATTTAAATTACACGTAGTGCAGGTTTGGTGTCCTGGAGGACCAATAGTAACTTATGCTATGAACTGGATAGTTGAATTGCGGATGTCAGGACGTTTTAACTGATCACATGGCAGTGTGCCACCTGTGTGATGCAGCAAAGATGACTGCACTTTTGAGGTGAATCAAGAGGAATGTTTTAATGTTGCTGTGCTAGGCACTGGTGTGGCTTACTCTGTTGTTCCATAGATAATTTTGATCATCAACATTAAAGAAAAATAGTTATTCTTGTCTGCATTACTACTAGTATTATGAAGCGAGTGGAAGAAAAGACAACTTGCCTTACAAACCCTTACTTACGTGTAATATAAACAGGAAAAAGTTGACATAAAAACATTAGCAATTCTAAGGTCAACAAGTCTGGGTTTGTTTGTTGTTGTTGTTTTGTTTGGGTTTTTTTTTTAAACAGTCAAACAACCCTAACAAAAATTTGCCCTTATTGAATAAAGATGGTCAATCTGACTCTAGAGCTTGAAATCCAAGACTAACCAAAGTAATGTGTATGAAGTCCTAGTGGATGTTTCTGGTGAAGGGTGCAGACTGATACCACATGTGCTCTCATTTCATCTGTTGAAGATCTGATTCTGACTTTGAGTGTAAGCATGGACTCCTTCAAATAAGAGACATGCTTTTGTTTCTATATAGCATGTTATGTTATGAAAAAGGCTGTGCCAAGGTGTCAAACTATGAACAGAAAAGAGATTGTGTACCAGTAAGATTTGTATTAATTTGTAAATACTCTGCAAATTAGTTTTAGACTAAAGTGTTTTAATAGGGTGAAATGTTGTCAGTTTAGACAACCTCTTCTAAGAAAGAGTACATCATTTGATGTTTAAGTCAAGGTTCTGTGGTGATGTGAAACCAATTAAGAAAACACAAAATTCTATTGCATTAACCTCAGAGAAACCCAGATACGCTTCATCTTCTGCTGCAATATGAATGTGTGAAATGTGTAAAGTGATAACATGAAATATTCTAATTTAAGGTTAATAGCCATATTTTATTAATACGTGTATAAGCAATGTAAAAAGGTTGTGAAATCAAATTAAATATGGGAATTTATGAATAGCTTGATTTCGTATTTAGTTTGAAACCTATATATGCAGCTCTTAATTATACCCATTATCATATTCTATCTATTTTCTTCCTTAAAGAGACCTATTGCAAAATTACCAGAAATGTGGTAAATAGTGTTTTTCTGGAGTACTTTCTGTCCTAGTCTAACATCATATCAGCTTCCATGAATTCCTCTAATGCAATAGGTACTTAATACTGGTGGGACACATAGTCCAAAAAAGATAACACTGGAGGAATTAAGCACCTACAACTCCAGCACGCAGTTCATTTGCTGTGTTTAGCAAGAAGAATATTAATGTTACAAGTCCAGGTATCATGATAATAGTACTTCTGGTTGGCAGTGAAATGAAGGTTTGTCCTTCAAACTGTGCAAAGAAGTCACATAGACACAACAGAAATGGAGTTGAATGCTTAATTACTGCTGTAAGAAATTGCCTATCTTGCACTAAAGACTCCCAAATTATTACATGACTTCAACTGACATTAATAATCCCCACTAGACTGTGACAATCAGTAGACTTTTGGTGCCTCTAGGGGTTTTTGCTAATTTCATTGCTGAATATATACAAGACCAGTGAGGCTGCTCCAGGGGGATAACAAAAGCTTAATTTTTACACATTGGATTGAATACTTTGCAAGTGTTGTACATCTGGATGGAACACGTCTATATTTTTTTCTCTCAACTCTTATTTCAAAAAGTATTTTTAAATGTTCATAGTTTCAAATCCTGATATATTGAAATTCAGTGTTTACAAAAAATTGAATCACAACAATATTCCTCTTCATCTTGGTAATGTTTTTCTGTGATTTCAGTAAAGTCAACCTCTGTTGAAATTAGCTTAGGTATTTTAAAATGTGGGCTTTTACAGAAATCTTCATCTAACATAAGGCTGTTGTGAAAGCATGTCAAGGGCTGGTATATATAAAGGAGTGCTCTGGTTGGCTGACTGGGTTTAAAAGTAAAAAAAAGAAAAGGTGTGTAAGATAATGAATTTCTCTTTCTTATTTCCTCTCTGCTGCCTTGTATGTAACAGAGCCCACCATCTATCAACCCTGTTGCCATATTTATGGAATACTTAGATGCATGGAAATACTCTGGCTACTGTATTCTGGTCTGCTTCCTTAGTATTGATTGAATTCTTCCATGCTCAGATAGATCTTTGACATATTGATAGAATGAATTTTCATTTATTACTAATAATGATTTTGAAAAATGTTGGCCTGGATAATAGGTAATCTTTTTTTTCTAGAATGAAACCATAGACTATAGAAAATTAGTTACTGACTGCAAAGGTGGAAGAGATGCAAGTCTTTGTGATAAGTTACTTGAAACAGCAAGCTAATGGTGAAAAAAAAATTACAGTTGTTCTTTGAACAAGAGGTATACTTTTACCAGTTGAAGAGGTTTTTGTTATAGTTACCATTTGTCTCTAGCAAACTATGGCCAAGCTTTCTAAGATCATGAAAAGTGGACTTTGGCTGAAAAGACTACTTAAGAGGTGAATAAATACAGGTGGGGTTCTTTTAACTCCAGTTCTTTGCTGTGGTAGTTGCCTGCTTAGCTCTCTTCCAGGGGAGACAGTGCTTGCATTTGTTTGAAGCCATGACAGCTGTTTGGGTGTATTTCCACTGAGAAATTTCTTTGAGAATGAACTTTCTCATCAGGGAGTAGATGGTCTCACTAGTAATGAGATGACTGCTAGGGAGTAGGCTCCCTTTATTCCCCTCACGGGCCAGATTGCTGGGTCCCTTGTCATGTCTGTGAGCTTTGCTGGGAGGTTCGGGACTGGGAGCAAACCCTCCATTGGTCCCTGATTTGCCCCATCCAACTCTGTGTGGGGTGGAGAGGAAATCAGCAGGCTTGACACATTTGCTCACAGTAAGACACTCTGCTGTTGTGTTTTGTGCTGTCTTCTCCTACAACCTGCACTACTTTCTCAGGGTGTTGTCCTCTTCTGGAGTGAACATTGTACAGACATAGGCACGTGGCAGCGGGAGCAGACCTGACCAAGAAGTCTTGATGAGCCAGAAGTGCTTGAGTGCTCTCTTAAACACTCTGAAGACCTTTTGACTACCTTGTAATGCCCTAAATTTTTACTATTTTTTATAAAAACCACATTAATTTCCCGTTGAAAGCAAAGAAAGCATTAGCTGCCTGGGAGGTGGTGCTGGAAAAGAATTTTAAAAAAACACTCACTGCTGCATTACTTTCAATGCATCTAAATTGAAATAATACAGAGTAAGAATTGCCAGGGATTTTTAGTCATCAGTGATAGATTGCAATGTTTATTCAAATCTAAGTCTTTTGCCAAATTGAATTTACTTTTATGTGATGGTAAAGGCCAAATGAATCACCGAGGGTTGCACTGCATAGTGGTTTCATTATAGAAATTCATGTAAATGTCTCAGTCTGTGGACAGTTATTAATGCTGCTATAATCTAGAGGTCTGCATCGTGTAATGAAACAGATGCCTAATGGATGGTGTATTAATCGAAACTCTCCAAGGGCTAGTTTGGATCTTAGTCTCGTTCGTTTTGATTTTCATTAGGAAGCTGATTGTATGTGTGTGTGTGTCAGCACTGTGAAATGTTGTTGTAAATCCCCTGTGGGGAAAGTAGAAATACATGGTTTTAGAAAAGTAATATGCAAGGACAGGAATTTTCCATGTTGTGGAGTGTTTTACATCTTCTGAAAACTGATTTTTGAGGGCAACGTTGATCAGCCTAATGAAGGGAAATAAAACTCCTGACACAACACAGTGAGTTCATGTTTGTGTAAACCTTCTATTAACTAAGCTGGTTCTGATAGTTGATTTAGAATTTTTCTTTAATGTCTGAAGGAAACGAGAGGAAAATTAAGATGTCTGCTGATGTAGTGGACAATGTATCTATTAATTCATTAAAGCAAACTTAGCAGACTTATTTTCTTGGAAATTCTTACTGCCCATATATTTTTTTTTAATTAAAATGTCTTCACTTCTTATCTGAAATGCAAAATTAATAACTGGCTAAGAACATGAAGTTAATTCATTTTGCCCTCGAGTGTATATCTCTTTTATATGAAAAGAAAGAAAATAAGCAACTGGATGGAATTTCTTCTAATCATGTGAGCTGATATTTTAATTAAGTATTTTTAATTATCTTGTAATATCCTTGCAATTACTGGAGTTTGTACAGGTAGAAACTACTGCTGGACTGCTGCAGAGGCTAAAGCAGGCAGAGGTGGTGAGGAGCTGAAGTGAGCATCAGCGAAGTGGCTCTGGCCTTAGCTTGAATCATAGAGGAAGCTGACATCTTCCTCATAGCTGGTTCGAAAGGAGAGGATGGATTTGTATTTTTAGGAAGAAACTTTTAGCATCTGTTTTGTATTCCACATGCCCATGTTTTCTGAGAGAATCTAGCACTTGCCCAACAGTGAAATACGACCGAAATCCTCACTGAAAGGGAGCTAGTAAGACACATAATGTGTTGCTCGGTTCATTCATGTTGCATTTGGTTGATTCTTCCTTCTAGTCTTGTGTGTATTCTGTAGCTTATAATTTATTCAGGAACTCATTTCTGGTACTATATTTGTAATGCGGCATTTAAATTACTATATTTATACCTTAGGAAATTTGCATATGCTGAAGGCTCTTATTCTAAGGCTTTCAGTTCTTGGCATGGTACAGAGCCAGATCACAGTAATATTGTCTTGCAGAGTAAATTAGATAATTTCATAAGAACAGATTTCTATTAAAAAACTTTGTATTTCTTCAGACAAATTTTCTGGGAAAAAAAATTAAAATTTTTTATACCTGAGTATTCAGCTGTTTTCTCTTGGTTCCATTTCTCAGAGAACTAAAAAAGCTTTTATTTATAATATTTTTCAAACAGTTTGAGTTTCTTAGTTATATGCATAATATAGATATGGTATCCGCTGCTAGTTTTGATTTCTACTAGCATTGTCTTACTAGCTTATTTTGAAAGGAACATAATGTAAAATCATTCCTACTCGTGTTCTCTGGAAGTATTTTTCAAGTGCCAAATTACTATGTCTACATACCATATTGTTCTGTAGAAGTGAGAAATCCCACTTAATTTAGAGTTTGTGAATTATTTTCTCCAAAATTAAACTGCAATTATGTTTTTGTATAGTGAACTGGGTCTTAATTCATTGGTAATGTCAGATTGTTGCAAGTACAAGTTGTTTGCAAAATGAATGGTAGAGTGGCAAGGCAACTAATTCACAGTCAAATAAGCTGTTACGCTCTATTTTTGCAAAGATGATTTTATATAGCTTGAAATTTCACACATTATATGCAACACACTGATTTCACAAAATGAACTATCGTTCTTCATGTCTTCCTAATCAAAACAATGATGATCTTAGTGCAGATATGGCGAGATTTTGGCAATGTTCTTTTTAATTGCTTTATAGGATGTTGTTTTGCAAAAGATCATATCTTTTAAATGGCATTTTCCCTGGCATTTCATTTGTTAATTGCGTCGGTGTGCATACTCATAATCTTTAAAGTAATAAACATTTCTACAGTAGTTCATACGAATACATTGCAAAGAGGGGAAGATGATGGCAAATGTCATCACAAACACTGCTGCCTTTTTTTTAATCTAAGTTATTTTCAATGTGTGATATGTATAATATGCATCGATAAAGTCTTTGCATAAAATGCAGAATACAAAATGATTCAGGAAAACCTCTCTTACTTTGAGTTATCATAAACTGCAAGTTAGAAGTGGAGCATAGAGAAAAAAAAATGGACGGTGCATTGGTCTGAGCAGTGTAATCTAGCTTTGAAATCAACCCTACCTTAAGATGCAGACCTGCAGAGATCTCTCCTTCCGCCCTAAATGGTTATGCCCTTCTATAAAAGCTGAATTTGTTTGCTTCTCCCAAGGACTGCAAGTGCTGTCCCTATTGTAACTCTGCTAATGAAACTGCTTGATAAAACTGCATCAAACTGATTAGCGAGTAAGTAGTGATGATCACTCACCTAGGTTTTAGCACTGGTTAACTGAATTCTTCAGGAGAAATTTGTGCAGAAGGCACAACAACGTGTTGTGAACAGGGTTTTGCTTTAACAATATGCTAACTTGGGCAAAGAGGATACCCAGTCCTCTTAGCAGAATTTCCATGCAATTCTGTGTCCTAGCAGGCAGATGATATAAACCCAATATGGCAGGAGGAATGAAGAAACTTGAGAACAGGGTATGTGAATACAAAAAGCAGCTTGGATTTATTTGCATCGAAATAAAGATGCAGCAGAAGGTTGTTTGCATAACTATTAGTCTGTGTTCGCTACTGCCATTTTTACCATTAATATCCTTCTTGCAGAAAGCGAGTTGTATTTCCAAATGTTTATCCACATATTTTCAAGAACACTGTCAGAGATGTTTCTAAAAATTGAAGGGTGGTAAATTAGGAATCATTGTGGTGCTTCACCACTAGTGATTTTAAGTATCACAGTTATAAAATCAGGTTTGATTGTTTGGGGTTTTGTTTGTTTGTTTTTTGTTTGGGGCTTTGTTTGTTTGGGGTTTTTCCTGTGGTTGGTTTGTGGTTGGTGTTTTGTTGTTGTGGTGGGTGTGGGCTTTTTGTTTTGCTTTTAACTTTCCCCCCTTCCCATTGTACATTATACTATCCCTTTTGTCTCTTTGGATGGATGTAGGCAACCTTAGCAATGAAGGTTATGTTCTGGAGAGAAAGATAAGCTTCAAAATGGAAAGAACTGTGGATTCTGCTATTATTTTAAAATAATGACTTGGACAAGTTGACACTTTAACCTTTTCTTTCTAGTCAAAAAGCTGAAGATATGAGAAAAACTGTCTCTTGCTGCCCATTAATGGCAAAATTAACAAGGTTGAGTTTTTCTGGAACATTCTTAAATAGGAGGAAAACATAGCTATGTATGATGAGAGAAGGTGATTTTCAACCATAATCTTGTTCTGCCTGCCACAAAGTAAAAGTAAAGCTGGTCTTCTTAGTTTCTAGGGTATGTCCCGTATCCCAGTACTCCACTGCTTGTCACAAAATAGACTGGCGTAGTGCACTGGTTTGACTCTACTCCCAGCACTTCAGAACTTCATTCTACTCACTTTGTCTGTTCATCCTTATCTGAATCTGACTGGAAGGTTTTTAATGGTTCTATTCTGACTCTTAGATATCAGATCCATTCTGTGGTCTCTCAGGGTATTACATTCTGTGTTTTCTAATTTAAAACAAAATTTTAAGTGGAATGGCCAACTCTTACTTCTGGAAAAGAGTGACCTCTGCAGCTAACTTAACTCACTATTTGTGGGGCAGTTTGTTAGGTGGGATGTTCCTCTTTTCTCTAAAACTTACAGGATTTGTTTTTACATCAGGAGAGAGAAGGATCCTCTCAAAGGGCCAGTCTGTTGTGCTGGGCATAGTTCTCCTCCTGTTGCAGCACTGTGGTTGCTTGTAGCCTGGGTGAAGGTGAGCCAACATAGTGCTCTGCAAGCTCCTGTCTTCCTCTAGTGGGGAGTGCTGCTATTAGCAAAAAGACCTACTCCAGAGTGCAAAGCTGAGAGGCTTGCCTGGCACAAGTGTGAACCTTACTGCTGAGATCTGGGGTTGATTCCAGCCTGGGGTGAGGAACCAGTTGTGTTCAGCCGCATTAGAAAGGTCATCTTTTGAGCTTTTGCCATTCTACCCACCATGCCTCACTCCTTCATCTTTCGGTACTCATTGGGTGGAGGTGTCTGTGCTTGATGTTTCAGAAATATTGTTAGATGCTAGTTCAGAGAATGAGGAATGAAAGCCCAAGCTTTATGTTACTCTTTTATGACTTACTAGCTGTGTAGCAGGGCAGCGTAGACTGCTCTAGATGTCTGCCCTCTGTCTCCTTCCCTCTCCCTTAAAGTATGATTATTTTCTGAAGTGGTAGTTGAAAAGATGCTTGTAGGCACATGTTAAGAGCAATGAAAGTTTGGATCTCTTAATGAAAGCTGTTTTGAAATCCAGTGTCTTTTGTGGAATTATTTCTGTCCAACAGAACAGCAGTTTTCTAGTGGGATGATCAATGCTGCTGCAAAAGGCCCAGGAGAAGCAGTGTGAATTTTATGCCCTCCTGAAGGAGACAATAGACATGTGACTGAAACACTGATTTCTCCTTTCCAAGATGATTTGCTGCTTGTGGGTGACCCAATACCTCATCTCACTTCCAAAAAATATATCATCTGTGGATTTTTTTTTTTTTGGTGCAGTATATAATACAGAAATAAGCCGCACTTAAGAAGAATGGAATAAGTCTTTGGGTACTGGAATTAGATGTAGGACTGTCCAGTGAGTGGAAACAACTTTTTCTCTAAGTGGCAACCAACTCTCAGAAGATGCTGAGTGCTCAAAGAGAAAGCTTCAATAAAGACAAGAGCAAATATATAACTTATCCTGAAGTTTCTACAACTTCCTTCTTGATAATTCACTATAATTAATTTGTTTTCTGGAGCAAATAGTTACGCAGTGCTTATTAGACACCTGTGGTTCATAGTTCAGAAAAAAGGAGCAGCACATTACCTGTTCAGATGTTTCTTTTGCATGAGATGCATAAGTTCTTCTTAAATAGAAAGAAGAAGAAAGAAGAAAATAGAAGAGAAAAAGATTGTAATTATTGAAATTGTGACTTCTCTTTGAGGTCATGACACATCTCTGATGTAGTGGACATGTTTTTCTGCCCCCACCCTGCTTGCAGCAGGGGGGTGTATTAATCTAACATTTTAAAAGCGTGCAAAATACATGAAGAAAATCTCTCTGACACTGATGGCACTAATGAAAGAGAAAACTAGGCATACCGCCTGAGCCTGTAGGATTGAACAAGTGGGCCTAGAAGATGGAAAGACTTCCCCTCCAAGCTTTTGTACAGGGACGTTCAGGACTCTGCTGGATTGCTGGACTCTACAATGGGGTGCGCGTACTATGGAGTTTATTGTGGGAAACAAACTGATGGAGAGAATGGGGAGCCAGAACTAAAGATTGAGAAGAAGGAAGACCAACTGAACAGAGAACAGTATGGTGCTAAACAGCATTAATACTTTCCCATGAAGCAGACAACTGCTAAATAAATTCCGCATTAATCAGGAGATATTAGATATGTGACGCATTGAGGACGATTATTCAAATTTGGAAATCTCATATTGGCATTTGGGAAGCTCTACGGGTTAAGAATTTTGTAATCAAAATATGTGGCTGTAATATAATGATGTCAGCCTCTCATTGGAATATATGTGATGATTAAAAATAATAGACTTTTTTTAAGAGAAGGGGAGGAGAAGCAGCAAAAATGGGAATCATTATGTTTAATACAAAAGGCATTTTTTTTATAAATGGACAAAAACTGAACAATTCAAATACTGTGTTCATTTAGCTGCACGCTCACATCTATGGAAGGTGAATTTTGGGGATGGTACATTTTAAGTAGCTTACTTCAGAAGATATGATCACGTTTCAAAAAATACTTATTCTGTGGAGTAATCTTCTAAAGCAGAAATTTTTTTTGTATTGCTGGTGCTGGAGACTATCTTGTGTTCTGAAAAGAGATCTTTAAAAAAATATATTATTCATAAGCTCATGCATGGAATTTCCACAGTGACGAGGATCAATTGCTTCTATTCACTTTTTCCAGATTTATATTAAATACATTAGGAGCATTTCAGAGAGTTATTTTTTTACCCTCTCATCTTCAGTGTTGGCTTTGTTTTGCAAGTGTTGTGTTCCTGCTCTGGCTCTTGACTTTGCTTGATCCCTTGTGTGACTGTTTGGGGCTGCCTTTGTAGATGCTCATTGCTTCCACTCCACATCTTGCATTAGCAGTAATGTTTTTCACTCTTCCTTGACAAAACAACTCCAAATGGCATTCCCCTCAATCAGTGATATGTAGGAATGCAAAATATTCACTCTTAACAGTTTAGTTGTGCTTTGATCATGGGCAACTTTTCCCCATGGACATGACTCAATAGAGTCATTCAACTCCTCACAACTGTTGTTAACTTTCCTACCCTCTGCCAGCCTGTACTGAAGGTGGAGGTGGGGCAGGAAAGGGTACCTGGAGTGGGGCAGGACTGCTCCTGGGCTGGCAGTGCCCTATACTCTAGTGTGCAGTTGTTGAACCTGCTTATTTCAGCAAGTAGCTAATGTGTGGAGTGTAGAAATTACTTGATACCTGATTTTGTCTTGCTGCAGTGAACTACATTTGGAGATCTGTTGTAAATTCATACATTTGTTACAACTGGTGATGTACAATCAGTTGATTTGGCAGTGGGATTATGACATTGGTAAATTCACTACTTCTAACTAGGCTATATAGCAAAATTTTACAGTAATAAGTGTTCCTGCTCTAGTATTTTTTTTATTACCTATTATGTTCTTTGTGTTTCCAGTCATTTATATAATTCATTTTTATAACATCCCCCAACACAATAACTTGGTTTATAACTGTTTGCAGTGTAGCATTTTATAAAGACTTGTATTTTTTTTATTTATTTATCTTAACCAAGTAGAAAAATAAAAAACTCTCCTCCACTACTACCTGCCTTTCCTTTTCTCTTTTGGATTTCTTCTTTTTATGCCCCCCCCTCCCCCTTTTTTTTTTTCCAGTCTGTAAATCAATATGCTAGCTATTCCAACTGCTTCATTTCTTTTGAGCATCTTTTGTATTATTTCCATTTTGCTCATCACTGTCTTTTAATTGTTATACGTCACTGCCAATACTTCAGAAAATAGCTTATCAATAAATGAAGACGATGCCTTCCTCTGTGTTTCTTTTACACACAGAAGGTTCTTGAGATGTCAGTGCCCTCTGTAGCCCAGTTTTTGTGTCAGTAGTAGCTCACTAAATAATGAACCTAATTTGTTTCAAGACAAAAATATATGGATGACTTTTGAATTGGTTTTGAGTAATATACTACAATAAAAAGGCTTTTAAAATCTGTATATGTGTGTGCATGAATATATAAGTATAAAAAAGGATACTTAGAACTGACACTAACCTTGTCATCTCCTTGTCTCATTTAAAACTTGCATTTTAGGTTTCTTTAGTTGGAAAGAGCTTTACAAAATAATCTCTTTTTTATAAAGACACTAAATATCACAGGTATCTCTCCTTTGAATTGCTGTTTACTGATGCCCTCATGATGAGAATCAGTTAGGTGAGGAGGCTCATTGGTAAAAGCAGACTGTATTTTCTGTAGTACTTGTTTAATTGAAGAACTTTGAGGTTGCTGCTGTTGCTTTTCTCTGCAATCAGTTTCAAAGTGCAATTTTTTCTGAAGGGCATTTGCATCAAGATCATGCAGGACTGCAGGACTGATAAGAAAACTCCCAGGGGTTTTCCACAGTATTATGAATGAATGTAGTACTGTAATAACTTGCAGAATGTGGAGACAGACTGCAGGTTTTTTTGCTCTTTTTTTCAGTGGAAAATATATATCTGGAATTTATATTAAAGAATAAATTGTTGGTAAGTCACTGTTCTTATTGGTCAGACTGAACAGAGACTGTTATTGTATGGCTGAAAACTATAGGTGGAAACACTTTCCTCTGAATTAACAGATATTATCATTGTCCTCTTGCCTTGATGTGTTCCCAAACTGTATTGCTGCTGACTATACCGCTGCTATCAGTGAGAAATTGATTCCTATGCCTGCATCTGCATCTCTTTATCTCTTAAATCTGCAGTAATCAAGAGAATGCAAAATGTCTTAATTGTATTGCAGTTGGAGGGGTAACCTGCCTTTCTAAAACTCCTTTGAAATGTTGGTTACTTGATTACATAAGTAATTCCTTCTGTTTTCAGCGCTGCAGAATTTCTTTCATTAGATTCCAGCTAGAGTTACTGGCTGTTGGCTGGCTGATACTTTGTCTTCCTGCAATTTTGTTCTTTTCCTTCCCCTTTGTAACTCTCATGCTTCTTCTTCTGGATAAGTGGAACAATATTCTCCAGCAATAGTCTTGATTTAGTTATGCTGGGCGCTTGACTTGGATTCAATTGCATCTTTTCCTCCTATCTCACTCCATCTCCATTGTGTCTTGCTTTCAGTAGTTCTAGATGGTGAAGCTTTTAGTCTCTCTTTTAGCCCATGTTTGTCAGATTGCATTGCAAGGAATCACTGTAGGTGTTTGGTGCAGTCTTCCCTGTTTTGATCCAAACATGAATGACATCATGTTTTTAGTTTCTAAAGAGGCATCTGTATTCCAGCCTGAGGCCAGTAACATTGCCCAAATTCTGCAGGTTATCTCTTCCAGGGTTATCAATCATTATGGCTAAACAAGGAAAAGGACAGCCAAGGAAACTGCTCAGTGGACATTGCACATAATTATGTTGGGGCAACTGATGCTTTAAAATAAGATATAAACAGAATATAAGCAGATGTTTCTCATTTAGTTAGTAATTCAGAGCTTAAGCGAACTAATTTGTATGTGCCACTTAATCATCTTTGTGTCCTTCTGTCAATACCCGTTCTGTTGTCAGGAGACCATGCTTCCTGAACTTTCTCTCACTTGCTAATTCTTAGGTGTAGCTCAGATTTGATGTGCTGTGTGGCCTACAGTATCCTCACCATGCTAATAAGACCAAACATTTTCTGGAATAAATTTGAAAATATTTTGAAGCTTGTAAGTGTTAAATAACATTTTCCTTTGTAATTTCCTTTGTAATATTGTAATTTATTATGGTTGAAAGATTAATATTTTACAATTTTCACTTCCAAAAAATAAGACTGGTGGGTGAAAGACTGCAGAAAATAGTACACTACCTTTAAAAAACATACAACAAAGGCACTTCTAATAAGTACATTTGCAGTAATGCTACTATTTGCATACCAGGGTGGATCTTAAATTGAACTTTTTACTGAAGATAGTTATAAAACTTCTTCTCCCCAAAATAAATCTTTGCTTTTTATTGGTGTTGTTTTGGAGTTTTGAAGACCCATATGTTCAGTCAGTATTTCAAGTTGGGAAGTAAATATTTGAAAAGCAAGTCAAATATAGCATCTGGCACAGCTTTACTAATATAGTTACTTAAAAACAGTAAACACAACTGTAATTGGAAAGATTTTTAATTTTTGTAATTAGGTTTAATGTTTCTCATACACTTCCAGTCATTCTTCACTCTAGAGAATTTCTTAAGAAATTTCCAGTAAGAACTTTCCTCTTCCAATGTGTCTGGCAGCTTCTCTTTTCTCAGAGAGGGATGCTTGCTGGAGGCTGCTCAAAGTGATCACTGTAAGAAAAGGCTTTTTTCTATCTCTCATGAGATTAACCCATCATCTGTGCTTTCTGATAGCATGAGTCAGCCTTTGTCCTTCTTTCTCTGTTAGAAATGATGGGAATTGCTAGCTGCTTCAGGACATTTCTGGCTGATAACCTGAATGGAATTGGACTGGGTTTGTTTTGGCAATTTGTGTTGAAAGGGAAGTTTTGAATATTTCAGAATGAGAAAATTTAAACTGTGCTAAAAAATATGGTTAAAACTTGATCCAAAACAAATTGGTTTGATCCAAATGCGCAGGTAAGGGCACCTAAGAAAGTGCAGCAACACTCTTGAGGGGGAAGGACATTAATAAAACTTTAAGTTCAGTCAACAGCCATTAAGTATTCTTGATGTCATATGATACATTTTTGACGTGTTCAATGCTTAATATGGGCTGGTTTTAGCATCCCTAATGTATATTTAAATTATATGGATTTTCAAGTAGATTTTTCTTGATAACTTTACTAAAGGAAAGATCTTTCTCGGGAGCTTCTGTTAATAAGACAACCTAGAGCTACAGTCTACAGTCTTCCAGTATTCAGCATGTTACTGGCATTAGCCTAATAGATGCGTATACCCCTATGTGGTTTACTGAAATTTTGTCTGTTACTGCAAATAGTCTCATTAACTGCTGCTATGGGGAGGGAGCTATGAACATAGTGAAGCCTACTGCAAGTAATTTAGAAGGCACAATTTGTATTATTTCCCTTCTTTCTTTGTTATGAAACCTTAGTATGCAGATGAAACAGCTACGGTTGCTAAAAATTGAAAAACAGTTGTTAAATAAAAGATACTGTGGAGGAGGAGGGAGGACTCCTTTCCAAATTTAAACAGATTTAAAAAAACCACCCACCCTTACTCATTTGAATTATGATTTCAAGAGCAGTTCTAGAGTTTCCTGCTTCTATATTTGTATAAAACCATAACTTAGGTCAGTAATAATACTATACAGGGATCAAATAATAAAAATGGCATCAAGACAGAGTAGTTACCAAAAAAAAAGTTTGGCATGATTAACTCAAATACGGTTCTTATGTTTTGCTTTGCACAATTGTGCAGTATTTTTAGATTAGGAGTGTCCTCTATAATTTGAGGTTTATACACTAAAATATCAAGCAACTTATAGAAATGAAGAACTGCGCACTCAAAATGCATCTTATGCTGCAAGTATAATTAATGTTCAGTTTCACTGATACAGATCTGTTGTAACTATCCTAAAATGTTTACAAATGCAGTAATGATTATTAATATTTTTAAATACAATAAAATAATCTGGATATGTTCAGAGACAGATACTTGTAAGTTCTTACAGTGACGAGTATACATTTCAGTGACCACTTACATCAGCTACTGATGCTACTCCAAGTCAGCATATGCCACTTCCCATTGATTGCTAGTGCCCCTTCGAGGATATTCTATTTCTTTTCAGAGTAGTAGTGTACAGTTATGGTACAGCTGTTCGCAGACAGTTTCTGCATCATATATTCAATTATTCAGTTTCAAATGCTAAAGGGGATTTTTCTTCCAAAATGAGCAAAAGTACTCGATAGGGACACAGTGGTTTTACAGGTCAGAAGTTCAACTCTTAGTTCCTGCAGCAAAATGCTTTTATCATTTTTCCATTATCTGTTTGGAAAATAGCACTGTTTCCACTTGCAATTTTTAAGTTTAATTGAACAATACATAATAAGTAAAAAAAACATTAAAAATAGTTAAGCTTAATCTTCTTAGGCTGTTAATTGTCAGCAGGATTAACTTCAGCT